>JAWKAU010000023.1:600000-970000 GCA_033398695.1 Orobanche coerulescens
CACTGGGCTAGAGACTGTTCGATTCTTTATGGCACTTCAGGTACAGAACTTTTAGTTTTGGAAACAAATTATTCTGCTACTGTATTTTCTACTTCCTGGATACTGGATTCTGGTGCTAGTTCTCATATTTGTACCATGAATCAGGATCTGGAACAAAGTAGGAAGCTTGGAGCTAGAGAAGTTATGATCACAGTCGGAAGCGGGCATAGTGTCGAGGCGACCAACACAGTATCACTTCTTTTGGGTTTAGAATCTGGCTTTGTTTTGACTTTAGAAGATGTACTTGTTTTTCCCAAGGGGCACAAAAATATTGTATCCATTCCGGTCATGGACCGAAAAGGCTTTTCATTTTTCATTGGTGATGGTTCCTGCAAAATTTATTTCAGAAATAAACTAGTGGGTACTGCTACATTGTTAAATAGATTGTATCATCTAAATCTCAGCAACAAAGTAGTTGTGAATACTATGACTAGAAAACGTGGTAGGGATGAAACAAATCAAGTTTTGAAATGGCATCTTAGACTTGGTCATGTTGGTCAGATCAAGGTTTACACGATGGAAAAAGATGGACTTATGGGTCCATTGGGATCGGATCCCTTTCCTACTTTTGAATCTTGCCTTAAAGGCAAAATGACTAATTCCCCCTTCATAGGGACTTTTGAAAGAGCCGCTGATAAACTGGGATTAATCCATACCGACGTATGTGGTGCTTTGGAAGCAGCACGTGACGGATATCAATATTTTATTACGTTTACAAATGATCATACTAGGTATGGTTATGTATACTTAATGAAACATAAATCCGAGGCTTTTGAGAAATTCCACGAATTCAAGGCCCTAGTCGAGAAACAAACTGGTAATCATATCAAAGCACTTCGGTCGAACCGAGGTGGCAAATATATGAGTACGGAGTTTGACGAGTTCCTTAAAGAACATGGAATAGTTTCACAACTAATACCTCCAGGTACTCCTAAGTTAAATGGTGTCAGAAAGAAGGAATCAGACCTTGTTGAATATGGTCCGTTCCATGTTGGGCTATACTGACTTACCGATTTACCTGTAGGGGTATGCACTCCTGACTGACGCTTACATCTTGAATAGATGTCCTTCCAAATCCATTCCTAAAACTCCACATGAGATGTGGGAGGGCATGAAACCAAGTCTTAATCATATTAGGATTTGGGGATGTTCCGCCTATGTCAAGAAGACTAAGGTGGAGAAATTGGAAGCTAGGTTCGCGAAGGGACGTTTCATTGGATTCCCATCTGGGACGATGGGATATCTATTCTACATGCCTGAATATCAAAAGATCGTTGTTGCTTTACAAGCACACTTCCTGGAAGATGAGTTCATTCAGGAAGGCCGAGCAGGCAGAAGTATTTCTTTAGAAGAATACAATGAAACTCCTCAGGAGACACCTGTGCAAGAAACTGGAACTGAACCTTCTAAAACACAAGTAAAACCACCTCGTATGTCTAGTATGGTGTCTCATTTACCTGAGAGGTATGGTCTTGTGCACTTGGAGGAGCTGGGTCTCCATGAGGTTCCAAGTGATAGCCAAGAGACCGACCCAACGACCTATGACCAAGCGATGGTGGATGTAGACTCCGCGAAATGGCGTGAAGCTATGGAAGCTGAGATAGACCCGATGCATGTCAATCAGCTTTGGACTCTAGTAGACCGCCCCAAAGGCATAGTGCCTATTGGGAACAAGTGGATCTACAAGAGAAAGACTGATGGTATAAGGCCAGGCTTGTGGCAAAGGGTTATACCCAGAAGGAAGGGATCGATTACCACGATACCTTCTCGCCCGTAGCCATGATCAAGTCTATTCGCATGATGCTTGCTATAGCTGCCTACCACGATTATGAGATATGACACATGGACGTAAAGACGGCTCTCCTTAATGGATTCCTCGAGGAGGAAATCTATATGGGGCAGCCTATGGGCTTTGTGTCCGAAGTCGATATTCAGAAAGTGTGCAAGCTTCAGCATTCCATTTATGGACTGAAGCAAGCGTTGTATAGTTGGAACCTTCATTTTGATGAGGCGGTCAAAGAGTTTGACTTCGTGCAAAATGAGGAGGAACCTTGTGTATAAAAGAGGGTTAGTGTGAGCAAGATCGCATTCTTAGTACTATATGTGGATGATATTCTAATAATAGGAAATGATGTGGGAATGCTCAGTTCTGTGAAAGCTTGGCTTACAAGTAATTTCTCCTTGAAAGACTTGGGAGAAGCAACCTATATTCTTGGTATTCGACTCTACCGGGATAGAGCGAAGAGAACAATAGGTCTTTCCCAAGCCCTCTATATAGATAAAATCTTAAAGCGATTTAAGATGGATGATTCTAAAAGAGGGTTCCTACTGACGCGACATGGAATAAAACTCTGCTTGAAGATGTGTCCTCAAAGTGAGGAACAACGAAAGGAAATGAGTAATATACAATATGCTTCGGCCGTGTGTAGCCTTATGTATGTTATGTTGTGTACGAGACCTGACATTGCGTATGATGTAAGCGTGGTGAGTATGTTTCAGGCAAACCCAGGTAGGAAACATTGGACTGCCGTAAAGATCGTTCTCAAGTACTTAAGAAGGACTAGAGATATGACTCTGATGTATGGCGGTGGAGAATTGGATGTGGTGGGATTCACTGATTCAGACATCCAAGGACTGAAGGACGACTCGATGTCTACTTATGGCTACATATTTACTCTTAATGGAGGAGCAGTATCTTGGCGTAGCACCAATCAAAGCGCGACTGCTGATTCCACCTGTCAGGCTGAGTATCAAGCAGCCGCGGAGGCTTCCAAGGAAGGGTTCTGGATTAAGAAGTTTCTGGGAGAACTTCAAGTGATACCATGTGCTGAGCTGCCTGTTCTGCTGTACTGCGACAATGACGGAGCTATAGCACAGGCCAAGGAGCCAAGGTTTCATAATAGTACCAAGCATATTGAGAGGAAATATCATCTCGTAAGAGAATTTGTTTGCAAGGGATACATTGTGCTGCATAGAGTAGACTCAGCCGACAACGTCGCTGATCCACTTACCAAGCCACTTTCTCAGACTAGCTTGGAGCGTCATCTGGAGAACATGGGTATTAGATACCATAGTGTGTGGCATTGAGTGCAAGTGGGATATTGAGTATGCCCTCGAATGCCACTCAGAGGATGTTGAGTGAGGGCATTGTACTTGTAATTATGTAAATCATTAATATAAGGCAATGGATGTTTCTTTATTCACTGGAAGTTACTGCATTCCTAACTCGTAAATATACATATAGAAACTAGTCCATGTATTTGAGAGCAAAACGTTCCACTCCTTATTGGATAAGGGGGTCGGTACTAGGAAGGTTTATAGGTCAAATACTTAATCGTTCGCAAGTCGATGAAACTTGATTGGGCGTTAAGTTTATGTGAAGACTTGTATGACGTGTTCTTTGACTTGGAGAGTGCCTGTCGAACACTAATGGTTAGTGGGAGCACACATTATAGGTATGCTAATTGGATTAGTATACTCGAACCGACTCACCCTCGATTCGTCACACGGATTTCACTCCGGGAGAGTCAATGACAGAATCGAAAGGTTTTGATAGGTATTCGTGAACCTTCGACTTGATGATTTAGTAGGGATGTGCTTGTGACGTCAAGATTTTCATTAGAGTAGTTCGACCCTATAAACCGGGAGGTGGGGGTCAACCTCGACGTGCATCTTGACGGGCAAGTAACAGGTCCTACTGAATACCAAGATAGAATTCTTTCTCCCGTTAGTGAGCGGGTTATATGTCCTATGCGGTTATTGGCATATGAGATCATAAGTATTTGGCCAAAGGATTGGAGCTAGTTGTATTGGATACACGATAGCTCAATGATCTTGATTTATATTAACGCATACATAGCGTCAAGTACATATAAGGTTTTGACTGACTGTGACCCTATAACTTTATCGGGACATTTGAAAGAAGGGTTTATACGTATACTGGTATTCACGACAGAATGGTTCTTGAATGATCCCAATCATTCGTTCTCAGTTGGGGTACACTGTAGGCCGCCAGGCTGGCTAGGTGGTGCTACTACTCTTTGGTTCCTCCCATTGCTGACTGAGACGAACCTACCGAGTCGCACAATAGGATTGACGACGGAATGAATCGAGCTTAATCTCTCATTATGAATATTAGATATTGGATATCTAATTTGGGACATTGGATGTCTAAATTGATTTATTGGATAAATTAATTTATGGCCTAATTAATTAAATAAATTACCGGGTGATTAATTTAATTCATGTATATAATTATTTCTTGGAGAAATTAATTATATTATTTTGTATTTGATATGTTTAATTAATTGGATTAATTAATCGATATAAATACATTGAAACGGAATCGGAGTTTATCTGTTTGGACTTTCGGGAGTCCGAAACGAACCTAACTCGTCCGATTTCTACATGCCCCCCTCTCTTTCCACCCACCTTCCATTTGATTCTTGTTTCATTCTTTAATGAATTATAATGATTTGAATGGCATCTCTCATGTGAGATGAGTTGTGAAAGTGGTTGGTGTGTATATAGTATTAGAGGAAGACTTTCATCTCAATCTCATTCACTTGGCATCATACGTATGATATAGAGAGAAAGTGACTTTGAGTTCATCACTCATCTTCATCTTCTTCGTTCATTTCTTCTTCATTTTTCTTAGAGAAATTTGAGAGAAAAATAGAGAGATCAAACATTACAACACTTAGAGTGTTATAATTAAAAGCTTTATCACCTGATTCTAGCCGTAACCTTAGAGGTTAATCAGGTATTGTCATTTCGTTCGTTTCTCCGGTGCGTGGCAAGTAGAGACGTGGTTTTTCGGCATTGGATTATTCAAGTGCTTGGAGTGCTTCGGATCGTAGAGAATACAAGTAAAGCTTGGGGAATAGCTCAAGAGAAGGATACCATTTAATCACCGGACTTCAAGGGTGAGTTTCTTACAACTCTTGTTTTTCGTTTAATATTCGTATATACATAGCTCGATCGATCCTCGTAGGGATTCGGATCGAATTAATTTTCGTTTTTACTGCTTCCGTTGGGCCTTCGTTTTAGGCACCGAATCCCAACAAGGGAACCCCACCCTGTCAGGTATCTTTCTCCTCAATAGGCTCCCATACCTATAGATGGTCCCAACCAAACATTAGAACCCTGGTCCCTCACCCACTGATATCATAAATAAAATAGTTCTCCAGGTCCAAATCGATTAGGCATTTGAATGCTTCAAAGTATGGAAGGACTACCGGGTCGCCCCATACGACACTCTATATAACTGGGCGGACTGGAATGAGGAAGAATTATTTGTCCTGGAAGTTATGGACACCCAAAATGGCCCGACTGAAAGGGAAGAAACAGTCTGAAGGTGGGACTCGGAGCTCAAGTGATCACTCAGATCCGGACTCAGATGGGGATGATGACGCCCTACAGGTAGGTCTGAGGATGAGCTGTGAAGAGGCTCGCGTGAAATATTTTTCTAAGTCCAAGGCTGTTGAGGGCCCGGGGACATCATCTAATCAACCCAAGTCCCCCAACCCTCAAAATAAAGCAGGCCAGACTGGCAAGGTACATGAGGAATCAGTCCCTCCTATGACTACTTAAATTACTGCACCATACCAGCAGCCGGAGAAACCGGCATCTCAGTCTAAGGAGAAATCAATCCCTCCGACTTAGGAAGATGCTTCTCGTGCCATCCGGCAGAAGGATTCAGTCCCTTCTAAGGAACAGGTGGAAGTGAGAGCCAACAGGAGGAATCAGTCCCTCCTGTACAACAGGCAACAGACACCGCAACAAGGCAGGAGGAATCAGTCCCTTTTGTCTCCCAGACAGTAACACCGGCTGAACCGAAAGAGGTTCCAGCCACTGATAAGGTATCGACTCCTATCCCTACAGGTTCACCAACTGAACCAGATGAGGACTTCCTAGCAGATGACAGTCCTGAAAGGCCAAACCATAATGTTATCATCAAATAGTTAGGAGAGCCCTCTGATTCAAAATTTACTCATCCCCACCCTCTTCGCACCGAAGCAAGAATAGAGAAACTGCAGCAAATCGGTCGCCAAACTATCTTCTTTCATGATGCTGTCAAAGTACTGTATAATGTCAGTAAGGAACTCGACTGGATGCGAGAAATTGGCCAGGATGAACTCCCCAAACTTCTAAGAGATGTGTAGGATGTTGAAGAAGCATTCTGCCTCATGCCGAACGCCTTATGGCAGGCACTGAACCAGCTTAAACAACATCAGGAGAGGATACTTAAGCAAGAGCAGGAAAAGCCGAGAGTTGCGGTAACCAAAACGGTCGCCTCCCTAGAGTACACAGGGTCCAGACTTACTGCCCATGAACAAAAAATTGACGACCTAACTGCAGTGGTCTCTAGTCTGGTGGACTCGGTGGAAGATATTAAAGACAAGCAGACTGAATCAATGGATATTCTTTGGGATATTCATGGTAAATTCACCGAGTTTGATAATATAAAAAATGGGGAATAGGCCTGTGAGGCTGGAAGGATATGGAGAATGGAGAAAGAAAAAGAGATGGAAGCAATACTGGATGACAGTGTTACTATAGCTATCAGAAGACTGGTCGAACTCGGCCAGGTCAAGGAGCAATATATACAGGGTAAGTGGTTCTAATCTCGAGTTCCAGGATCCCAATTTTCCTTGAAAAAATATAGTTCAGAAGCTCGCTGAGATCTTACTCCCTATAGACAGGCAGCCAACAGCGGAAGAGTTAAAGCATGGAAGAATAATGAACTATTGAGATACTTATGTACTCTCATCAGGGGATCTGCCATGTTCAACCATTTCAAAACACTGGAGAATGCTGCGAAGGAGTTTTCAAGGCTCCTGTCAGAAGGAAAGCTCCCTTTATAAATTAAACTGATATCTAAACATCTGAAGGGTGATCAGCTGACTCACCCAGAAGATTATATTCTCGCCTTCGATGTCTCCCAGGAAAGAAAAAACATATACAAGGATCGAGGCAGAGATTCCTTAGTTAACTGGTGGAAAGGAACCGAGCATGACCCCTCTCAGAAGTCTTGGAAGCATCATCATTATAGAGGATAACTTCTCACAGCTGTATTTTTATTCTTGTATGATATCTGATATAATATTTTAATTTCTAAATAGCATTGTAGTCCAGATTATCAATGAAAATATTATTTTACCTAAAAAAAATTACAGCTCGTGAGCTTCAATTACTGCTTTGATTACGATTCATATTCAAATTTTTACTAAGTGTAAATTTTGCGAAGTCTAAATCTGTAAGAACTTGTGTGCGAACAGTTCATAGATTAGGTTTTATTCAAGTAAGATTACCTAATGTAAGATTGCACATGCGAGCCAATCATAATTTAATTTGTAATACACTTAGTCTTGTAGGATTTAAAGTTTTAAAACTTGCCTGCGAGAAGTTCAAAGTTTAGTCTAAGTCCTGAAGATCAGATCATTCGACAGAAGACTTGAAGATAGTCTCATGTTTTTTTAAAGGGTTTGGCATTATCAAAAAGGAGGAAATTATTGGGAAAAACAATACCTCGAGTGCGTTGATAAATGCACCCTACAACATAATTTTATACAGCGCTCAAAGAAGACAAATCCTACAGTTAAGCTCCATAGTACAGCAAAAGAAAAAAAATGTTGGCTAAAGCAAATAATGTTGTAGGTGTTTTACTTAGGAAAAGTACCAACAGGACTTAGACTGAACTTTAAACCGTAGTGAAATAATATTTCTTTAATTATAAAGTATTCATGATTTTAAAGTAGCATTTAATGCTGACGTGACAAAATTTAATGCAGCTGAAGAGACTACAGACAGAAGAGCATTTAATGTGGATCACAAAAAAATGTCTGAAGCATTAAATGCAAAACATCTTTAATTCAAACATTCTGAAACCGCCTGCCAGAGCTGTCTAAATCTCACCAACCGGCCAACATCTACATTTATAATGGATCTATTTCTAAGGTTATAAATAGCCCAAGTAAGAGGACATTGCGAACAACTGCTTACACAAGACTTATACTGAACACCGAGTTTATCATCTAAGAGTAATATATTTCTTCAAGCATACAGCGTATATCTTGATTGAAGTTATATATAAGTCATCAACAAAGAATAGCACGACTACAGCGAAGCACAAAGCCTACAGGTGTTGTTCAATTCGTGATACTTTAAAAACCTACTGTTGAGACCCTTAGCCATGTGGACTAAGTCAAGCTATTCCAACCTATGTGGGAAGAATATAGTTCAAGGATGAAGCTTTAATCTGTGTGAGAAGAAGCAAGTCGAAGAAGCCTACATCCAATCTGTGTGAATATCTCAAGCTACAGTCGGCTGTATCAATCTATGTGAACGATACAGCGATGGATTTAGTTAAAATCATACAGTTGTGTACTACTTGATTTTAATAAACTTCTTACTCTTGTGTGGAGGACATGTGGACGTCTAGGGGATTACCTCGAACCATATTAAACTGTGTCTTATTTTACTTTTTGTCCTTGTTTTCCTACTGCCTGTGATTTTAGTATCCTTGTCTTGAAAATCATACAAGCACCAAGCTACAAGAGATTGTCTAGTTGTTGTACTTAAAACAACTTAGTCTTAGACTTCCGCTAGGCAAACTTAAACTTCGAAAAAAAGTATAGATTATTCAATCCCCCCCTCCTTAAGCTGTACAATAGTATATTGTGGCCAACAATAATCATTAGAAAAAAAATAAGCATAAACTCACGGATCCTCCTCCTCCCACCCTACAAAAAATATAGTGGGATCCAATACCACAGTATTATTAGAAATATGCCATCGAATACCACTCAGAGGATGAGAGAGTGAGAGCATTTGTATTGTAATTATGAATATTTAATAAGGCAATTATTATTTATTATTGTATATTACTGGGATTGTGATTTGGTATATAGAATAATAGTCCTTGCATTTGAGAGCAAACATTCTACTCCTTATGGAGATAAGGAGATAGGCACTGGAAGTGTTTAGAGATCGAATGCTTAACTAGTTCGCAAGTCGATAAAACTTAATTGGGAATTAAGTTTAGCCAAGATTTGTATAATGTGTACTTTGACATGTAGAGTGTCTGTCTTCACTAAGAGTTAGTGGGAGCACATGTTATAGGTATGCTAATGCGATTAGTATACTCGAACACGACTTACCTCGATTCGGTCACATGGATATCACTCAGGGTTTGTCAATGACTGAATCGAAAGGTTGTGATAGGTATACATTGTAATATCCGCATTTTTCTTTCCCTTGTATTTTTCTTTTTCGGCGTATTTCCCGATAGTAGTGACCCTCGTATATCTTTCAGTGTATCTTTCCTATTATCTATGGATTTCATTCCCGTTATTGTCGTGCGAAACCGCCGTTTCGGGGTTGCCGTGGATCCATTCTACGTTATGATGCCTGTTGAGATGTTCCGTTTGACGTTTCGTTCACATTACGGTGTTTTGGACCGTTCATATTTCGTACCTAGCGCACGCTATTTTTTCTGCATAGCGCACGCTAGGGGTCCCTTAGTAGCGCACGCTACGTTTGTTTCGTAGCGCGCGCTAGCGAGTTAGCCCTAGGAGTGGCAGTGCTATTTTTCCAGCCTTCTGGATTGGCGTATTAGCGTACGCTGCGCAGACTAGCGCACGCTAAGGTCGGGAGGCTAGCGCACGCTGATGATACCTTAGCGCAAGGCCGCGTGAGTGTCCAAGATCTTGGACAGCTTACTATCGAACCTGCCAGTGCGGTTAGCGCACGCTAACGGATCAGGTGGGTTCTGGATAGTTTGTCCCTGGACTCGACCGATGTCCAGGTAGCGCACGCTATTGGTCGATAGCGCGCACTACCGAGAGGTTATTAGCGCACGCTACGTTTCGAGTAGCGCACGCTAACGGCCAAAAATCGCCACCGGATCGGGACGCCATCTCGGTAGGGATTGAATTTTATCCGTTAGCGCACGCTAACCTTGAGGTTTTAGCGTGCGCTAACACTCCCTGGCTATATAAACCAGGGAGTTGACCGAGATAAACATAATTTCTCATTTCTTCCTCTCTCCGCGGCGAAGGCGATTCCAAGGCGATTTTCTTGGCGATTTCTTCCTCCAATCATCTCATCCAACATCTTTCTTGAGTTTTTGGAGTATTATAACAACATCAACAAGAATCTTTCATCCTAATCCACGGTAAATCTCTTAGAACCCTACTTTTGGATAATTTGGGGGTTTTGGGATTTTCTTCCGATCCGTTCCGTTTTGTTGGTGGATTCATGATGAATATGATTAATCTTGTTGGTATGATTAGTTTTCCTACGGATTCATGGTATATTTTCATGGTTTTGCGAAATCGAGAGGGTTTGGTTGTGGTCCGCCCTCGTTGTTATTTTTATACGAATATACATGAATCGTAGTTGGGTTTTCGGGTGTATTCCATTTCCGTATTCGTCTGTAGTTAGTTGTGATTATGTTCTTCGAATCGTTAGGTCCGGTTCCGTTGATTCTTAGCGTTCGTTGGTGATTATCCTTCCGTTCGTTACGTCGTCAATAATTCAAGGCAAGTATTCTTTTGGAAACCTTTATGCTTAACGTGAAATGGTAATGTATATTGTGTGTGCTTTGCTCACCCTGGGAGGGTCCGACGGGGCCTCGGGGGAATCTATGACTTCACTCTGGATTCATGAGTTTCGCTAGCTAGCTCGGGAGGGTCCTTAGAGGCCTCGGGTGGGATTCATGGTGGTGTCCTGGTCCTAGGCGATGCCTGTGCGTGATTTGTTGTTATAAAGTAGCCAGCCCGGAAGGGGTCCTTAGAGGCCTCGGGTGGGATTCATGGTGGCGTCCTGGTCCTAGGCAAATTAATTGTTTGACTGTTTGTTTCCGGAAAAGACATGTCTCGTTTTGGCCCTTGAAATTGTTTGTTTTGGTGCATTGTACTATGAAATGTGTAAGCGATTGGTTTGCCTTGATTACTTGTACTAGCATAATTGCTAACCCCTTTGGGGACCCGTTATGGGGAAATTCTTGTTATGGATTTCAGGTTATGTTCTTAGGACGAGCGGCACCGGGACAAGACGAGGATATCGCTGTGGTCGTTGACATGTGCATTTTGGTCCTCTGATGTCTCTTGTCTATTTCGATATGGTTGTTGTCCACTTTTGAAACTTACAAATGGTACTCGCGAGTACTTAGGCTTTTCATTTCAAACCCCGTATTGTATTACTTTAAATTGTTACTTTGTCGGTTGATGCTTATCTCGCCGGTCGTTTCGGGCGTATCTTTATATCTCATATTAATTAAATGTGCGTCCTCGCTATCCGAGATGGTTAGTCGAGTAGTGTTTTCTTATTGTAGCCTGGTGGGTCCCATGTAGGGTTCCACGGCGCTGTAATATACTCCGAATATCTCGGGGTGTTACAGAAATGGTATCGGAGCTCTAGGTTTATGGATACCTAGGCTTGTTGGTTATTTGGGTCTAGTCGTGTTTTGTTTTGCACATTGTCACACCGCCAAAGATCTCTCGGTACTTTCCAAAGGCTCGTAAGTTTTCTTATTCGGTCTTTTGTTTTCTTGCATAGTATTTCCGCTTTTCGAATCGTGGTTGCTTTTTCCTCCCTTACTCATCATCAATATACTTCTGTTATCTCTTAACACCAGTATGGATTCCGGAGGAAATCGTGGTCGTGGTCGTGGTCATGGACGCGGCCGAGGACGTGGGGCAGCCGGTGGGGCGGCCACATCGCATTCTTCGGGAGCCGGCAGTACCGGCGACCGTCATAGTCATGCTTCTTCTCAGGAGCGCGCCGATCTTGGTATTGTGGCTGTTATGCAGCAAATGGTTAACCAAATGGCGGCTATAGCTCAGGTGGTCCAGAACCCCGATCAGGCCCATGCTAATCGGGGTGGAGCGGACCGTTGGATCCAGGACGTCATCAAGATGCATCCTCCCCATTTCACGGGAGCCTCTGACCCGATTGGCTGGGAAGGGTGGATCAAAGAGATATCCAAAGTCTTTGCTGCCACCAACTGTCCCGAGGATCGTAAAGTTCCTATGGCCCAGTATTTTCTCACTGGGGACGCCACAGATTGGTGGGAGGCTGTTGGGCCCAAAGATCATGTTGCTTCGTGGGCCGAGTTTCAGGAGTTGATGGAGACCGAGTATTGTCCGTGGCCGGTCAGACAGGCTAGAGTGCATGCTTTCTACGATGCTCAACCTCGGGATATTCCCGTATCCCAAGCTATTGCTGATTTCAACAAAGAGCTGGGCTATGTGAAAACCCAAGTTGTCGCCGAGAGCGACAAAATTTTCCATTTTTCCAGGAGGATGAAGCTGTCCATTCGGGACTATATGTCTGGACTCGTCTGTACTACCCTGAAGGATTATCAGAGTCGAGCCCTTGCCTACGACATGTCGGTGACAGCCAGTGCGGCGGTTCGGGAAAGTAAGAAGCAGAAATCCGCCGGAAATTTCTCGGGTCACAAGGGTGGAGGTCAAGACAAGTCTCGGTCTGCGAACATTCTTGGTGGTAATTCGTCTCGCTTTCTCGGGGCTATCGAGGTACCGCTGCGCCCTCGCTCGGGATACCAAATGCTTTAACTATGGCGAGCCGGCCATCGAACCGGGAGTGTCCTCGTCCGCCTTTGATTTGTCATACTTGTGGTCGGGCCGCCACAAGGCTTCCTTTGTGAGCGGGCAAGCGGCTTTTTGGTACTGGACTTCTTTCCCAAAGACCTATGGAGCCGAGTGTGAACCAGTGGCTCAATTGCTCGCCGCCTCCACCGAGTGCCGCCGAGGTAGGGGTCGTGGTCGGCCCACTAGAGGAGGAGCTTACGGTGTCGGCTCGCCCACCGCGTATCTACGAGATGAGGAGGGCCGATGACCCAAAGAGCATCGTGGCGGCAGTGCACCGTTCATATACATTCTCATCCCGCTGTGCTTTTCGATTCCGGTGCTACACATTCTGCTCATATCTGGGTGTGTGCGCCGCTTGAGTCTCGATCGCTTTGTCGCCTTGCGAGTCTTTCATCGTTAAACTTCCTAGCGGTGATAGGATCGTTGGCGATCGAGAGGTCCGAGACTGTTCTGTGTTTATTTGTGAGAGAGCCTGGCTCTCTAATCTTATCGTTGTTGATATTGAGGGTGAGGATTTAATTCTCGTGGATGATTGGCTCGAGCGGCATGGCGCAATCATGAACTACCGCACGAGAATCATCACTATGTTAGCCGAGGACGGAACCGAGCACTCTTTCGCGGGGCGAAAGAGGGGAAACCGGAAGTTCGTTATTAATGCCTTGAAGGCGATGAGTCTCCTGCGAAAGGGGTGTACTGGTTATTGGTGCTATGCCTTGAAGGCGGAGAATGGTGGAGTCGAGCTTTCATCGATTCCAGTCGTTAGTGAGTTTCCTGATGTTTTTCCTGACGAGTTACCGGGATTGCCACCGGATCGTGAGGTCGAGTTTGCTATAGAGTTAGAGCCGGGCGCGGCTCCTATTTCGAAGGCGCCCTATCGCATGGCACCTTCAGAGATGTCCGAGTTGAAGAAGCAGTTGAGTGAGCTTCTTGAGTCGGGGTATGTTCGACCGAGCGCCTCGCCTTGGGGCGCACCGGTCCTGTTTGTGCGGAAGAAGGATGGTTCACTACGTTTGTGTATCGACTATCGCGAACTAAACAAGGTGACCATCAAGAACAAGTATCCTTTGCCGAGAATTGACGACTTGTTTGACCAGTTGCAGGGAGCTGCGGTATTCTCGAAGATTGATTTGAAATCGGGGTACTATCAGCTTCGGGTGAGAGAGTCCGATGTGCCGAAAATAGCTTTTCGGACGAGATATGGACATTACGAGTTTGTAGTTATGCCTTTCGGGTTAACTAATGCGCCGGCGGTATTCATGCAGTTGATGAACAAAGTCTTTATCGAGTATTTGGATAAGTGTGTCGTCGTCTTCATTGACGATATTCTTATCTATTCGAGGAGTGAGGATGAGCATGCCCATCATTTGCGGATAGTGTTAGACATTTTGAGGACCGAGCGACTTTATGCGAAGTTCTCGAAATGTGAGTTCTGGATGAGGGAAGTGATGTTTTTGGGTCACGTGATTTCAGCCGAGGGAGTTCGTGTGGATCCGCAGAAAATTGAGGCAGTGCTGGATTGGGCATCGCCCACAAATGTGAAGGAGGTCCGTAGTTTCTTGGGCTTGGCTGGCTACTACCGTAGGTTCGTCGAGGGTTTCTCAAAACTAGCTCGGCCACTTACACAGTTGCTCCAGAAATCCGAGAAGTTCGTCTGGAATGACGAGAGACAGTCGAGTTTTGAGGAACTGAAGAAGCGTTTGACTTCAACCCCGGTTTTGGCGTTGCCATGTGGCAACGAGGGATTCGTCGTTTATAGTGATGCTTCGGGACAGGGTCTTGGGTGCGTGTTGATGCAGCACGGCAAGACCATTTCCTATGCGTCGAGACAGTTGAGGCCATATGAACTTAACTACCCTACTCACGATATGGAGTTAGCGGCGGTTGTCTTTGCACTCAAGATTTGGCGTCACTATCTTTTCGGCTCTACATGTCAGATTTTTACCGATTATAAAAGTCTGAAATACATATTTACTCAGCGGGAGTTGAATATGAGGCAGAGGAGGTGGTTAGAGCTGATTAAGGATTATGACCTCGAAATCCTTTATCATCCGGGCAAGGCGAACGTCGTGGCCGACGCCTTGAGTCGGAAACCAATTGCGTTGCGAACGCTTGAGATCCTTACGTCTCAGTCTGAGCTTCGGCGGGCTTTGATCGAGTTAGATGTTGAGGTTTTGTTGCCTAGAGCTGTCGTGCAACTTTGTGCTTTAGAGATTTCGTCGTCTTTGATCGATGAAATTAAGCTGAAGCAATTAGAGGATCCGATGATTACTCAAATCCGAGAGAACGTTCTTAAGGGAAAGTCTCCTGGGTTTGTGATTCACGAAGATGGTGTTTTGAGATTTCGGAGTCGGCTTTGCGTGCCGAACGACTCAGAGTTGAGACAGAGTATTTTGCGTGAGGCTCATGCTACACCTTATTCCGTTCATCCTGGTTCGAGTAAGATGTACAAGGACCTGAGGAGGAATTTCTGGTGGAATGATATGAAGGAGGAGGTCGCACAGTTTGTAGCGAGATGTTTGACTTGTCAGCAGGTCAAAATCGAGCATCAGCGACCAGCCGGGTTATTGCAGTCACTTCCCGTTCCAGAATAGAAATGGGAAGATATATCGATGGATTTCGTTACGAGTTTGCCGAGATCGAGGTTGGGCATGAATATGGTATGGGTGATTGTTGATCGCCTGACCAAGTCGGCACATTTTCTGGGCATCAAGGACACTTGGGGTCCAGAAAAGTTGGCTCGTGTGTTTATCACCCAGATTGTGAGGCTTCACGGTACTCCGAAGTCTATTGTTTCGGATCGTGATGGCCGTTTCGTATCGCACTTTTGGCAGGCGGTGCATAAGGCATTGGGTACCCGTTTGCATTTGAGTACCTCTTTCCATCCCCAGTCAGATGGACAGTCGGAGCGCACTATCCAGACATTTGAGGATATGTTGCGCGCTTGTGCTCTCGATTGGAGCGGTGACTGGGAGGAGCATTTGCCATTAATCGAATTCACGTACAACAATAGTTGGCACGCGTCGATTCGGATGGCACCGTATGAGGCACTTTATGGGCGGCGATGTCGATCGCCGATTTGTTGGAATGAGGCGTCCGATTTGGTCGGGACCGAGCCGGATGTCGTTTTAGAGACGAGGCGAAAGATAGAATTAATTCGGGAATGGATGTTGACTGCCCAGAGTCGACAGAAGTCCTATGCCGATGTCCATCGTCGACCTTTAGAATTCGAGGTGGGAGACCACGTTTTGCTGAAGGTGTCGCCGACGAGGGGAATTTTCCGTTTCGGGAAAAAGGGGAAGTTGAGTCCGAGATTTATTGGACCCTTCGAGATTCTCGAGTGAGTCGGTGGGTTGGCATACCGTTTGGCGTTGCCCCCGGCCCTGAGTCATGTTCATAGCGTTTTTCATGTTTCCCAGCTGAGGAAATATGTCCCGGACCCTAGTCACATCATCGATTATGATGAGATTGACGTCGCCGAGGATATTACTTTTGAGGAGCATCCTTTGAAGATTTTGGAACATCGGGAGAAACGACTGAGGCATAAGACCATCTCTTTGGTCAAGGTGCAGTGGTCGAGACACGGTGTCGAGGAGGCAACTTGGGAAACCGAGGATAGCATGCGTGCTAGGTACCCTGAGTTGTTTGTTTCTTAAGTTTCGGGACGAAACTTGGTTTTAGAGGGGTAGAATGTAATATCCGCATTTTTCTTTCCCTTGTATTTTTCTTTTTCGGCGTATTTCCCGATAGTAGTGACCCTCGTATATCTTTCAGTGTATCTTTCCAATTATCTATGGATTTCATTCCCGTTATTGTCGTGCGGAACCGCCGTTTCGGGGTTGTCGTGGATCCATTCTACGTTATGATGCCTGTTGAGATGTTCCGTTTGACGTTTCGTTCACATTCCGGTGTTTTGGACCATTCATATTTCGTACCTAGCGCACGCTATTTTTTCTGCATAGCGCACGCTAGGGGTCCCTTAGTAGCGCACGCTACGTTTGTTTCGTAGCGCGCGCTAGCGAGTTAGCCCTGGGAGTGGCAGTGCTATTTTCCAGCCTTCTGGATTGGCGTATTAGCGTACGCTGCGCAGACTAGCGCACGCTAAGGTCGGGAGGCTAGCGCACGCTGATGATACCCGGTAGCGTGCGCTAGCGTGAGTGTCCAAGATCGATGCTTACTACCGAACCCGGCCAGTGCGATTAGCGCTATGCTTGTATGGTAGCGCACGCTAACGGATCAGTGGGTTCGACAGCTTTGTCCTCGACTCGACCGATGTCCGTGTAGCGCACGCTATTGGTCGATAGCGCGCTACCGAGAGGTTATTAGCGCACGCCACGCTTCGAGTAGCGCACGCTAACGCCAAAAATCGCCACCGGATCGGGACGCTATCGGTAGGGATTGGAATTTTATCTCGTTAGCGCACGCTAACCTTGAGGTTTTAGCGCAGCGCTATCACTCCCTGGCTATATAAACCAGGGAGTTGACCGAGATAAACATAATTTCTCATTTCTTCCTCTCTCCGCGGCGAAGGCGATTCCAAGGCGATTTTCTTGGCGATTTCTTCCTCCAATCATCTCATCCAACATCTTTCTTGAGTTCTTGGAGTATTATAACAACATCAACACGAATCTTTCATCCTAATCCACGGTAAATCTCTTAGAACCCTACTTTTGGATAATTTGGGGGTTTTGGGATTTTCTTCCGATCCGTTCCGTTTTGTTGGTGGATTCATGATGAATATGATTAATCTTGTTGGTATGATTAGTTTTCCTACGGATTCATGGTATATTTTCATGGTTTTGCGAAATCGAGAGGGTTTGGTTGTGGTCCGCCCTCGTTGTTATTTTTATACGAATATACATGAATCGTAGTTGGGTTTTCGGGTGTATTCCATTTCCGTATTCGTCTGGAGTTGGTTGTGATTATGTTCTTCGAATCGTTAGGTCCGGTTCCGTTGATTCTTAGCGTTCGTTGGTGATTATCCTTCCGTTCGTTACGTCGTCAATAATTCAAGGCAAGTATTCTTTTGGAAACCTTTATGCTTAACGTGAAATGGTAATGTATATTGTGTGTGCTTTGCTCACCCTGGGAGGGTCCGACGGGGCCTCGGGGGAATCTATGACTTCACTCTGGATTCAGGAGTTGTTTCGCTAGCCAGCTCGGGAGGGTCCTTAGAGGCCTCGGGTGGGATTCATGGTGGCGTCCTGGTCCTAGGCGATGCCTGTGCGTGATTTGTTGTTATGAAGTAGCCAGCCCGGAAGGGGTCCTTAGAGGCCTCGGGTGGGATTCATGGTGGCGTCCTGGTCCTAGGCAAATTAATTGTTTGACTGTTTGTTTCCGGAAAAGACATGTCTGGTTTTGGCCCTTGAAATTGTTTGTTTTGGTGCATTGTACTATGAAATGTGTAAGCGATTGGTTTGCCTTGATTACTTGTACTAGCGTAATTGCTAACCCCTTTGGGGACCCGTTATGGGGAAATTCTTGTTATGGATTTCAGGTTATGTTCTTCCGGACGAGCGGGCACTGGGACAGTACGAGGATGTTGGCCAGGGTCGTTGACATGTGCATTTTGGTCCTCTGATGTCTCTTGTCTATTTCGATATGGTTGTTGTCCACTTTTGAAACTTACAAATGGTACTCGCGAGTACTTAGGCTTTTCATTTCAAACCCCGTATTGTATTACTTTAAATTGTTACTTTGTCGGTTGATGCTTATCTCGCCGGTCGTTTCGGGCGTATCTTTATATGTCATATTAATTAAATGTGCGTCCTCGCTATCCGAGATGGTTAGTCGAGTAGTGTTTTCTTATTGTAGCCTGGTGGGTCCCATGTAGGGTTCCACGGCGTTGTAATATACTCCGAATATCTCGGGGTGTTACATACATGGACCTTTGACTTGAGGTTTCAGTAGGAGATGTGCTTGTGACATTAAGTTAGTCATTAGAGTAGTTCGATCCAATCGCAATTGGTGGGGTCAACCTCGAAATGCAACTTAGTGTGCAAGTAGCAGTCTCTACTGAATACCAAGATAGAATTCTTTCTCCTGTAAGTCAGCAGGTAAATGTCCTATGCGGTTAATGGCAAATGAGATCATAAGTCTTTGGCCAAAGCATTTAGAGCTAGTTGTATTTGATACACGAGAGCTCGGTGATCTCGGTTTGCATTAATAGAATGCATAGAGTCAAGTTACAGTAGGGCTTGACTTTACTGTGATCCTAATACTTGACCGAGATATATGATTGAAGGGTTTATACGTATACGATATTCACGACATAATGGTTTTGAATGATCCAATCGTTCATTCTTAGTTGGGTTACGGAACGGAGCACTAGACTGGCTAAGTGTTACCCGTACTCTTTGGTTCCTCCCATTGCCAACTAAGACGGATCTATGGAGCACAAGGATATTTGATGGATAAAATATGTATTTATTATCTCTTCATTAATATTGGATATTGGATATCTAATTTGATTTATTTGATAAATCATGCGGTCTTGTGAATTGAAATTAACTACCGGGTGATTAATTTAATTCATAAATAATTATTTCTTGGAAAATATTATTAAATTTTGTATTTGATAAAATTAATTAATTGAATTAATTAATTAAGTATAAATACATTTGAGATAAAAATGAAGTGTACTTAACGGACTAGACAGCGAACGTCCGGTACACGAACTGAGTGGCTCGGCTCGTTTTCTTACCTAGACAACATGTGGCCGCCCCCCTCACCTTCCACTTATCTTCCATGTGTTCTCTTCTTCATGTGGGGTGTGTTAGTATAGTAATAAGATGAGGACAAATGGATGAGATATCATATCTCGTCATTTGATCTCATATTGCTATATTGTATATGTTAGTATTTCATTTGATGAAGACTAAGCAAAACATACACACTTATACACACAGTTCAGCCGTGAGATAAGGTTGAGAGGGAGAAAAAATTATTTTCTTTTTCTTGTTCATCTTTAAGAGAAAGAAAAGGAAGAAGAGAAGAGAAGAAAAATATCGTATCAATTCCTAGCCGTGTTTTTTGAGAACAAATTGATATTATATTTTTCCGATCAATATTCATGCGTGATAACGTAGGGACACTCAGCATTTTTGGTGTTTGATTATTCATCAAGTTAGAACGAATCGGATTCGTGTTCGTTTTGGTGACCGGAAACAATCAAAGGTTGGCTCGTGAATTTTTCCTTCAAGAATATATTATCAAAGGTCTACGAGGGTATGACTTCTAAATCTTATCTTCGTCATTTATATTCGTTTATATGATGCTTGATCGATCCATTTTTGGGGTTTGGTTTTATCCGATTGGACCAGTTTATATTCCGCTGCGTATCTCGATTTTAATCACTGAATACCAACAAGTATCTGCATCATTGCTAAACCTCCAGCTAGCTCGTGTTATACGTCCCCTAAACGAGCGAATACCCATCTCGGTCTCCCCATGAGAGAAGGACTGTTGAACAACAGACTCTGAAGTCCGTATAGAAAACGCACCACCATAAGTCGAGTGATCCTATATGTAGCATACATACTTCCTCGCTATGGCAAGACTAAAATTCTTAACCGGAGTGATGTCAGGGCGGCGCTCGTAAAACCCAACATCCGGTAGAATTATAGAAAGCAAAAAACTAATTTTAGTTAAAACGAAAAAATAATAACACATAAATCGTGTCATCGGTCGAGTTATTCATATATAAACGAGTAACATATAAATCAAGTAATATGTAAATAGAGTCATGCATGTAAACGAGTAATAGATAAATTGAGTAACCCTATCAAGTAATGTGAAATTAATTCATATATAAGTCATTATTTGAGTGAAAATAATATCAGAGTCATATTCGAGTCATCCTATTCGAGTGAACCTAAACACCAGAGTAACAAAATCAACATAATTGAGTAACATAGAAACACTAATCAAGTAACATGATTGAGAAACACGATAACCATATTCGTGTGATCCATTCAGGTGAAACTAATTCATTCGAGTCAGTTAGAAAATCAACATAATCGACTAGCAGGAAAAAGAAACAGGGTCATCATATCCGAGTCATCCTATTGGCGTCACCCTAATTAAATTTGAGTCATCCTAATTCAACTTGAGTCAGTTGAGAATCGGTCATTCGAGTAATATAAAAAATCGAACTTTCTAGTAACCTACATCGAGTCACATTGAAACTATTCGAGTGACATAGAAAATCTCATTCGAGTAACACAGAAAATCTAATTTGAGTAACTAAACAAAAAAAATTGTAATTTAGAACTATAATACAATTCGAGTCACATTATGAGATACGGATTCAGGTAATCTGGTTTCCAGCGGATCCGTCGGTTGTAGCGGCAGAGTTGTCGGTGGAGTTGGCAACGCCATTCAGGGAACATTGTATATCCGGAGAAGTAATAATCTGTTGGGATTCGGTGCCTAAAACGAAGGCACAGTAGAAGCAATATACGAATCAAATTCGATCTGAATCCCTAAAGAGGATCGATCAAGCTACATATATACAAATATATAAAAACAAACAAGAGGGAGATTCGAAATCATACCCTTGTAGTCCTTTGATTAAATGGTTGTGAAGATGGTGATCTTCGCCACGAATCCAATCCGCCAAGCTTTAGTTGATCTCCGCCACAAATCCGATTCATCAAGCTTTTGGAATCCCGAGCAACGAAACACCGTGCCTCTACTTACTACGCGCCGGAAGTCGACCGGAATAACTCCCACCCTATTATCCTCCAGGGATACTGCTAGAATATGATGGTTGGAGCTTATAGAAATAAATCGATACACTCCAGGTATATTAATTTATTTTCTCTCTTATTTTTCCTAAGCACTCTAAGTGTTGGGGAAAAATTCTTCTCTCTCAATTTTCTCCAAGAAAGTGAAGAAGGAGCAATGATGAAGGCAATGAAAGGAAATAGCTCTCTCTCACTCTCTCCTTTGGAACTCAGAGATAGTGCTCAATCAAGAGGGGAGAAGTCTTCTTTTTATTATCACCAAATCATCTCATGTCCCCCATAATATTTGATTCTTCATTATTAAAATAAAAAATCACTTTGTTGATTTTCTTTGGTCTTCCACCATATAATAAGGTGGAAATCAAAGACCACTTAATAAAAAATTAAAGGGGGCGGCCATCTAAAAGCAACTGACGAGTTCATTTCATTTCGGACTCTCGTGTGTCCAAACAGATAAAACTCCATTCTGTTCCGATGTATTATATCAATTACTTAATCCAATTAATTAATCATATCAAATACAAAATAATATAAATACTTCCTCCAAAAAATAATTATATTCATGAATTAAATTAATTGTCCAGTATTATATTTAATTCATTAGGCCGTAAAATAATTTATCCAATAAATTAATTTAGACATCCAATGTCCCAAAATTAATTAGACATCCAATGTCCAATAAATTAGATATCCAATATCTAATATTTATAAAGAAAGAATAAGCTCAATTAATTCCGTCGTCAATCCTATTGCGCGACTCGGTAGGTCCGTCTCAGTTAACAATGAGAGGAACCAAAGAGTAGTAGCACCACCTAGCCAGTCTCGCGGCCTACATTATACCCTAACTGAGAACGAATGATGGGGATCATTCCAAAATCTTTCTGTCGTGAGTACCAGTATACGTATAAACCCTTCTTTCAAATGTCCCGATCAAGTATTAGGGTCACGGTCAGTCAAACTCTATCTGTACTTGACATTATGCATGAGTATTGCAAATCGAGATCACTGAGCTCTCGTGTATTCAATACAACTAGCTCGAATGCTATGACCAAAGACTTATGATCTCATCTGCCAATAACCGCATAGGACATATACCCATTTTCTAACAGGAGAAAGAATCCTATCTGGGTATTTAGTAGAACCTGCTACTTGCCCGTCAAGATGCACGTCGAGGTTGACCCCCACCTTCCGATTTTCTGGATCGAACTACTCTAATGAAAATCTTAACGTCACAAGCATATCCCTACTAAATCCTCAAGTCGAGGGTTCACAAATACCTATCACAACCTTTCGATTCCGTCACTGACTGTCCCAGAGTGAAATCCGTGTGACGAATCGAGGGAAAGTCGGTTCAAGTATACTAATCTCATTAGCATACCTATAACGTGTGCTCCCACTAACCATTAGCATCCGACAGGCACTCTCCAAGTCAAAGAACACGTCATACAAGTCTTCACATAAACTTAACGCCCAGTCAAGTTTCATCGACTTGCGAATGATTAAGTATTTGAGCCATAAACCTTTCCAGCGCCGATCCGCTTATCCAATAAGGAGTGGAACGTTTTGCTCTCAAATACAAGGACTAGTTTTTATCTATATATTTACTAGTCATGAATGCCAGTGACTACTTGTAAATAAAGAAACATACAATTGCCTTTGATAGTGATTTACATAATAACAAGTACAATGTCCTCTCTCAAACATCCTTTGAGTGGCATTCGAGGGCATACTCCTAACATAATCGCCATCGAGAAAGACAGTTACTCGAAAGAAGTCACTCGAATAGTGTTCTCTTGCTTTGATATCACTCAAACGTGAGGTGGTTCGAATGAAGGGTAATTCTCGTATGTCAACGGTCTACATTTGTGTCGGACTCACTCGAATTATGACCCGAATGTCCGACTCGAGTTATTTGAATGTCCAATCGAGCTACTCATTTGAGTTACTCAAATGTCTGACTGGAAGACCCGCTCGTGTTACTCGATTGACCCACTCGTGTTATTGGAATGACCCACCCGTGTTACTTGAATGTCGATCTTACTCGATATTTTATATTTTGGCAAGATTATTCGAATTGTTGTTACTCGAAGGTGTATTATTTGACTCAAATATATTCGTGCAAAGGTAATATTCGATAAATTTATGTATCAAAAAAATAGATAAATTTAAAATAAAAAAAATTCTACTGTATTTAAAAGAATACATTCGTCTATTCCCACTTAGGGCCTGTTTATTTTTTTTTCTATTAAGTTCTGAATGGATTAAGCTGTCTGAGTGGATTAATATGTCTGATTTTGAAAAATGTCTTGTTGTTTCTTTCTTTTCTGAATGAACTATCTGAATGACAGAAATGACCATTTTACCCCTCAATATGAATTAAGTCATTTTTGATAAAATGCTCTTTATTTTTTAAGTTGAATGGAATTCACTACTACAGAAAAGACATTTAGCATCGCCCGTTTAAAATCGGTTCTGGAAAAACCGATGTTAAAAAAGACGTGGTGACATAATTGAAAATTTTAAAGCAAATTAACATCGGTTATGCTAAAAACCGATGTTAAAAATAAAAAAAAAATTATTTAACATGATTCTAATAAAAATCGATGTTAAAAAAATCTTCGATTTTCAGTTTTATTATATAATATAACATAATTAGACAATATTTTAATTTAAAAAAAAAAATCTTCAATTTTCAGTTTTATTCTAATACCAAATTGAGTATATATAATATAACATAATATATATTTTAATTTATATTATAATATATATTCATAAATCATATTATAATTTTCAGTTATATTTAAATAATCAAACAATATTTTATAAATATATTAAGTTATATTTTAATATATATATAGTTATATTAATTTTTTATCAATAAATAGTTTATATTTTATGACTTTTAAATATATAATATTTATATATTTTAAATCTATACTATATATACTCAATTATAATTAAGATTATATGATAATTTATATTATATATACTCAATTCTTTTACTATTAGAGAGGGTAATTTTGGTATATTGGGGAAATATTTCTGTCTTAATGGTAAGGACACCCGAAAAATTGCTTAATGAAAAAGACATTATTAAGATCATTAAGTTAAAAGTAAATAGCAAGATATAATTGATCGGTTAAACTAATTAAGTATTAAACTGATTAAATAAAAAATAAACCTGCCTTAGTTATATTTATAATCATACAACAAGAATGTTCTTTTTCAGCCAATTCTCTGGGAGACACCATCATGGAACTTTGTCACTCCCACACATATTTGAGAAATGAAAAGCTAACTTCGGACATAAAGCCACTTTCCAAGGAACATAGTTCACCTAGTCTAGTTATTAATCTCAAAATAAACAAGAATCATGGTATGAGACTACGATAGAGTGTTCAAAAATATCCGATATTCGATATTCGATCCGAAATATTCAAAAATTCGAAGTTTCGGATATCCGAGGTTCGAATATTCAGAACTTCGGATTCGGATATCGGCTAGTACTTTTCAGAAAAATCGGATCTTCGGATATCGAAATATCCGAAAAATTCTAAAAAATTTATTTTTTTTATTTTAAATAATATAAGGTATTCGGATATTCGGATATCCGATATCCATATCCGAAGTTTTTTTTCAGATATTCGATATCCAAATCCGAATATTTTTTTCGAGTATAAGGATATCTGAATATAATTCTTATTTTTTCCCGGATATTCGGATATCCGAAATTTCGGATACGGATATCAAATATCAAAATCTACTATCTGAATTTTCGAATATCCAAAATTTCGGATATCCGAATATCCGATTTTTAACACTCCTGGTCTCGTCTTGCACCAGGAAAAAAGAATATCATCACTCTTTTTTTTGAGGGTTGGTTGAATATCAGCACTCTGTGTCTGCTGTGTGTTTGTGTGTGGAAATAAAACCCCTTTTCATGTTTTTGGATTCTCTCGAAAGAAACCAGCCTTTTTGTGTTTAAACATTAAAAAATAAAAAAGCAAAGAAATTGCAATTCTATTTGTTGGAAGGTTTTTATGTCCCAACCACTGCACGCTTTTCTGCTTAACTACCACTCTCTTCACATGTTTTACGGCCCAAGTGCTTTTAGCATTCACTAATACTTAATCCCTTTCTTGAAAATTTTCTCTCACTATCCGTAGAAATGATGGCTTTATCCTTGTTTCTTGTTTTTCTGAGGTGTTTAGACTGCATCGAGGCTTCTTTATCGCCTCATATTACTGACAAGATCACTCAGTTACCTGGCCAGCCAATAGTTGAGTTTCACCAATTTTCTGGTTATGTAGATGTGGATGAAAAGAAAGAAAAGGCACTTTTTTACTATTTTGTTGAGGCAGAAATTGATCCACCTTCTAAACCCGTGGTCTTGTGGTTGAACGGAGGTATTTGCTGTAAACACTTTTTTTTTTTTTTTTTTCAAATTTCACTTGTGTGTGTGTGTGTGTGTTTACTTTTTCTTTTTCTTTTTTATTTTTAAAGAGAAACTAAGGGTTTCTTTGGAAACTTTAATTTATGGCTCTTTTAAAATTCAATTTAATTTATTTTATTTTGTGAAGAGGGGTTTATCCTAATTTTATATTACTAAAAATGTGTAATTTTGCTGTGTTTCCCGAAAGGGCCTGGTTGCTCTTCAATTGGTGTTGGTGCATTTTCTGAGAACGGACCCTTTAGACCAAGCGCAAAGGTTTTGCTTAGAAATGAGTATAGCTGGAATAGAGGTATGAGACCATATGTGTGTATGTATGTGTATATATATATATATATAGATATATATATATATATAGGAAATAGATACATACATACACACACACACACATACAAATATGATTAATTTAAATCACAGAAATGGGGTAACAAGATATATCAATTTATCCTGTTTTGTAATGGTTGCAGAGGCAAATATGTTGTATTTGGATACACCAGTCGGAGTTGGATTCTCTTACTCAACCTCCTACGAAAAAACAGTAACTGATGAGATAACAGGCAAGAAAGAAAAATATTAAATATGAAATTTCTTGTCTTGAACTTGTGTTGGTCCTGACAATTCTAATTTTTTTTTTTGCTTTTTTTTTTTGGTAGCCGAAGACAATCTCGTATTCTTGCAACGCTGGTTACTCAAATTTCCCCAGTACAGGAATAGTAGTTTGTTTATAACAGGTGAAAGTTATGCAGGTACATTTTCTATTGTTGTGTTTTACATTATTATGTTCTTGTATTACTTTTTTTTTCTGGCTTTCATTTGTATTTCTGGATTTGGTGGATGTATTAGGCCATTATGTACCTCAACTTGCCAAGCTTATTATTCAACACAACAAAAAGAAAAAGACGATCAATCTCAAGGGAATTGCAGTAAGTATTTATTTCTCTCAATGGAATCCGAATATACAAAATGTCTCCCAGTCCCAATTTTGTCAATAGAAAGTGTATCCTCGATCCCTATTCATGGAGTGATTATCGGCTTTTGGCCGGAGAAAATGGGGTAATTCACATATTCCAGAGTAAAAGCTGGTTAATTTGGTGATGTCTTCTTGTCTTTGTTGTTGTAGCTAGGAAATCCACTACTCGAGTTCAGCACAGATTACAATTCGAGGGCAGAATATATGTGGTCTCATGGGCTAATATCAGACACAACATACGATCGATTCAGTTCGGGTTGCAACTATTCAAGATATGTGAGGGAATATTACAGAGATTCTCTTTCAGTTGCTTGTTCAAGGATCATGAGCCAAGTTAACAGAGAAAGTAGTAGGTTTGTCAGCAAATATGATGTTACGTTAGATGTATGTATACCATCTGTGCTCGCGCAATCTATACTCATTGCTCCTCAGGTAATTTACTTAATTATTATTATAATAATTATTACTATATTGGATTTTTGATTGTTTTCCTTCAATTTGCAGCAAAATGCTGAGAGAATAGATGTATGCATTGAAGATGAGACTATAAATTACTTGAACCGACGGGATGTGCAAAGGGCTATGCGTGCTAAGCTCGTTGGAGTAAGCAGATGGGATGTCTGCAGCAGGTAATTCTAATCCCTTTCATTAATATTTTCTTAAAATAATTTATATACGTATGGGGTTAACTGGAAAAGAAAAAAGAAACAAAACTACCCACTTGATTTAGCTAATTGTAAGAGAAATTAGATTTCTTTCAACTTTACAAATGCCCGTGACATTTGATTATGTTTTTACAAACTGGTCCCATAAGAAAGAGGGGGGCGTATCTTTTTTGTGAATACAAACTCCAAGGGGTGAAATGTGAAATGTCCTTTACTCTACTCATTTTGTTCTGACCATTCGATTATTTGTACACCTTCTATTTAGGTTAAATCTGATAGGGGTGGTGTCCAAGTTATCACGGCACCAAGTTCAGATTCAACACAAGTAAATTTAATACATAATATATAACTAAATATTACACAACAACTTCATAGTGTTTATCAAAAACTAATAGAATATAAAGTTCAGATTCAACACATCCATGATAGATCACAATCACTGCATAATAACATCCAAATATAATTAAAGTAGACGAGCAAATAAAACATGTAAACGAGATGGAAAAACGCGTACATGTTCATTCAATTTAACCATTTTTAATTTCCGATCTAATTTTACGGGTCTGTTCTGGGTAAAAAGCTGGGTTTTCTGTTAAAAGGATTTACCGTCTAAACTCGGTAAATTTTTTTTCAAAACCCGACAGGCCGACTTGTCGACGACTTGATAACCATGGTAGTGTCCATTTTAAAGGGTAACGACATGTGATTTTCATTAATTCTTGCTGTAAATCTCGTTGTTTTCAAACGTTACACTTCTTTTTTTCTTGTTTCCTTCTTCTCAAGTTTCTTAAAGTCTGTAGCTGTTGAAGTGTTAAAATTGTAAATACATAACAAAAATTCAAACATAAGGAGAGTGCTTCCCCTCTGCTGCAGCATACTGGATTACGACATGCTTGACTTAGAGAAACCTACGATACCAATCATAGGATCACTTGTCAAACAAGGAATTTCAGTAGTGATCTACAGGTATAATTATATATGAAAAATAAACAAACATTTAGTTGTCTAATTCTACCCTTTTTCTTAACTTTATGCTTTATGTCATTAAGAATTTCTTTATGTTATCTCAACAGCGGTGATCAGGATTCTGTGATTCCATTTACTGGAACAAGGTCCTTGGTTTGTAGACTGGCGAACGAACTTGGATTGGAAACAACAGTACCATACCGAGTTTGGTTCGAGGGACAGCAGGTTCAAACATCTTTAGCAAATATTATAACAGTAAATACGAAAGTCACCCGGCCCCAGAGATTGTAGAAATAATAATATAATTGTAAATAGAAAAATTTCCTTTACGAGCATATCCGCATCCTTCAGGTTTGTTTTTTTATTTTTATTTTATTATCGAATGCAGGTTGGTGGATGGACTCAAGTATATGGCAATATTCTGTCATTTGCCACCATTAGAGGTGCTTCTCATGAAGCTCCTTTTTCACAGCCACAGAGATCATTTGTGCTCTTCAAGTCATTTCTTGGTGGGAGGCCTTTGCCACCGGAGTTTTAATGTCACTTATTTTTATTTTATTCTTGTTGAGAGTAAATAGGTCTTTTTAGAGAGAGATATATAAGGTGTAATGGAGTGGGAAAATATATATATATATGTATAAAGTTTTATTTATTTTATTTTCAAATCATTTTATTTTGAGGGTGGGGGTGGGGTTGTCAATATCAATAGTTCATATACTTTCTAATTATAATATATTGGTGAAAATGTGAAAGTTTTTGTGGGTTAGTTTTACTCACATTTGATTATGTTAAATTCAAGAGTGATGGGAATATTGATGTAATTTTGTTAGTGGATTTATGTTGTTGCCCTGGTCGGCAGACTATTATATCAAGTTTCCTTTGTGCATGCCCAAACAATGGTTGTTCTGGGTTCTATCAAATTTAAAAGGAAATGTCAAAAAAGAAATATTTAAAAGCAGAAATATATATATATATATATATATATATATATATTTAAAAGCCCAAACAATGGTTTCATTACTTACTGTGACCTTTTGAAAACGCATTTTCAGTTCTCTGAAAAGCATAATCTGTTGCTCCAGCAACACCAGCCATAAAAATCTCATTGCCAAAGCCAAATCGCAATTTCGACCTTTCTAAATAATTGAAATACTCCTAGTTTGGGCATGAGGTGTTAGCGCTCAATTTTTTGTTAAGATCAACTTGACTAGCCGTCAAGTCTTCATGCCTCTGATGCACTATAACCCTACAAAAGCTTGTGAAGAGGTCATTCAATGAGCATTTTCCTGTCAAGGCACCTCTTGAAGAACGCGTGATTGCTTTGGACATACCGGCAACAAAGATTGTCATAACGACTCAACCGGGAATCACTAATCAACGAATGCCACCACCTAGACTAAACTCGTCAGGATTGTGAATATTAGACAAAGAACAAGACCGGACTCTTTTGGAAACTTGTTCAGGATATGCCAAATACAATATCGATCCATAGTGTTTGGTAACAACTAACATGTGGTACGACAGTATACTGATTTGCGATAGTGACTTGTAGATGTGGTTGGTCTATCATTTGCTTCCAAAAAGATGTAGAGAACAAAAGATCACGTCTTCTCGTCACTGAGTAATTCACAACTAAAATATAATGGTCCACCCACCTATGATGATTGACATCAACTATAGGAAGGAATACCATTTCGTACTTGGTCAAAGTTATATGGTGTGGTGTCCAACACAATTGCATTGTTGGTTCGGTGAATTTTCAACAATGTAATTACAATAAAAAATTATAAAGAAAGACAACCTATTACAATCTTAATAAATTAAAAAGCTGAATTAAAGTTACAACTTTAGCAGAGGCGAGATAACTCTTTCCGTAAGACAATTTTGCCCCGTACAAGAGCAAATGGCTCAGACAATATGTCCCCAAGATACAACTGCTACACGTTTCTGAGTTAGGTGCTCTCCAAAACTCAGAACTCCGACGAACGTTCAAGTGCTGGAAATTGGGCACGGAAACAAGAGTAAAATATGCTGCAATATGTGATATGCTTATATTTCGTCTATGTTATTGTGTATGAAATGAAATGCATAAAATCCCCTTTTATAGGGTCCAATTCCACTCCATCAGGTGGGGGTTACTATATATTAAAGAGCCGTTAATTCTCTTTAATCCTTCAGCTGAAGAGTTACCTCCATAAATAATCTCATTTAATTCGGATGTTACATTATGGAGTGTGAAGAGTCATATTCCAGAAGCTAAGTTCTCAACCTGCCTCATTTCAGTCGAGACCAAATATCATATCAGATGGGTTTTCAACCCCAAATATCAGATCAAATGGGTTTTCAACCCCAAATATCAGATCAAATGGGTTTTCAGTCCCAAATATCAAATCACATGGGTTTTCTGCCCTAAATATCAGATCAGATGAGTTTTCAGCCCCAATATCAGATCAGATAGGTTTTCATCCCCAAATATCAGATTAGATGGGTTCAGCCCCAAATATCAGATCATGGGTTTTCAGCCCCAAATATCAGATCAGATGGGTTTTCAGCCCCAAATATCAGATGAGTTTTCAACTTTTAAACTTGGTTAACTCTTCACCATTTCAATTAAATGGCCAACTTTAATCATTTATTTTCTCACTCACCGGAAATCGATTTTGAGAAAAATAAAATCCTACATTTATCTCCTCGAAACACAGATTCACAACTTAATATTTAATTCCCAAGAATTAAATATTTTATTATCATTATATTGGTTTAAATTGAGTCAAAACTCATTTTTCTAAAATCAATTTCCAACAATCCTCACATGAGTAAAAATAAATGCATGCATGAATGCAGACTCACATAACCAGATTCCGTAAAATACTGTTGCATGCGGAAAGGTAGTTTGTGGCTTTGAACCTTCCTCAGTAAAATATCATCGGATATACCAGCAGCTCAGTGGATATTGTGCCTTGAACTAATCCTCTTTGGTGTATACCGAGTCAACGACACTTACACAATAATGTCTCAACACCTTCTGTTCTCATAGTTACGTTCGTTTTAGCCATGAACAACTGTTGGGATAAACAATCATGTACCTTATTTTGATAATTTTCATCATACAGCAAGATTAGCCACCATACAACAAATGAGTCAAAATGCCGCTAAGTATGGAAACTGTCTGGAATCTCCATATAGCACTAGAGATAGCCTACAGCATTGAAGTCTACAGCTACAACATTAAAGATGTAACATGTTGGATACGGCATACAAGACTGAAAGTGTTAAGGAATCAAACACTTATCCAATAGGACTGAAGACCGTTGCGAGGGAAACTACTTTATTCACTAAAGTCAAAACACCGTTTGAAAGAAGTATTTAAATACTGATCGGATAAAGTATTTAAATACCAACAGACAAGGATCTTCAGACAAGGAGCAAAATCTGGATCAAGCATCTTGAAAGTCAATCGACCAATCAGAATGGATATGTGCTCACCAACCAGCTAGCGGACATATTTATAACGGATCTACTCCAAAGTTATAAATAGTACATGCAAGAGGACATTGCAAAACACATGAAAAGACGAATATTACCATCGACTAAATTGAATATCCATAACAAGATATTATTTTGTCAATCAAGCTTACAAGAGCAAATATATTTCTTCGAGCATATATCAATATCTGAAAGAAGAAATATATGCAGTCAACGTGAACACCACATCATCAGCCTAAGATCATCAAGTGTTCAAGCTGCTGTTCAAACCAGTGATTTCACCATTGTTTACTTTGAGTAAACTTAGACCTGTGTGGACTAAAGAAAAGATGTTCTGACCTGTGTGGGACAAATAGGACGAAGCTTCAATCTGTATGAGAAGAAGCAAGTCAAAGAAGCCTACAACCAATCTGTGTGAACGGTTGAAAGCTGCAGTCTTTGTATCAATCTGTGTGAACGATACAAGGATAGGTTTAATTAAAGCCACGTAGTTGTGTACGGAGTGATTTTAATAAACATTTTACTCCTGTGTGGAGGACCAGTGGACGTACAGGGTTTACCTCGAACCACTTTTTATTGCGTGTTATTTACCTTCAGCCTTTATTGTTTCCATAACTGTGATTATATATAAGTATACATTGCAAAACCCTGTACGCACCAAGCTAACAGGAAAGCCTAGTTGCTATATCTACAGCAACTCATTTACACGAACTTCCACTACGCACTCACATTCAAAAATCATACATCTTGTTATACTAACACTTTCCAAGCTGTATTTTGTATACTTAGTGACCAACAAGTGGTATCGGAGAGGTAAATTCTAAAAAGAATCAGTCGTATTTTTAACCGAATCAGATCTAAAAATCACACATTTTTTTTGAAAACAGTCTTTATCTTTCCTATTCTTCTACATAGATACCTATATGATAAACAAGGTTCCTCTGGTTTCTATTAACGAATTTGATGATTGGAGAATTAGGATGGAAGCACATCTTTCCGCCATGCACGAGGAGATGATTTTTGTCATCCAAGATGGCCTCATCAAGATAATGAAGGTTAATCCCGCCGCAAGGATAGAAGGACAACCTCATGCCGAGATACTCGAGAAGGAGCGCAATAAGTAGACAACTGATGACCGGAAGCGCACCAACCTCGACAATGTAGCTAAGAATGCGCTATTTGTCACTCTTGACAAAGGCACATTCTGAAGGTAAACTGTAAGACAGCCAAGGAAATCTGGGATAAACTCAAGATGATTTGTGAGGGAACTGAGCTCTCAAAAGAAAATAATATTTCAAAACTCACTCAGAAATTTGAATCATTTGAAATGAAATCATCTGAAACTCTTGAGGAGCTTAACCTCAGATTCACTGGCATTGTCGGTGAACTTGAAGCATTGGGTAAAGTGTATACCCAAAAGGAGAAAAATTTGAAAATTTTTAGATCACTCCCTGCCCGATGGGACATAAAAACTACAGCTATGCTTGTGTCATCTAATCTTAATGACATTTCCACTTTTGATCTCTTCTTTGACCTCAAAGCTTTTGAGTATGATATTGATAGGAGAGAGAAGACCAAAGAGTTACCTGCTAAGACTACAGCTCTAGCTGCTGTATCTAACAGGAGACACAGCATGCCCATCACATCAAAATCTGCCCACAAGAATGCTGAACAGTGACGATGATATCTTGTCACAAGATGAAATGGCCCTTCTCATGCATAAATTCAAAAAGTTCATCAAACAGTCTGGAAAGACTGCATACAGGCCCAAGCCTTTTCACAAGGTACATTCTGAATCTTCTCCATATGGTGATTCTAATCTATGCTACAACTGCTGGAAACCAGGATATTTTGCAAATAAATGTCCGCATCCAAGAGTCCAAAAGTTGCCGGAAGCCGAGCAACAGGAAAAATATGAAAGGAGGCGCGCTTGGAAAAACAAGCTTAAGGCGCTGATTGGCGAATCAGAAGCCTCACCTGCACCAAACAAAACCGAGAAATGTCTTCAGGCAGTCACTGACAGTGACTCATCCGATGATGAGCTCGAAGATAAAGCACACATGTGCTTTATGGCCAAAGATATAGAGGACGATGAAGATAGCGATGATGAGGTAAGCTCAACATCTAATACTCCTATAAATGCATCCCATACTTTCGAAAATATGATGAATGAATTTAAAAACATTCAAAAGGTCCATGAGACGCTAAATCGAGAAAACATACAGCTCGGAATTTCTAACTTAGAGCTGAAAGAAGAAAACGACTTGCTGAGAAATAACTATGAAAATATGTCCACTGATTATGAAAACAGCAAAGTCACACTTGAAAAACTCATGGAGAGCAATCATCAACTTGCTCAGGATCTAAATGAGACCAAGTCTCATAATGAGAACAAGACAAATGATTTCGCTATACTTGAAGCCAAAGTAAAAACTCTCGAGAAACGAGAAGGAGAACTAGAGACCATTCTGAAATCTTTCGAGAAATTATCTAAAAGGGTGGAAGAAATTCTAAGCGGGCAACATACTTATGATAAAAGTGGCTTAGGATACAACTCATTCTCCAATAAAGGGAAAACTAATACAATGTTTGTTAGGGGTGTGGAACCCATTCCTGTACCTGAAGAGACCCCGAGTCCCGTAAAGGTAACAGATGCCATGCGTACAACAAAGGCTGCTATTCCGCCACTAAAGTCATATTATCGACAGCGGAATCCTTAGCCTCAAAGACCTGTAAGGCGTAACCAACAGCATGCTCCCCGAGCATATCAGAAGTGCCAACATCCATTCAGAAAGAAGGCTGTATCTAAATATCAATGGCATGCACATCAGTACTTCCAACAGTACAACGCGCCTAGATATTGGATACAGGAGCCCCGTTATCCATCAAGAAAATAGGTCGCCGCACAATATCAGCAACAACTTTGGGAATCCAACTGGAGACCCAGGAGGCAAACTGTAACCTAAGAAAATGCCTCCACCTCCAAGACGAAATTCGTACTGGATTAATAATAATAACCCTCGTTTTTACATGCATCATAATTACCAAGGTTACAGCGACTACGTACCTGCCCCACATAGACATCGCAAGAACGGACTAAAAGTAACCTACAGCAAGCCAATTGTTGTCAGGCAAATTTGGGTACCAAAAGGTACTAACATCCATGCACCCAACAAACAAAGAGGACCTAAATCTACTTAATTTATTTGCTTACGGGACATCAAAGAGAAGGACATCTGGTACTTCGACAGCGGATGTTCTCAGCACATGATAGGAGATAGAAGCAAGCTGTCAGATTATGTAGAAGGTCGCGGTCCAGAAGTGCGCTTCGGTGATAAATCCAAAGGAAGAACAAGAGGGAAGGGAACCCTGCTTGTAGGAAAATTCAAAGTCACTGATGTAGCTTATGTTGAAGGCTTATCAAACCGAGTGTGTGTGTTTGTTTTCTGCAAGCTGCGGCCGAGGAGATTTTAGAGAGAGAGAAGAGGACAGAGAGGGATGATAGGTAGAGAATGGAGAAAGTAATGAGATAGCGGTAGAGATAGCGGTCGATCGGCTGATTAGGGCTTTTATACCCTTTAGTTTTAGGTTAATTCAATTAAGCCCTCATTTTCTAGTAACCTTTCAATTTCACCGCAGACTTTCAGATTCTTCAAATTGACCCCAGTCAGCTTTTAATTCCTACAATTTATCCCCAGTCAGTTTTAGTAATCTTATTTCAGCCCTGACTCAGCCATTAATAATATTAACTCTTCAAGTAATATTAATAATCAGTTCAATTTTATGCATTATATTTTTATTTTTAGTTATTATATCATAATATTTTATAATGGTTAAATTATTATTATATGTAGACATTAACAAGGATATACGGTCTTAGGAATGTGAGTCAAGCATCTTCATATTCAAGTTCAAGCAGCATCATTTTATTCAGGTGGGAATTTTGACTATCACTTTAATCGCTTTACTTGGACGGCTATGTGATATTCTATTTATGTTTTAAATTGAGGATACATGTTGTAAATCAGGCTCACCTGTATACATGTAAAGAGGCTATCGTAAGATATATATGGTGTGGGAACACCTGCACAACCTCAGTATTCACATACGTGCTAGATTCGTGTTACATGTGATATTGCGTGTATGTATTCATGTTGAGGAAAATATTATTGATAGAATAATTATTCATTGCTTTCCATGAATTTGTATATTATTGTGATATGTGTGATTTTCACGAGCTGAAGGAAGCTCACCCGCACCTACATTAATCCCGCAGGTTAAGCCGAGTTGGATAGATGAAGGAGCAAGCTAAGAGGGCATATGATGATAGTTTTTATTAAATGATGTTTTTATGTCTTATGCTTTGTAACATATATTTTATTTGGGAAAATTATTGATTGGTAATAATAGTTTTTAAATTTCTTTCACCGCAATTGTGACCTCTTAATTATGACATATCATTTTCTTAATTAATAGGTATTTATTTTAGTCAGTGTATCGACTCGACTTTATAGGAGAGAATTTTAATCTTCTCAAAGGAATTTATTTTTCATCAAGATTCACCTTTTTACTTACTTTCCCCTATAATTACCCCTAAAAGTCGGGGCGTTACAGCACAGGGGTGGGTGCCCTGTTGGGAGTTATGGCTTTCGGCTCCGAAGGGCAGCCAATTCGCCAGAACCTTCTAACTTGGCAAATAGTTGTTCCTCCATTATAGCCGCCACTGGATCGGGAACTGCTGTAGGAGCAACAACTGTTTCTTCCATATGGGTTGTGCCCTGTGGGATAGATTCAGCAATTGGAGTGGTCGATGGGACTTCTACAGTGACCGCTGTAGTCACCGTAGGAACGACCTTAGAAGATTTCTTCGTCTTCTTTCTTTACTTCTCAACAGCTTTGGGGGAGATGCTGTCGGGAACACTTTTTTTCCTCTTTTTCCCATTATTTGAAGTCTTCAAAGTGACATCCCTAGGGTCACTCGAGGTTGGCATGCTGAATGGGTTGGGCCTGTCAGCAAGAATGAGCGTTTTGTTGTAGATAGTGGGTCTGATTCCATCGGTAAACTTCCCGGTCCCAATTTTATTAGCATCTGCAGAATGCTGTACTCCGTAGCGAGTAAGGATGTCGTCCACAATTAGCCCAAATGATTTCTTGGCTGAGTCCGACTTAGATGCCTCTTATTGAATGCGTTTCAGAATGATTTGGCACTAGTTCACTTTCTCACCAGGCATGATGGGCACCATCATTCTGAATCTCAAATTGGTGCACATTTCGAAAGCACCGGTGCGGTTTTCAACTACTCGGAAACAAGAATCATGAAGATAGACGTATGGGAGGGTGAAGTTCTTCTTGTGGCAAGAAGGATGGACATTGGTGTCCATGGAAGTGACAGTAAACAGCAGTAGGCGGATAGCAGGCTTTCAGACCTAAAAGTCTCCAGATCTTCCATCTCCAGCCCGTTAGAGGGCAGCTTATAAATCTTCTCCAAGATATCCTTGCTCACTTTGATCTCATTCCATTACATTGTCCCAATGATGTCGGTGATTTCAGAGCCTTTTCTCTGCGATATGTATTTGAACGTAGCATCCCGATAGAATTCCTCAACTATCTGTTCATCATAGTTGTCAGCGTGATGACTTCCCAGATGGTACAGACCTTTTTGCTTCACTCGAGCAGCAACCAAGTCCATTCCGATTTAATATTCTCCTTCAAAAGCAATCCTCTCCATCAGAATGGATTTAGCAAAGATGCGACCATCGATGATTGTTTCCTTCTTCTTCAGAGAGATTGAAGAGGTCTGTGATGTAGACATTTTCAAGCAGAAAGTAGTGAAGTGATAGGAAATTAAGCAATGAATGCAGAGAATATGTAGACAGATTGATGTAGACTCGTTAATTTGCAGAAAGCATAAAGAGTCTATGAGAACAACGTACTGTCCTTTTATAGGGTGCAGGGAAGACTAGGTTAACAGAGAATGGTCAGATTTAAGGGATGTGAACCCTCTTTTGAAAGAACATACATGATGGATTCAGATGTAACTTGTACGTCTAATCCATCGGTTTTGAAATTAATAGGTGGTCCCACTTCTGACACACTTCGTCTTCCAATATTGCATGAAACGGCGGTTTGAATTTTGAAATTGCGGTATTGAGGCAATAAAGTCCAGGTGTCTTTTAAAACTATTAAAGGATAAAACATTTTAAATTCAGACAAAGCATGTGGACTGAAAATAGTTTGTTGTGTGAAGGTGTATGAATTAGATACGATTATAATATTATTTGATATCTACAGTGTATGTGTTGTATTCGCGAAACAGCATTCCCCCTTTAAAGGTACATACAGGATTCAATTCTTACAGCAATATTTGATTAATACTGTATTCATGGGTCGTACTGTATTCTCCCTTAATTAATGCACATGTCATTTGTAGTAAGGTTATATGCCTTCTTCTTCCTACAGTAAGATCTGACTTGTTCTGAATGTACAATTAATTACAATGGATACTGTATTCTTGGGTCTTACAGCATTTCCCCTCAACTGATGAGTAAAATGTAAAAACTTACTAGGAGTCTGGATGTAACATTCCCAATTCCTGGCAAAGCATGCAAAATCTGGTTGTGCTGAGAGGTTTTGTAAAGATGTCGGCTAACTATATGTCTGTATGAATCTTGTAGATCCGAACATATTTATTCTCAACATGATTCCTGATGAAATGATGTTTCATATCAATATGCTTAGTTCGCGAGTACAAACTAGGGTTGTGCGTGATTGCAATTGCACTCTGCTATCGCACATGATTGGAGTCTCTCTGGCGTTGATTCTATAATCTTGTAACTGCTATTGCATCCAAAGAATCTCCATACAGCAACTTCGAGCGGCATAATATTCCGACTCAGCTGTAGAAAGCGAGTTGGCCAATTGATTCTTACTGAACCATGACACAAGTCGAGGTCTGATAAAGTGATAAGTGCCGCTTGTACTCTTCATATCTAACTTACAGCCTCCAAGATCCAAGTCGCTGTAGCCTACCAAATCGACCTCCTTCCTTAAGATACCACAATCCTACATCGATTGTTCCTTTAATGTACTTAAGGACTCGTTTGGCTCTGGTGAAGTGTGACTCCTTAGTTACTATCTAATATAAAGCACACACTCCTACAACAAACTGGATATTGGGTCTGCTAGCTGTTAGGTACAGGAGTGAGACTATTAGCTTTGTAGAGTTATTGATCAACTGGCTTTCCAGCTTCGTCAGCACTTATCTGCATGGAAGTGCTCGTAGGGGTGGACGAGAATTTGAAGTTGTTCATCCCAAACTTGTTAAGCAGCTCATTGTTGTACTTTTCCTGATTAATAAATATACATGTAGGCAATTGCTTAACCTACAATTCTAGAAAATAACTAAGTTCTCCCATCATACTAGTTTCAAATTTACTTTGCATGATATGAGAGAACCTTTGACATAAAGCAAGGTTAGTTGAACCAAATATAATATCATCAACATTTATTTGTACCATTAACAGGTCGTCACATTCCTGTATCTTAAAGAGGGTCTTGTCCTCCGCACCTTTCTCAAATCCATTGTTGATTAGGTACAGGTACATGGTTTTGTATTAGGCTCTAGGCACTTGCTTAAGTCCATAAAGTGCTTTCCTTATCCTGTATGCTAGGTCTCCATCGTCAGTGTTGACAAACCCTGGTAGCTATTCAACATAGACTTCTTCGGCGAGGTCCCCGTTCAGGAATGCACTTTTAACATCCATTTGATAGACTATAAAGTTCTTGTGAGTGGTGAATGCTAGGGATATTCTGATAGCTTGTAGTCTGGCTACACGGGCAAAAGTTTCGTTGTAGTCTATGCCTTCTTCCTCTCTATAACCTTGAGCGACTAGTCGAGATTTGTTTCTTATGACAAGTCCATTTTCATCCTTTTTATTTCTAGATACCCATCTTGTTACAATTACAGCTTGATGATTTGGTCTAGGTACAAGATACCATACATTGTTTCTTTCGAAACCATTCAGCTATTCTTCCGTTGAAGTGATCTAGTGAGAATTATTCAGAGCTTCATTGGTAGAAACATGTTCGGACTCGGTTAAGAATACAGCTAAAGTGCCCATAGATAGTCTTCGAAATTCGTCTTGAGATTTCCATGCATGAAATTGAGACTTCCCATACTTTGTTTCTTCCTATGCACAAAGTACAGTTCCTTGTGTACTTTGTATTCTCCTACGAGTGGTTACACCAGCATCGATATCTCATATAATCAACTCCTGGGGGTGATCTCTCATCCATCTCCTGTCAGGTTTTAATTCAGCATCCCGTGCTATATCTTGTGGTGCTTGAGTCTCGGCTTCATCTTGTACAGAATCAGCTTCGACTGCTTCTGATCTTACAGCGGCGGGATTAATTTCTAGGTCCAAGATAGGTTCTATTAGAGTTTGGGTATCAACGATAGAGAGTATCTGGATATTCTGGGTTATGTCTTCTACTTCTGTAGGATCACAATGGGGTTCATCGAATACTATATGGATGGATTCCTCTATTGTCAGCTTCTTTTTGTTAAATATCCTGAAAGCTTTGCTGACAGATGAATATCCAACAAAGATACCTTCATCTGACTTTTTGTCAAAGGTTTTGAGTTGATCCTTTCCATTGTTTAGAACATAACACCTGCATCTAAAAATATAAAAGTATGCAACCATTGTTTTATTATTCCATACCTCATATGCTGTTTTGTTGTGATGCTTGTTGATGATACAGTGGTTTTGTGTATAGCACGCTGTATTTGTTTATTCTCCCCAGAACCACTACGGCAATTTTCTTGCGGCTAACATGTTCCTTGTTGCTTCTTTGATCGTCCTGTTATTTCGCTCGGTAATGCTATTTTGTTGAGGAGTTCGGTCTGCTGAGTATTCGTGATGTATTCCATTGTATGTACAGTATTGCTCTATGAAGCGATTTGTGAATTTAGTGCCTCTGTCGGAATGAATGGTTACGATACTCAGCCCTTTCTCATTCTGTAGCTTCTTCAGGTGTTCCGAAAACTTTTTGGTAGTATCTTTCTTTTTGCTCAGAAAGATTATCCAAGCATACCTAGAAAAATCGTCAATAATTACAAGACAATATTTCTTACCTCCCAAACTTACAAGGTCTACAGGGCCGTAGAGGTCCATGTGTAGCAAGTCCAGTACACTGTGGGTGGACATGTATGACTTGCTTTTTAGGGTGGTCTTAACTTGTTTGTCTCTCTGACAGAGTCCACATATGCTGTTTTTTTTAATGACACATCGGGCAAACCTGTGACCATTCCCTATCTAGCGAGTTTGTTGATAGTCTTGAAGTTGATGTGCGATATCCTTTTATGCCATAGCCAGCTTGGATCTGCAGTGCCTTTGGCAACAAAACATGGAATAGTGAAGCTCGTGGGCTTCCAATCAACAATGTACATATTACCTGATCAGCTTCCTGTAAGGACAACTTGCTTGGTCTTGATGTCCTTCACCCTACAGTGATCTATATAGGACTTGACCGAGAACTTTTTTTCACAGAACTGGCTAATGCTAAGTAGATTATACTATAAGCCTTGAACATAGGCTACGTCAGTGACTTTAAACTTTACTACAAGCAGGGTTCTCTTCCCTCTTGTTCTTCCTTTAGATTTGTCACCGAATCGTACCTTTGGACCACGACCTTCTACATAATCTAACATCTTGATAATATCTCCTGTCATATGCCGAAAATATCTTCTGTCAAAGTACCAGATGTTCTTTTCCTTGATATCCTATAATCAAAGAAATTAGGTAGATTTAGGTCCCCTTTGATTATTGGATCCATGAGTGTTAGTGCCTTTTGGTACCCAAATTTTTCTGACAGCAATTGGTTTGTTGTAGGTTACTTGTGATATTTACATGGTGCAGGCATGTATTTGCTGTAACCTTGACTATTATGCATGAAAAATCTAGGGTTTTGGTTCCAGTACGGTTGTCGTCTCGGAGGAGGAACCATTTTCTTTGGCCTTACAGCTTGCCTTCTAGGATTCCAGTTGGATTCCCAGATCTGTTGGTGGTACTGCGCGACAACTTGTTTCCTGGATGGATAACGAGGCTCATGTATCCAGTATCTAGGCACACTGTACTATTGGTAGTACTGCGGCGCATGCCTCTGATACTTTGATACAGCCTTATTTCTGGATGACTGCTGGTGCTGTTGGTATGCTCGAGGAGCATACTGTTTATTAGGTCTCACAGGTCTGGGAGTCTGAAGTTTTCGCTGTTTATGATAGGAACTCGGGGGCCGAATCACAGCCTTTGCTGTATGAGAAAGGGCAGTTGTAACTTTTGCGGGACTCGGGGCCTCTTCGAGTTCAGGAATGGGTTACACTCTCTTGACGAACACCATACTATATTTTTCCTTATAGGATAACGAGTCATATCCTAAGCCACATTTATCATGAGCATGCTGCCCAGTGCTTAGAATTTCTTCTATCCTTCTAGAAGATTTTTCAAATGATTTCAGGATGGTCTCGAGTTCTCCTTCTCGTTTCTCAAGAGTTTTTACTTTAGCTTCGAGTAAAGCATAATCATTTGTCTTGCACTCACTATTAGAATTTGCCTCATTTAGATCTTTTGCAAGTTGATGATTTCTTTCCATGAGTTTTTCATAAGTGCTTTGCTATTTTCGCAATCCAAATACATATTTTCATAGTTGTTTTGACCAAGTCATTTTCGTCTTTCAACTCTTGATTTAAAATGGCGAGCTGTATATTTTCTTGTTTGAGCATCTCCTGGGATTTTTGAATGTTTTTAAATTCATTTATTATATTTTCAAACATGTGCGATGCATTAATCGGAATAGTTGAGGTTGAGCTTACCTCATTATCGCTGTCATCATTATCCTCTATATCCTTGGCCATAAAACACATATATGCTTTATCCTCAATTTCATCGTCGGAGGAGTCACTGTTAGTGATAGCCTGTAGGCACTCATCGGGTTTTTTCGATGCGGGCGAGGCTTCTGATTCACCAATCAGGGCCTTGAGCTTGTTTCTACAGGTACGCCTCTTATCATCCTTTTCTTGTTGCTCAGCTTCGGATAACTTTTGCACTTTTAGATGAGGACACTTATTTGCATAGTGGCCTGGATTCCAACAATTATAGCATAGATTAGAATCACCGGATGAAGGGGATTCATAGATTACCTTGTTAAATGACTTGGGACTGTATGTGGTCTTTCCATACTGTTTGATGAACTTCTTGAATTTGTGCATGAGCAAAGCTATTTCATCTTGTGACAGGATGTCATCGTCGTTGTCTGCTGCTTTGCATGCCGATTTGGATGTGCTAGGTGCTGAACTATGTTTCTTGTCAGATACAGCAGCCAGTGTTGTGGTCTTGGCGGGTGACTCTTCATATTCAAGTTCACCGAAAATGCCGGTAAATCTGAGGTCAAGCTCATCAAGCGTTTCTGTAGGTTTCATTTTAAAAGACTCAAATTGCTGAGTTGGTTTAGAAATTTTCTTTCCTTTTGAGAGCTCAGTTCCCTCGCAATTGAGCTTGAGTTTTTCACAGATTTGTTTGGCTGTCTGACAGCTTTTTACTTTTGAGAATGTGCCTTTCGAGAGTGACAAATAATGCATTCTTGGCAATGTTGTCCAGGTTTGCACGCTTGTGCTCATTGGTCGTCCATTGATCGCGCTCCTTCTCGAGCATCTCCGTATATGGTTGCCCCTCTATTCTTTCCACTGTATTGACCTTCATAATCTTGATAGGTCCTTCCTGGATGACAAAGATCATCTCTTCGTGCATTGCTGCAAGATGGGCTGCCATCCTAATTCTCCAGTCATCAAATTCGTTAATAGAAAACATGGGCACTTTATTTATCATGGAGGTGTCCGTTACAGAAGTAGGATAAATTATGAAAATATAAAACTAAAGTTTTCAAAAGCTAGTGATTTTTGTGAATCTGATTCAGTTAATAATCGACTGATTCTTTTTAAAATCAACGGCTCCGATACCACTTTTAGCCACAGAGTATACAATAAACAGCTTAGAAAGTGGGGGTTGAATAAGCTGTATCTTTTTCGAAGTTATTTGCGTAGCAGAAGACTAATATTAAGTTGCTGTAAATGCAGCAACTAGGCGATCTCCTGTTTGCTTGATGCGTATAGGATTTTCACAATATGTATACTTTAAATCACAGGTAGATATGAAAACAATAAGGACAAAGATATAAATGGTTCGAGGTAAACCCCTCAACGTCCACTGATCCTTCACTTATGTGAATCGAGATATTATGAAGAACCCGGATGAGGACTTGAGCAATCCGACTAGACTAATAATGAGGTCTCGATCAAAGAAGTTCAAAAACAATTTATCGGCACTCGTCATTGATATGTTTAAAAATAACTATGTTATCAAAGACAACAAATTCGTGAGTAGTATCGAAGTTATCGAACAATAAGTTTTTCGTTTATTTTATCTTGGTGTATTTTAATTTGAATTGTATTTCTTGAGTTGTATTTTTATATTTTGAGTTGTATATAAGCGATTTTTGTAATATTAAAGTCGAAGACGATCGGAAAAGACGAACAAACAAAAAGGATGCAAATTCCCGCGCGTAAGACTGACACGTAGTAGTCTCGTATTTTGACCATAACTTACTAGTCCAAAATCCGATTCAGGTGATTCAGGTGTCTATGGAAAACTCAGAAAGAGTGCTAAAAATATTGTTAAGACCATAGGACCAAATTCGGATCCATTGAAGCTCAGAAATAACAAAACAGACAGTATCAGATTTATGGTGACTTGTTGTCCTTGTTTTCACACCTTAAAATCTTGGTCTTTGATATTTTGTCCCCTAAACATGTATTGACTGACTTTTTATCAGATTTTAGGATATTTGAATGTTTATTTTCTATTTTATAGGTTTCTTAGTTGTTTCCTTGTTCACACTAGAGTTAGGTGTAAGATTTTGGCTATAAATAGCCTTGAAGTTTCGTTGTAAGAGGACACCAAAGATTTTATGAAATTTGAGAGTGTTTGTATTAACAAACCTTTGTGAGTGCTTTCTTGTTTTGTTGAGTGTGTCTCCAAAACATCTCTTATGTGATTTATATACTTATCAAGTACAATCTTGTTAGTATTTATATTCCACCCCTTCCGAGTTGCTACGGCGTGTCACGTAGAGGATTGAAAGTAAAGTCCCATTTTGCTTATTTTGGAAACATCCTCGGAACGAATTCATCGCGGTTTCGGTTACCATAGCATGTCGTGTGGGGGTCACATCATTCACACAGGAGTAAAATATTTATTAAAATCACTACGTACACAACTACATGACTTTAACTAAACTTATCTCTGTATCGTTCACACAGATTGATACAGTAACAACAGCTTGGGCCGTTCACATAGATTGGCTTTAGCTCTTTAGACTTGCTTCTTCTCACACAGATCGAAGCTTCCTCTTCAATGATATTCTTCCCACACAGGTCAGAACTAGCAAGGACTTAGTCCACACAGGGCTAAAGTTGATCTCAATGGTAAAGAGGGTAGAACAAGTTCAAACAGCAGCTGTATGCTTTGATGATCGTTCGTTGTACGATGTGCTGTTTGCGTTGAGGATTGTATATTTCTTCGCTTTGATGATGTTGTGTGCTCAGGAAATATACTGCTCTTTCTTAGCTTGATATTCCGATTGTCAGAGCTGTTTGTCAGATGTAATGCGCGAGATAATTTGTTGTGTTGAATATCCTCTTGTTTGAGGCTATTTATAACCTTGGAAATAGATCCATTATAAATGTAGCCATTGGCCGATTGGTGAGATTTAGACATCTCTGATTGGCGGCTGCAGAATGTCTGAATTAAAGGCGATTCGCATTTAATGCTTCAGACATTCTCTTTGACTTTGCATTAAATGCTCACTGTTATCTTTTTCGGCCGCGTTAAATGCTGTCCTATCAGCATTAAATGCTGCTTTAACCGTGAATACTTTATGAATAAATAAAATTTATTTCACGACGATTTAAAGTTATTCTTCAGTCCTGTTGGATGTGTTTTACTTTTTCTAAGTAAAACTCCTACATCAAGATTGCTGTATCCAACTTTCTTCAACTCTGCTGTATAATAATCTAGGCGATGTAGGATCCTATGCATAAAGATCTCTTGCTGTATGGACAGATTGTATGGAGTTTCCTAACAGCTTCCATACGTAGAGCGAAATGCTGACTTTGAAGACTTCATGATGTATGGTGGCAATTATCAAAACAGGCTGTATTTATCCCAACAGGACCTTTCTGACTATTATGAATCAGTCAATTTGTTTCACCAAGATCCTCATGATTTTCCCTCTATTTCTCTGAATACTTTTGGTATTTTTGAAAAATTAATGGGTTATCTAAATTATAGAAAAAAGACACACGTCAAGATTTACAATTTAACGCTTGATAAAAAAAATCAAAATCTTGCTTTAAAATTAAAATTTTATATTTTTATGCAAAATTAATTACATAAAAATTTAATTTTATATTTTCTTGATTTCCGACGGACAAAACAAGCGACGGTGAAACAGACTGGACCAAACATCGAACAACCCGACTCATACCAGCGAACCGTCTGGAACAGCCCGCTAGCGGTGCACAGCAGGCTGAGACCACGCGGCAGGCAACCTTGTGCTGCTCGGCAGCTCAGCCAGCGCTTGTCGCGACTTCTACTGGGCTTCGTCTGACAGTCCGATTTTTCCTTGATTTCTTCATGATTTGGCTTTTACAAATTCGAATACAATTTTATACTACATAAAATATACCGAATTACAGTGAATTACACTAAAAATAAAAACTCTAGATCTACCCATGAATTTTCTCACGAAAAAAACCATTACATGCGTCAAACCGGGGAAAGACCAATAATTGCATAAATAATAATAAATAATTCTATTAATATAACCATGATCATTGGATCATATTTCCTATAAGACACATCTACCAAAATATTCCAACAACATAAAATATGAATATTTATGCTAGCAATTAATTACCAAAGCTATTTAAATTAGCAAAGGCTTAAAAATTGGCTTTGATACCAACTGTTGGAAGTAAAACAATGCGGAACCAAAGTTTGATAATCACGTTTTACGCATCCACAAGCACAAGATCTATTTAGGTATGCTAATCAATTAATTAATCACTAAAATTAATAAGTAATTTAAATAGTATCATTATTTATATAATATAGTTATTAATAATAACTAATATCCTAATCTAGATGACCATAGGATATTTATCCTTAAAGCGAGGTGGTTGTTCATTATTTCTTCCTTTAAAATCTTTTAGAATATGTCTCCGCCTTAATCTGAACGTTGTGTAGGCAATGAACTACCAGATCTTTTTGACTGTTATGGATCGGTTGATTTATTTCACCAAGATCCTCATGACCCCCCCCCCATTTTTCTGAATACCTTTGATATTTTTTAAAAATTAATGTGTTATCTAAATTGTAGAATAAATACACAAGTCAATATCTTCAATTAAACACTTGCTCAAAATAAAAAATCAAAATCTTGCTTATGAAAGCTCAACTTGGCTGCCCCCATATGTTCATTTTGTAGGCTTTGGGCTACTCTAGTGACCTTATGGAGGATTATGGTTAGGACTCCTAGTATAACTCAATCTTCCATATTAAGCCCTTCTTAATATGGTTGAGTTTACTAATATCAATTTAATCCACTAAAAAATTATTATTGCACTTCCTACGTAAATTCCAATTTACGAAATTAGGCTTTTTATTTAAATATATTATTTTTCGTGTTTAAGATATTGAATGTTGATTGATTAATTTAAACTACTGACAATTTTAATTAACTAATTATTTGTCCAAGTGTAGCACCATCCGAAATCTTATTATTACATCAGAATTAAATTTCTAGCTATAATATTAATTGTTAAATAAATAATATGCAATTGCCCACAATACGAAGCATATTGAGTCAATCAATATGACTTTTTGATAAATCAAAGCAATAATTATTATAAATACACAGTTTAATATTATATACTAAAATTAATAAATAATAATTACCCGAGATTTATGTTCTTACAGTCAGTACAGAAGATACTATCTCACAGCGATTCAGTTCAACATATGCAAATACGCTTATGTATGCTAATAGTTAAAACCAACTAATCTCAAGCATAAACTACAATATTTCACATAATTTATCTAATAATTATATAGTTGTAAACTATTTTATTATTTTCTAAGGCATCGATAATGTAATTTCTGTGTGACACCAACACATTATATTGTCTAAAATATAAAATAAATATAAAATATATTTGCATAATTATAACGTAGATTAATACTAAAAAATTTGACAAAAACATAACTAATATTTTCACAAGTGATTAGAGTGAAATAAAGTAATGCAAGCACAAATTAAGCTTTGCAATATACAACTCTAAGAAAAGCCCTTGTCACTATTAATCTATAGTTATTTTCTTGTATAATTATATAGGTAGGTAAAATCATTATGTGGTATATAATGGTATTACCGAGGGCAGATAATGATGTCAATTAATGAGACGCACTATTAAGTAAGGTAATGGTAATAGAATGGTGGTGGTTGAATAATGATGGTGGCGATTATCATGAGATTAGTGTAGCAAGTAATAATGTTATAGTATTGTTTAATATTGGATCGGTTCAAGTTCCAGGTTTAAGTAATGGTAGTGGATTAAAAAAAAACAGTAATGGAAGTGGATTAAGTAATAATGTTATAATATTGTTTAATATTGGATCGGTTCTAGTTCCAGGTTTAATATTGGATCGGTTCTAGTTCCAGGTAGTGGTTGAATGGTGTGGTCGTAATGGTGGCATGCTTGAATGCTGGTGATATTTATTTAATGATAAAATAGTGATTGTGGTGGTTGAATGTTAATGATGGTGGTTTGAATGTTCTAGTGACGGTGGTAGTGAAATTAGATGATGTTGCGGTGATGACAACAAAGGGCTTATTCGTGCCTTTGAAAGTATTTATTTGTAGTTTAATGGCTTATTCACACATATAAAAATGGTTTATTCATAAAATAAGAAATAGGGTGTTGTTCCCATTAAGACAAAAAAACGTATCCCCTACCCCTAATTGAAAATCACGCCTCCTTCATCATTAAAAAACCACGCCCAACTACTTGATGACCCGAACTAAAAAATTCGAATAGTTTAAAATTTTTTAATTTTTTTCGGGCCGGGTACCCCACCCGAAAAAAGTCATATAATCGGGCCGGGTCATGGGCCGACTTGTTGCGTAAATTCGGGTACCCGAAAACCCGATTATTCTTTTGATAGTTATTTTTTTTTATAAATTTTAATTATTTGATTTGTAAGTGTATGAACTTTATCTTTCAAATAATATGAATTATATTTAATATGAGAATTCATGACCGCGCTGTCGTGACGCGCCAAAATTAATTATTTTTATTTTTTTCCTTGGCTTACTTCTACTAACTAGTAGTATCGGCAAGTAAGGATCGATCTCACTGGGAATGGTAAAGTAATTATGCTTTTTAAGGATTAAGTACTTTGTGCAATTAAAATAAAATAAAACAAAAAGGGGGGGTTGTTTTCGATCTTAACTAAAATAAATTGCGTAAGATAAAATAAAATAAACAAAGGAAATAAAAGTTGAAAATATCAATTGAGGAATAATCTAGTCCTTAGCTCCGTTATCCACCGTTTCGAATTAATTCAAGTTTCAATGCAGCGCTTATCTCTTCTTTAATCTCATGAACTCCTATTCCGAAGCCAACAACAAGCTCTGTTGACCCCAATTATTTCTTAAGTTTATTCAATTAAAACAAGCTCTTTAATCGAACCTATCTATGCGGTTGATTCAAAACAAACTCTTCAAATCTCGCTCGCTAGATGCATTAAAAACCAAAATAATGGAATAGGCAAGATATTAAGTTTATAAGCTCGACTTAAGGGATTTCGATTTTGTGTTACTCAATTGGGAAAAATCAATTGTTTGCTACTTATGAAATTAAAATTGCAACAATTACGGATTACAACTCAATTTCTAGCATAAGACATCAAACTCCTAATCTAGTTGGCCAAACCAAATCAAGAAATTAAATGGCATAGTCGTGAATTCAATAACACAAAAGTAATTCAAGAGAATTCGAGTTGAGAATACGCTACGGGATTAAAACATGAATAATTCGAATACGGTTTCAAACTTCACTAATAACTAGAATAGAAAATTAGCCGGACATGTTGGCTATAGAAAACAACAAATTAATAATAGACATGAGAAGAAAGAAATTCAAACGGTGTAGTCTTCTTCTTCGCACGTCGGAATCGGCTCGGTTGCTCCGGCGAGAAAATCAGCTCGGTCGTCCTCTTCTCCTTCTGCTCCAGCCGTGAAAAGTAGTGCTTCAAGATGATAATAATTCCAGCACTCCTCTCCCTTTATATATATATATATATATATATATATTCCTTATCTCCTAGTTTCCTTCTTTAATTAGAACTCCTTCCTTCTTAAGTTTTAATTTTCTTGGAGTCTTTCTTCCCAAATCTATTCCAATTCCTTTTTCCATCCTATGGACCGATTTATTGCCTTGTGGAACTGCTTTGGCGATTTTTGAGTCGTTTCTTGGGCCCCAAGTAAGATTATTTTCGAAACAGGACTGACACGGGGTGTCCGAACTGACATTGGGCCTCCCAGTGTCGCGCGACATTTTCTTCATTTTAAGCCCAAATCACCTTGGCTTGGTCCGTTTGATGATCCAAATTATTCCTTAAGCTTAAAAATTCCATCAAACACCTAAATTAAACAACAAATTGCCAAGTGAAGTATATTGCATCCAAAATATAAATATATGGAAAATAATCAAGTGTGCCAACATAAAATTCATTAAAACCTTATAATTAACAATGATTTTAGTACACTATTTTCGTTCTATCAAATCTCCCCAAACTTAAACCAATGCTTGTCCTCAAGCATAATTCGAGTGAAAGAAATTTAAGAAGCATGTATTGAAAAATCCAAGATGATAGCCATATTCAAGGGAGAATAAATAATCATGAACAAGTAAGAAGAAAATTAAAGTACCTCAACCAATCTCAACATCTTCTTGGCATCAAGTGAGAGGAAATTCGATGGCCTGACAAGGGGTCACTCTCGCTCAAGTAGATATAGGGATTATTAAGCAATAACTCACGTCAAAACATGGTGTGCCATTACCACATACTCGCACAAAAATCAAATCTCCACTACTTAGATGAACTCATGCATATAATCAAAAGGATTTTTATAGTTGTAATGGGGCTTTAGGTATGGGTAGGATAAAAAGGATAAATAAAGGATTCGTTTGTCAAGACTAATCATGAAATTAAGTGCATAACAAATCCTACAAACAATGAAGCACCATCCTTTCCTTGAGCACCCTTTTAGGCACATGCAATCGCATAGCCACGAAAGATCAATAGAGGTCAGTGGCTTTAACAACATTCGAGGGGGGTATTTTTACGGCCGCCCCCCTTTTTTTTTCGGCCTTTATTTTTTTTCATCTTAATTTCAGCACTTTTTTTCCTTTCACTTCACCACCCACTTTTTGATAATTCCTCGTCCTTCCCTCGACTTGTTATACACCTAATTCACAACCAAATCTTGACCAATGGTTCAAACGGATGAATTTTCACCAAAAATTAGATAATGGCTAATAAAATGTGTTGGATTCAAAGAATAAGGCTTAGGTCCAAATGGGCTTCTAATGGCGATTATGTCGAGGTGGGAAAATATAAGCCAAGTGGGTTATTCCTAATTTGCCTTTATCACTTTACTGCATGAGAACACTAACATAATCTTGACATGAATAATTGATTAAGTTCTAGCATGAACACAACACGTTCGACCCCATAAGAAGAAATAGTGAGCATGTATATGTATAATTATTTATATATATATATATATATATATATATATATATATATATATATATATCGCTCTACGGCTCAAAACTCACGAATAAAAAAAGGGCTTGTGCCATGAATCCCTCACACTTTTATCCAAATTCAAAATCAAGACTAGTGAACTACCCTACTCAAAATCAAACTAGTCAATCATATTCATTTCCTATGTCAGGCCATACTTAAATTCCCAATGCACGAACTTGATTCAATCACACAAATTTAGCTAAGGACGCAAAATTAAATTCATCACAATTTCCAAATTCAACTAATCGTTTCAAATCCAACTTCCCCAAACTTAAAATTAAGTACATACTCCAAATAAAAGAAGGAAAAGAGAAAGAAAAATAAAGCATAGTAAAAGAAAGTCTAGAATAGGAATCACCGGGCTAATGAGGAAGAAGGGCCTCCAGCTGCTCGGTCAAACGATCCACCTTGGCTTGAAGTGCTCAATGCCCCTCCTCAAGCTGCTCGATCCGACGCCTCAGCTCGGCCTCTGTAGCCGACTCTCCTTCTAGGCTTGTGCTCGCACCGGCTGTCTGAGCCCTTGTCGCCGGGCTGTCTGAAGGAGTGGAAGAGAGGCTCTTGTGCAACATTTTTAAATTTCCCTCCTCCCATAGCGAAGTGTATGCGGTGTTTGGTAGAGCTATCATCTCACTTGCTGATATTCGCCAATTAAAAGTTCTTTCATTTTTTTTCCAAAACACCCATTTTCGTAAGAAGAGTTCTATCCAATTTTTCCACTGCCCCGACCGGAAACCGACCACTGAAATCAGCCCCGACGTACCGAGCTACTACCGTGACCCAACCTCCCATCACTATTGGGTTTTTCGTAACATCATCCCCAATAAACATCATCAATAAATCCTTCACATATTTCACCCTTTTTCTAAAAACCATCACATACATCATCCATAACTCAAAAATCTGCACCACATTCCGATTTGAACATCTCCCGATGACCGTATATGCCATAAGTCATTGAACGTAACGGATCACCGGATTTCGAATGGCGGTGGCCTTAGTTTTTCCCGCAACAAATGGACCGGCATCATTCGTAATCATTTGCCAAATCTCATTTTCGGGTGGTATGTCATCTTCTTCCTCGGGTTCGGCAGTCATCCCAAGTGCTCGGCCGAACTGCTCGACCCCCCATGTATACCCCTTACCATTTAAACAAAAATAAAAAGTCCCTTTTTTTTTTTCAAAATCCCCTTTCCAAATTGAGCTAAAAAATTCATATGTCATATCCTCATAAACTTCCCAATTCCCCGTTGCCAACCTTTCCCACCCCAGTACATTCAACAATGCCATGACGTCATCATACAATCCCAATTGTCGCAAAATAATTTCATCAAGATAGACCGATGGGATTACCTTTCGTTCCGTGAGTTTGCGGTAGCGTGTAACTTGTCCGGGGGATCCGAAGGCGACATTATAACAGTTCGGTAGGCCGAAGAGACTCTTGTGCCTTTCTCTTACTGGAGGTGGAGCTGGGCTCTCGGTTTATGTGAAACAGTGCTGCTGCTCGGTCTCCGTTTCATTTCCTCGTTCGGCAGTCGGTCGCGGCTCGTTTTCTGAATTGCGTTCGGGTTGAGGTGGATGTTCCGAACCATTCCCATCGACTGTTTTGGGGCTCGATGTTTCTGCTCCATACCGTGTGAGTAACAACGGGGGCGACGGTAATAGTTGGTAGATTAGCTCAGGAGCCATATCGTCACTAGTGACTGGTGGTGCGGTCAGCGAGGGCGGAGATGGTGGCGGTGTGGGTTCGTCTTTCAAGCCACGGCTCGGCGATTTCTGGGTTTGTTTCGCCCCTTTTGAAGTTTGACCTGGTGAACGCCGCTTCGGCTTTTTGGTGAGTGGTTCTTCGGACGCTGGTCGGCCGACCCTTCATTTTCCGGCGGTGGAGGGTTTAGTCGCGGGCGTCTCGGGCTCGGTGAAGTCATAGTGGGTCGGAGCCCTAGGGTTATGCCTCCAACCGCCGCTTCGAGTGATTCGATTCAGTGGCCGATTGACGTTCCTTGTCCCTTTTCCGGTCATGACGGTCGGCGATGGTGGCTGCAGAAAAGAGAGATGGATAGGTCAGTTGGGGAGACCGAGCGGGGGGGGGGGGGGGGGGGAATCGAGTACTAATATATGAGGGAGAAGGAGATGGGATTATTTTTTAGGAAAAAAATTAATAACTAATAAGGAGTAATAAAGGAAAAAGAATTTAAAAGAAGGAAATAAGCAGAAATATTTTTTTAAAAGGGCTGAAAAAAAGATTTTTTTACTAAACAAAAAAAACTGACAAATAAGGAAAAAATGCGAAAAATAAAAAATAAATTGGGTTGCCTCCCAATAAGCGCCTTTTTTTTACATCGTTGGCTCGACGAACTCCCTGTTTATATTTCGGATTGGTCCTCGAGTTTGTATTCTTCCATATTAGCCGTCGTAAATCCTTCGCGATAGGGTTTTAAGAGATGGCCGTTAACCTTGAAATTTTTCATTTTTTTAGACTTTGAACTTCAATCGCTCCATCACCATGAGGAAAAATATTGATAATTATAAATGGACCAATCCAGCGGGATCGCAACTTGCCCGGAAATAATTTGAGTCGAGAGTGGTAGAGTAACACTTTTTCACCTACGACGAAGTCTTTCCTTATTATTTTTGAATCGTGGAACGCCCTTGTCTTTTCTTTGTAAATTGCTGTATTTTCGAACGCGTCGTTTCGTATCTCTTCCAATTCTTGCCATTGCAACTTCCGGTGGGTTCCTGATTCATCAAAATTCATATTGCACTTCTTGATTGCCCAAAAGGCACGATGCTCGAGCTCGACGGGAAGATGGCAAGGTTTGCCATAAACCAAGCGATACGGTGATATGCCAATTGGTGTTTTATATGCCGTCCTATAGGCCCAAAGCGCGTCGTCGAGTCGTAAGCTCCAATCCTTCCGATTTGGTTGAACTGTTTTCTCCAAGATTGCTTTTATCTCCTTATTAGATGTTTCGGCTTGCCCATTTGATTGCGGGTGATAAGAAGTGGACACCTTGTGCAAGACTCGATATTTCCTTAAGAGTGCCTCAATTATTCGATTTTTGAAATGTTTTCCCCGATCGCTTATTATAGCCCTTGGAATTCCGAATCTAGCGAAGATATTAGATTTAATAAATTTGGCTACTACTTTAGAACCATTGGTCCGTGAGGCGGTCGCCTCCACCCATTTGGATACGTAATCCACGAAGAGTAGAATATAGAGATTCCCATATGAGGAGGGAAAAGGTCCCATGAAGTCCATGCCCCAGATGTCGAAGATTACACAAACCAAGATAGGATTTTGAGGCATTTGATTTCATCGAGAGATATTACCCGTTCTTTGACAATTATCACACGTCTTGCAAAAATCATAAGCATCTCTAAATAGCAAAGGCTAGTAAAAACCACTCTCCAAAACCTTATGTGCTGTTCTCCTTGAACCGAAGTGTCCTCCTCATGCATACGAGTGACAAAAAGCGAGAATTGAATGAAATTCAGCCTCTGGTACACATCTTCGAATCATTTGATCTGAACAATGCTTCCATAGATAAGGATCATCCCATACGTAGTATTTGGCATCACTTCTGAGTTTATCCCTCCTGGCCCGTGTCATTCCAGCAGGAAAAATATTGGCTACGAGAAAATTCACTAAATCGGCATACCATGGTGCTGCAGAGTCTGACACTGGGTCACCCAGTGTCGAACAGTCCTCCCAGTGTTGAGAGGTGGAAAATAATTGTTCGTCGGGGAAACTGTCACACATAGGTTTCCCATCATTTTCTAAGACTAACTGGCTCAGGTGATCGGCCACGGAATTTTCGGACCCCTTCTTGTCCTTGATCTCCACGTTGAATTCTTGAAGAAGTAAGATCCATCGAATAAGTCTCGGTTTTGCCTCTTTTTTGGCTAACAAATATCGTAGGGCAGCGTGATCTGAGAAAATAATGACCTTGGTCCCGAGTAGGTAGGAACAGAATTTTTCTAGTGCAAAGACCACGGCCAGAAACTCCTTCTCGGTTGTAGAATAATTCGCTTGGTTCTGGTCCAGCGTTTTTGAGGCCTAATAAATTACATGGGGTGCTCTCCCCACTCTTTGGCCCAAGACAGCCCCTACCGCGTAGTCGCTTGCATCGCACATCAGTTCGAATGGCAAATCCCAATTTGGTGGTTGAATTATGGGTGATGTTGTCAGCAATTGCTTCAACTTGTCAAAGGCGGCTTTGCATTCGTCGTTCATGTTAAATTCTACTTCCTTCTGGAGAAGCTTGCATAAGGGCGCCGCTATCTTTGAAAAATCCTTGATGAACCTTCTATAAAATCCTGCATGGCCAAGAAAAGAACGTACTTCCCGCACCGTGGTGGGGTAAGGCAAAGCGGCAATAATATTAATTTTTGCTTTATAAACTTCAATTCCTTTTTCCGAGACTACATGCCCTAAAACTATTCCTTGTTTTACCATAAAATGGCATTTTTCCCAATTAAGTACGAGATTAGTTTCTACACAACATTTTAAAATAAGTGTGAGATTTTCTAGGCATATATCGAATGAATCCCCATACACACTAAAATCATCCATGAATATTTCAATGATATTACGTACGTACTCAGTAAAAATGCTTACCATACACCTTTGGAAGGTAGCGGGCGCGTTGCATAGTCCGAAGGGCATCCGTCGATAGGCGAATGTGCCGAAGGGGCAAGTGAATGTCGTCTTTTCTTGGTCTTCGGGTGCGATTGCTATTTGAAAGTAACCCGAAAACCCATCCAAGAAACAATAGTACGCGTGTCCGGCAAGCCTTTCAATCATTTGATCTATAAATGGCAAGGGAAAATGATCTTTTCGGGTCATTAAATTCAGCTTGCGGAAATCGATGCAAACCCTCCATCCAGTTTGTATATGGCTAGGAACAAGTTCGCCTTCTTGATATTCGACCACGGTAATTCCTGATTTCTTTGGGATGACTTGCGTTGGGCTTACCCATTTGCTATCGGATATTGGAAAGATCAGCCCTACGTCGAGGAGCTTAAGAATCTCCTTTTTCACTACCTCCATCATTGGTGGATTCAACCGCCGTTGTGCTTCTCGCGTGGGCTTGGCGTCCTCCGTTAATAGAATTCGATGCATGCATAGGGCTGGACTAATTCCCTTAATGTCGGCTATAGTCCACCCAATGGCTTCCTTATATTCTTTGAGAACTTTTAGCAATGCCTTCTCTTGATTAGGACTCAGCTCGGCCGAGATAATGACGGGTAAGGTTTCGTCGGCTCCCAGATGTGCATATTTTAAGTGTTGTGGCAAAGGTTTTAGCTCCAGCTCGGGTGCGTGCGTAATTGAAGGCTCGATCTTCCGGCGTTCCTCATTAAGTCGAATGAAATTTGCTTCCCTTTTCGTTCTGATCGGTCCCGCCCCTTTCAAGGCGCCTACGACTTCGAGCAACTCTCTTGAGATTCCAAATGCTTCCTCATCGTTGGTTCCTACGTCCCTTGTGAGTGCTACCTTGAGTGCATCCCTGAAATTCAAATCAAACACTTCCTCGACAAGAGGGTCAATCACGCTTAATGCAAAAAGGGAGCAATCTTCCTCAGGAAATTTCATAGCATCATAAATATTAAAACGTACAATTTGGTCGTCGAATTCCATCGTGAGGGATCCCTCACGAACATCTATTTTGGTATTGGCCTCATTTCATTCTTCCTCTTTCAGATTTTATTTTTTTGAATTCTAAATATAAACTCCATTTTTTTAAATTAATGTTTCAGAATATAAAAAATACTTGAAGTTCCGGTTTTTTTAAATTAGAAAAAATCGGAACTTCATATATTTTTTTAAAATTCTGGATTATTAATATTAAAAAGTTGGAATTTTTTTATTCAAAAGTGGAAATAAATTGTTTTAATAAAAATAAAAATCTGAATATTGTATTTTATTTATTAAAAAAATGCTAGTATTTAATAAAAAATAATAATATTTCAGTTTTTATTTTTTTGGAATTCTAAATATAAACTCGGTTCTAAATAATATTTTTTTGAAGGCGATTAGCTTGACCAACACGACCAATCGTCTTTGCAGTCCCGACCATCACATGCGGGTTCGATCGTTAGCGAGTTGCGCACGAGGCCATTTCTTCTGATTCGTTGGACGCATTTGCCTACGTGACTCAGAAAGCATTTCCGAACCGTCCCGAGGAGCATGTAAGTCTTTTTTTATTTTATTTTAGTAATAAAATAAATGCCTTTGTATCATACTTTTATTGATATTCAAATATTTATTTTCATATTAACTTAAGAGCGTGTGCGGGAGGAGTCTCAGAGGATGCTTGCTGAGATTGCTCGGGAGAAGTATCCGGACTTAGCGGAGACTGACCTCGATTCGCCATCGATGATCAATCAGGCCGATCCTTATGTTCGCGCTAGGGTGTGGGGTACCGTCTACCCTCCTAGAGGTAGTCGGTACCGCACTAAGATGATGGGAGCCGAGGGTCACCATGTATTGAAAGATACCCCCGGCTTCCAGCGCCCTCGCGGACGGGATGCACGGACTGCCTATCTCGAGGAGCAGTTGAGGGCGGAGTGTTGGGATTCCTCAGAAAATAAACGCAGCGGAAGAATAAATGGAATCCCTAAGAGGATCGATCAAGTAACGTATATACGAAAAGAAATACGAAGATCAAGGAATCAAAGTCCCATACCTTTTATGTCTCTGAAAAACCTTCGTATGATGATGATGATGAAGAGCCCTTCGTTCCAAACACCGAAAGCACGGTGCCTCTACTTCACACACCGGAACTTGACGGAAAAATTAGCAAACTTCCTTTCTCTAAGAATGCGGCTAGGGAAGCTTGTAGGAATTTTTTCTCTCGATCTTTTCTACTAATAACTTGTCTCTAAGATCAAGTATATGCTGTAGAAAATTTTTCTCACTCTTGAATCTCTCTCAAAAACGAAATATTCACTTGGGGAAGGAAGAAGGAGACTTTTATGATTAAAAGACTTTCTTTTCACAATAATGCAAAGCCTCACAAGTAGAAGATGCTTTTAAAATCATCTCTACTCCTCACATGATCCCACAAGTATATTATATAATGAGAGAGAGACAAAGTAGAGAGGAGGGGGGACCTTATAGGGAATCTTCCAAGAAACGGGTCGAGTTAATTCGGCTCGTGTATTGGATGTTCGTCAAACGAATCTCTCGTGAATCGGATGTCCGTCAAACGAATCCGTTTTATTTCCAATGTGTTTATACTAATTAATTAATCCAATTAATTAGTTATATCAAACACAAATATATATTTCTCTAAGAAATATAATTTATGAATTAAAGTAATCACCGAGTAACTTACTTACAATTCATAAGACTGCTATTTGATTTATCCGATAAATCACTAATATCTAATATTATAAGAGAGATTATTAATTCATATTTATCCATCAATGATCCTGTTGCGCGACTCCGTAGGTTCGTCTCAGCCGGCATTGGGAGGAATCAATGAGTGCGGGCAAAGACTTAGCCGACTTAGCGGCCGCATCAGAAACCCCTACTGAGAACGAATGAACGAATCATTCCAGAACCATTATGTCATGAATACCATATACGTATAGACCCTTCATCAGATGTCCCGGTCAAATCTTCGGGTCACGGTAAATTCAAACCCTACTGTTGACTAGACTCTATACATGTGTTAATACAAATCAAGACCAGATCGATTAATAGTGTATCTAATACGACTATATCGTAATGCTTTGGCCAAAGACTTATGATCTTATTCGCCATTAACCGTATAGGACATTCGCTGCTCACTAACAGAGATAGAATCCTTTCTTGGCGTACAAGAAAGATCGCTACCCGCCCGTATAGTCCGCACTTCGAGGTCGACTCAAGAATTAAGCAAATGAGTCTAACTACTCTAATGACAAACTAAACGTCACAGCACATCTTCTACCGAACCCTCAAGTCAAAGGTCCACGTATACTATCACGGCCTTTAGATTCGTCATCGACTCTCCGAGAGTGAATACTGCAGTGATCAATCGAGTATGAGTCGTGTTCGAGTATCTTGGTCCCACCAATATACTTATAACTATGCTATCAAGACGTGCACACGTCCTAGCATCGATTATACAAGTCTTATTAAAACTTAATGTCCTGTTAAGTTTTATCGACTTGCGAACTAGTTAAGCATTCGAGCTCTAAACACTTCTAGTGCCTATCTCCTTATCTCCATAAGAAGTAGAATGTTCACTCTCAAATGCAAGGACTATTATTCTATATACCAAATCACAATGCCAGTGATATACAATAATATAGAAATAATAATTGCCTTATTAAATATAATAATCATAATTACAATACAATTGCTCTCACTCTCTCATCCTCTGAGTGGCATTCGAGGGCATATATTCCTAACAATCTCCTACTTGCACTCAATGCCACAAACTATGGTATCTAATACCCATACTCTCTAGATGTCTCTCTAAGACCTTCTGAGATAGTGGCTTGGTAAGCGGATCAGCAACGTTATTTGCTGTGTCAACTCTCTGCAATGTAACATTCCCATCCCGAACCATTTCTTTAACAAAATGATATTTTCTCGCAATATGTTTGGTGTTGTGGTGAGCCCTAGGCTCCTTAGCCTGTGCAATAGCTCCGTCGTTGTCACAAAACAGTGTCACGGGCTTCTCTGCATTAGGAACCACTTGAAGTTCCTCAGTGAACTTCTTTATCCAAAAAACTTCTTTAGCAGCCTCCGTGGCTGCCTGATATTCGGCTTGACATGTAGAGATAGCAGTCGAACTTTGCTTGGCACTTCTCCAAGAAACTGCCCCACCATTCAGCGTAAAGATATACCCTGATGTGGACATCTGAGCATCCATGTCCCCCGAAAAATCTGAGTCTGTATAACCCATCACTCTTAGTTCTCCACCGCGGTATGTAAGAACGAAGTCTTTAATCCTCCTTAGGTACTTAAGAATGTTCTTTACAGCAGTCCAATGTTCCTGCCCTGGATTTGACTGAAACCGACTTACTATGCTCACAGCATAGGCAATGTCTGGTCTAGTGCAAATCATTGCATACATAAGGCTACCTACTGCCGAAGCATAAGGTACCTTGCTCATTTCCTTTCTATCTTCCTCACCTTGAGGACACATCTTTAAGGAAAGTTTTGTATCATGTTGCATAGGTAGAAACCCTCTTGTAGAATCTTCCATCCTAAATCGCTTCAGGATCTTTTCTATGTAGAGGGCTTGGGAAAGACCCAACATTCTTTTTGCTCTATCCCGGTAGAGACGAATACCCAGAATATAGGTTGCTTCTCCCAAGTCTTTCATTGAGAACTCTTTAGAAAGCCAAGATTTCACAGAACTGAGAATTCCTACGTCGTTTCCTATAAGTAGAATGTCATCTACATATAGTATTAAGAACACAATTTTGCTCCTACTAACCTTCTTGTAAATACAGGGCTCTTCTTCGTTTTGGACAAAATCAAACTCTTTGACTGTCTCGTTAAAACGAAGATTCCAACTCCGTGAAGCTTGCTTCAGTCCATAAATGGCACGCTGAAGTTTGCATACTTTATGAATATTGGTTTGAGATATGAATCCCTTAGGCTGTTCCATGTAAATCTCCTCCTCGAGGAATCCATTTAGGAATGCTGTTTTCACATCCATTTGCCATATTTCATAATCTAAGTGGGCTGCTATAGCAAGCATCATGCGAATAGACTTAATCATAGCTACAGGCGAGAAGGTCTCGAAGTAATCGATACTTCTCTTTGGGAATAACCCTTTGCCACAAGCCTGGCCTTATAGGTATCAACCTTGCCATCTCCATCAGTCTTTCTCTTATAGATCCATTTGTTTCCAATAGGAACTATGCCTTTAGGACGATCTACTAAAGTCCAGACCTGATTAGCATGCATTGAGTCTATCTCAGCTTCCATAGCTTCTTGCCACTTGGTGGAGTCAACGTTTACCATTGCTTGGTCGTATGTAGAAGGATCATTCTCTTGACTACTTTCTGTCATCTCATGGACACCCAGTTCCTCTTGATGCAGATAGCCATACCTCTCAGGTATTTGAGAAATTCTACTAGACTTGCGAGGTTGTGTTTGTATTTCAGAAGGTTGGGTTCTAATATCTTGCATAGGTGTCTCATTTGGTGTTTCTTTTATTTCTTCCAAAGAAATATTTCTACCGCCTCCTTCCCGAATAAACCGATCTTCCAGAAGTGTGCTTGTATAGCAACGATGATCCTATGATCTTCGTGCATGTAGAATAGATATCCCATGGAATCCCTGGATATCCTATGAAACGACCTTCACAGACCTAGTTTCCAATTTCTCTACTTGAGTCTTCTTGACATAAGGTGGCATCCCCAAATCCTAATGTGATTAAGACTTGGTTTCCTACCTCTCCACATCTCATGGGGAGTCTTAGGAACGGATTTGGAAGGACATCTGTTCAAGATATGCACAGCAGTAAGGAGTGCGTAACCCCACAGATAAATCGGTAGATCAGTAGAGTTAAACATGGAGCGAACCATGTCCAACAAGGTTCGGTTCCTTCTTTCTGATACACCATTTAATTGTGGAGTAGCTGGAGGAGTGAATTGTGACACTATTCCTTGTTCTTTTAAGAACTCATCAAATTCGGTACTCATGTACTCACCACCCCGGTCTGACCGAAGAGTCTTAACACGGTTACATGTTTGATTTTCAACTAGGGCTTTAAATTCCTTGAATTTATCAAAAGCTTCAGACTTATGTTTCATTAAGTACACGAATCCATACCTGGTATGGTCATCAATGAATGTAATGAAATATTGAGAACCATCTCGTGCCACTTCAAAAGGGCCACAAACGTCGGTATGGATCAATCCAAGTTTTTCAGCAGCTCTTTCAAAAGTCCCTGCGAAGGGTAACTTAGTCATTTTGCCTTGAAGGCAAGATTCACAAGTTGGATAGGGATCTGATCCCAATGGACCTGTAAGCCCATCTTTCTCCATTTTATGAACCTTGGTCTGACCGATATGACCAAGTCTAAGATGCCACTTAAGTGCATGGTTCGTTTCATCCCTACCACGCTTCCTAGTTATAGTGTTCACAGTTGTTTTATTCTTTAAATTTAAATGGTATAAACCATTTAATAATGTAGATACCAACCAATTTATTTCAAATAAATACGACAGACCCATCTCCAATAAAGAAGTGAAATCCTTTCGGTCCATGACCGGAATTGATACAATATTCTTGTGCCCTTGGGCAAAACAAGTACATCATTTAAAGTAAGAATAAAACCAGATTCTAAATCCAACATAAGGGATCCGATATCGAAGCCTCGACACTATGCCCACTTCCGACGGTGACCATCACCTCCCCGAATCCAGCCTTCCTACTGCTTCCGCATCCCGATTCATTGTAAAAATGTGAGAACTCGCAATGAATCAAGTATCCAAGAAGTAGAATATACGATACGTAACAATTTGTTTCTAAAACCGGTAGTTACAGACCAAGGCGCACACGGTCAAGCTTTGGACAAGTACCTCTTCCAGTGGCCTAGCTCACCGCAGCTTGAGGCATACATCCGTTTTCTTGGCCCCCTTGCTCTTTTGAACCATTGGGGCCTTGCCCTTTCCCTTGTCGATCTTGGCTATTGGACCTAATCGCTTCTTGTTCTTTTTCTTCTTATTCTTGGACTTCCAAGTCCCGGAAGAAATCACAAGTGCGACTTCCTTTCCCTTTGTCTTCATCCGAGATCGGGCACGTCGGTTTGTTCATTAGCCCACTAAGTTACATGTAATCTCATTGCTTGAAGTTCATGACAAATTGTGAAAAGGAGTCGAAGTGACTGCAGCTAAGGTCGCTTTGGAAAGATGCATGCATCGAAAATCAAGAGCTTCCAATCTCTCAATCATCGAGATCATCTTGAGGACATGGTCCCCAACCCTCTCTCCTTCCTTCATCCTGGCGCCGAATAATTGCTTTGATATCTCATATCTAGCAGTTCGGCTATGCTCTCCATAGAGCTCAGCCAGGTGCGCTAAGATGGCTCGTGAAGACGTCATCTTTTCATGGGCACGTTGAAGCTCATTGGTCATTGAGCCTAACATGTACCCTCGCACTCTTATGTCGTCTTTTACCCATTTCTCATGGGCATCGACATCTTCCTGATTGGCTCGGGTTCTTGCAGGAGCCGCTGGGATGTCCGCCTCCAAGACGTATCCCAGCATTTCCATAGTTAGGACAATCCTCAAGTTCCGAAGCCAGTCCACATAGTTCGGACCAGTCAGGACGTTCTTTTCAAGTAGTATAGCGAGTGGGTTCATTGTCATATTGAGAGTTTTGTTAACTGCAGAGAATAATTTGAGATTCGTTAGTGTTTGTTTAATTATGATCCGAGTAAAGAATTTAAGGACTTTCTTTATTCATAACTCGGCTCCCACTATTTTATCGGCATTTACACACTCCCATGTTAAATCCGGAAGTCTTGGGTGACTTCATAGTGGTGATCGATTTCTTTACAAAGTTTAATAGAGGGCAATCCATACGGTTTGTATTCTATTATTCTTTATAAGTGGTGTCTAATACCAACCCATCTAATGGATGATTCGATCTTCTTTTACCCCTAGTTCACTTGCCCTCAACCCATTCGGTTTATATGGCTCGCTGAACTATCTAAGTTTAAACCGTCAACTCCTATTAGTCTGACAATTGAATCTTACCCGGAAACCCATACGGTTTATAGGGGTTTGATTTGTCACAACTAAAGGCATCTAATGCACTCTAGGAATTTATCAACTTTCCCCAAAAATATTACCCCGACATACTCGGAAGAATAATATTCCGGTTTAGATTTCAATTTTCCATGAGTTTGACGGAGGGTAGGAAACCTCGTAACCTTTATAACTTAGTGTTTGTAAGTGGGAGTATTAACGCGATTATATGTTACACTTTGCACATTAATCCGTTTATAAGCGCGGTTTGTGGTTTGTCAATCATTCAAAATGAAAAATAATAAATAGCAACCTAGTTACTACCAACATATAGCTCATGGACTTTTTCCTAAGTATTGGGCCAAGCCAAATAAAGAAAGGAAAAATACAGTATTGATTCTTCGTCTTCTAGTCGGTCGTCTTCGATCTTCGTCATAGCCATATCAATAATTACATCATTGAACAATACGTCATATTATACATATTTTCTAGTAAAAATAAATAGGCTCAAAACGGCCTTTACAACCATATCGAATCGAACAAATCAACAACTAAGTCCACGAGCTATATCACCATCACATAAGGCATTCCATACAACATGTAACGGTAAATGAAATTAAATAATCAACTAATATATTAATCCAATAATATAAAAATTAATCTATTTAATTTCTACAATATTAATCAATTTAATATTTATAATCGTCATTTTAATCCGTTCAAAGTAATCCGGCCAAAACAATATTCTCGTCTAATAATTTCCCTTAATAAAAAATATTCCAAATATTTTATTAAATCCAATTAAATCCAATTTAAATTTCGGAAATTATTACAACGAAATATAAACACAAAAATGGAGTCCCGGAAAATCCAAGATCGGGCCCAAATTACGGCCGATTCAAAATCGGGCCGAAAACCCGAGAACCGCCGGATCGAGTCACTCGCCATCGCCGGCAGCCGGGCCGAGCTGCTCTGAGCCTACCGAGTCACTCTCGGCCGGCCAGCAAAGCCGATGAGCCGCTGCCGGCACTGCTTTCGTGCGGTATTCGTGTTTAACCCCGCTTTTTCTCATTTTTTCGACTCGCCTAAAACGAAAAAGTTTCTTAACTTCATGAAGAACTTATAAATCAACAAAAATCAAAATTTTCAGATTTATAATTCACATAAAATAGTCGAAACTTGACTTACTACGAACGATTAAATTTCTTCGATTATATCTATTATGATTCTAAATCATAAACATCATCAAATAACATTCCAAATGCAAAGATGATCGTATATACGATATATTTGACCTCGCTCGATACCACCGCTGGGATTCCTCGTAAAATAAACGCAATGAAGAATAAACGGAATCCCTAAGAGGATCGATCAAGTAACGTATATAAAAGAAATACGAAGATCAAGGAATCAAAGTCCCATACCTTTGATGTCTCTGAAAAACCTTCGTATGATGATGATGATGATGAAGAGCCCTTCGTTCCAAACACCGAAAGCACGGTGCCTCTACTTCACACGCCGGAACTTGACGGAAAAATCAGCAAACTTCCTTTCTCTACGAATGCGGCTAGGAAAGCTTGTAGGAATTTTTTCTCTCGATCTTTTCTACTAATAACTTGTCTCTAAGATCAAGTATATGCTGTAGAAAATTTTTCTCACTCTTGAAGCTCTCTCAAAAACGAAATATTCACTTGGGGAAGGAAGAAGGAGACTTTTATGATTAAAAGACTTTCTTTTCACAATAATGCAAAGCCTCACATGTAGAAGATGCTTTTAAAAGCATCTCTACTCCTCACATGATCCCACAAGTATATTATATAATGAGAGAGAGACAAAGTAGAGAGGAGGGGGGACCTTATAGGGAATCTTCCAAGAAACGGGTCGAGTTAATTCGGCTCGTGTATTGGATGTTCGTCAAACGAATCCCTCGTGAATCGGATGTCCGTCAAACGAATCCGTTTTATTCCCAATGTGTTTATACTAATTAATTAATCCAATTAATTAGTTATATCAAACACAAATATACATTTCTGTAAGAAATATAATTTATGAATTAAATCACCGAGTAACTTACTTACAATTCATAAGACCGCTATTTGATTTATCCGATAAATCACTAATATCTAATATTATAAGAGAGATTATTAATTCATATTTATCCATCAATGATCCTGTTGCGCGACAGTAGGTTCGTCTCGGTAGGCATTGGGAGGAATCAATGAGTGCGGCAAGACTTAGCCCGACTTAGCGGCCACACCGTAAACCCCGATCGAGAACGAATGAACGAATCATTCCGAACCATTATGTCATGAATACCATATACGTATAGACCCTTCATCGATGTCCGGTCAAATCTTCGGGTCACGGTAAAGTCAAACCTCATCGTTGACTAGACTCTATACATGTGTTAATACAAATCAAGACCGACTGATTAATAGTGTATCTAATACGACTATATCAGAATGCTTTGGCCAAAGACTTATGATCTTATTCGCCATTAACCGTATAGGACATTCGCCTGCTCACTAACAGGAAATAGAATCCTTTCTTGGCGTACAGTAAAGACTGCTACCTGCCCGTATAGTCCGCACTTCGAGGTCGACTCAGCAATTAAGCAAATAAGTCTAACTACTCTAATGACAAACTAAACGTCACAGGCACATCTTCTACTGAACCCTCAAGTCAAAGGTCCACGTATACTATCACAACCTTTAGATTCGTCATCGACTCTCCGAGAGTGAATACCGTGTGACTGAATCGAGTATGAGTCGTGTTCGAGTATACTGGTCCCACCAATATACTTATAACTATGCTATAAAGACGTGCACACGTCCTAGCATCAGTTATACAAGTCTTATTAAAACTTAATGTCCTGTTAAGTTTTATCGACTTGCGAACTAGTTAAGCATTCGAGCTCTAAACACTTCTAGTGCCTATCTCCTTATCTCCATAAGAAGTAGAATGTTCACTCTCAAATGCAAGGACTATTGTTCTATATACCTAATCACAATGCCAGTGATATACAATAATATAGAAATAATAATTGCCTTATTAAATATAATATTCATAATTACAATACAATTGCTCTCACTCTCTCATCCTCTGAGTGGCATTCAAGGGCATATATTCCTAACACGGAGAGGGAGCTCCGAGCTGAGAATGAAAGGAGGACTCAGACGCGGTTACATGAGAGCGAGCAGAGGACTGAGTCGCGGTTAGAGAGTTTCCAGAGACAGCAGCAGGCCATGATGGACTATATGATGACGCCGACTGCACCATTACTCAGCCGGATCAGGCACACCTGCTCCACCGCCTTCTCTCTTCGGACAGACCCCATCTTCACAGCCTCGTGACGAGGATCTAGGGGATGGTGGTAATCCTTCTACTACTACATTTTGGCATTTAGATGATTTTGGCAGTGGATTGTAGTTGTGTTGTTGTAGTACTCTTGTATATTTATATTTGTGTTACAATTGTGTAAGTGATTTTATTGACGCTACTAGTATGTTGATGAAATTAATGTTCTTGAATGTGTTCTGCGTTGTGATGCATATAATGTTGGGCATATTATTAATGGTATTAGTTGAATGTGTTGCGCGTTGATTGTTGTTGATAATGAGAGCTGCTGTACAAAAATTGCAGGTGCAAAACGAGTGTTCCAAGATCTAGATGTTTGCTTAAGTCCATAAATGGAGTTCTTAAGTTTGCACACCAAGTGCTCTTCTCCTTCAGCAATGAATCCCTCTGCTTGGCGCATATATATTTCCTTCTCTAAACTCCCATTCACGAATGCAGTCTTGACATCCATCTGCCAAATCTCCAGATCCAAATGCGCAGCTATAGCTAAAAGAATCCGGATTGACTTTAGCATGGCCACCGGCGAAAAGGTTTCATCATAATCGATACCCTCTTTCTGAGTGTAACCTTTTGCAACAAGCCACGCTTTGAAGGTTTCAACCTTCCTGTCACGTCCTTTATTTCGCTTGTATATCCATTTACTCCCAATGTCTTGTACACCATCAGGTAGCTCTACTAGCTCCCACACCTGATTGGAATCCATAGATCCCATTTCTGATTCCATTGCTACTTTCCAGGAGCCAGCATCTTTATCTTGGATTGCCTCCTTATAGGTCCAAAGATCTGATTCATCTTCGCCTGTGATTGAGTCCGAAGACTTTCCCATGCCTATGAATCATTCCGGCTGACGAACAACCCTCCCACTACGACGAGGCAAATCCTGAGTTGGTGTAAAAGTATCAGAATCGATACGTGGTGCAGTGTTAATTGGTGCTTGTACGATTGGTATACATGGAGTCTCGCGCCTCAGCTCTTCCAGAATTATCTTGCTCATGGGCTTGTGACTAATCATATAATCCTCTTCCAGAAATCGGGCATTGGTGCTAACAATGACCTTCTGATCCTGGGGACTATAGAACAAGCCACCCTCCGTTCCCTTAGGATATCCTACAAACACTCGTACTTCTGTACAAGATGCCAACTTATCAGCTTCCTTATTCAGCACATGTGCTGGAGTACCCCAAATCCGAACATGTCCTAGACTGGGCTTACGCCCACTCCACAGTTCTGTTGGGTGTTTTTGGAACTGATTTCGAAGGCCCCAGGTTTAGAATGTACGCCGCTGTTTCTAAGGCGTATCCCCAAAACAAAATAGGTAAATATGAATAACTCATCATTGATCTAACCATTTCTAAAAGAGTCCTATTCCTTCTTTCAGCCACACCATTTTGTTGTGGAGTTCCCGGCGCGGTGAGCTGGGATGAAATCCCCTCATTCGCCATGAAATCCAAAAACTCTCCACTAAGGTATTCGCCACCACGATGAGATCGTAGTGACTTGATACTCTTCCCATGATGCTTCTCTGTTTCAGCCTTGAAGTCCCTGAACTTTTCGAAGGCTTCAGACTTACGTCGCATCAAATAGATGTATCCATATCTCGAATAATCATCTATAAACGTGATGAAGTATTCGAAACCACCCCTATCCTGGATATTCATTGGACCACATACATCTGTATGAACCAACTCTAACACATTCTGAGTACGGTTTCCCTTGGTTTTAAAAACCCTTTTGATCATCTTACCTTCCAGACAGGATTCACAAATTGGAAATGACTCAACTTGGAGATCATCCAATGGGCCATCATCTACCAATCTTTGAATCCTTACAAAGTTTACATGCCATAACCGTAAATGCCACAGATATGTTTGGTTTACGCTTGAAGGTTCTTTTCTCTTTTTAGGTTTAGACAAAGAGTTAAGTGATTTATGCATAGGAGTTTGTGCAGTATAGTTCATCATTAAAAATACCTTTGCAAATATATTCACCGCTTCTTTTCCTAATAATGGCATTATCATCAAAAGAAACTGAATAACCATCGCTTTTTAATTTAGAAACCGAAATTAAATTCATTCTAAAATCTGGTACTAATAATACATTATTGAGGACTAATAATTTATCATTAATCTTCAACTGCACGACTCCCACTGCAACAGCCATAAGCCTGGAATAATCACCCCAATTGATGGAAATCTCGCCCGCACTAAGCTGCTTGGTTACCTGAAAACCATGCGAGTCAAAGCAAACATGATCAGTGGAGCCTGAATCAACTATCCACGACGTGGAAGAACAAGTTGCCAAACATGTTTTGACTAATAGTGTACGAGACATACCTTTCTTAAGAGTAGGGCAGTCCACTTTAAAATGTCCTTTATGACCACACTTGTAGCACTTTTCCTTTAACTTTTTGTTTGCCTCAGGGTGAGGAGCCTTGCTTTTCATCTTGAGAGTTGTCACTTGTCTCTGGACCACTTGTTTTTTCTTCTTCCCTAACTTGGGTTAGAAGTCGAAACACCAGTAGCCGCAAGAACTTGATATCCTTGTCTAAAGAGACCTTCTGCAGCTTGAAGCTCTATCAGCAATTCCGCCAAGGTATACTCCCTACGATTCAGATTATAGTTTAGGCGGAACTGCTCAAAGCTCCTAGGTAAGCTACCTAGGATGATATCGACCTGTGTTTCCGCATCGATAGTATCCCCTAAGATATCAAGTTCCTTCAGATGAGAAATCATCTTTAGAACATGATCCCTTACCGGGATTCCTTCAGGCATTTGGGTCGTCATCTAGACCTTCATAGAATTTTGCCTAGCCGCCCGGTTCTGATGACAAAATATCTCACCGAGATTTTTCATCATTTCCATGGTCGTGCCCATACTCTGATAACGATGCTGCAATACATTTGCTAAAGAAGTCACGATATAACAACGGGCCATCTCATCAGACTTCTTCCATCTGTGGAATTCTTTCACCTCATCGGGTGTCGAATCCGCATCTGGATCCAATGGGCATTCCTCAGTTAGAACAAACTTGTGTTCTTCAGCAGTCAGGATAATATTTAGATTACGTTTCCAATCAGCAAAGTTAGTGCCATCTAGTTTGTTTTCTTTGAGAATTACTGCAAGTGGATTAAAAGACATCTGAGATAAAAATCAAAAACATCCATCACATAATGCATAGCAAAATATATTGAAAAACCTCAAAACACAATATATATATATATATATGCTAGCAATCAACACCTCTAAAAAACTGCATATGCAAGCCACGATCGTGTGGACGTTTACACAAATATTTTTCAAGTAGAGTTTTACGTCTTTTATTTTACTATCTAGTCAATTTATGATATACCAAGTAAAATTAATAGTTGGTCCCTCTTAGCGATATTTTAATTAACATAGATTTCAGTGGGGAGCTTATTAATTAATAAACCTAAGTGAATACCATAATTTAACAACCTTAAATATTATCTTTTAAATAATAGTCCTACAAATAGAAAGGTCCTATCATAAAAATAATGTTTACCTTTTGTTATCTTTTGAAATTTAAAACTAGTGAACCTATAATTAGCACATCCGATATGGAGGAAGACCCTAATGTCAATGCATATTTGATTTTATTTAAAAAAAATCAATTTAATCACTTAGTTATTTTAGCCTTAAGCTTTTTAATTTTCTCGTCCTAACATTCAAGAAACATATCACGCATACATTCATACATGCCATACATCCAAAACAGTAAAAACCAAAGTAAAGTATGAATAATTAAATTATCCAATTATCATGGTTTTATTCCTTGATTTAAATCCGAGAAAATCTTCGACTCGATTTCTCCCACTAAATCACGCATCTCCTCACTCCCACTACCAAAAAAGGACCTTAGCCGACGACACTTAAAAAAACGGCCGACGACTTTTAAGTGTCGTCGGCTAAACTTTGGACTTTAGCCGATGACCCACACAGTCGTCGGCTAAAACGTTTTAGCCGACGACTTTTGTAATGGTTTAGCCGACGACCCAAATCTAGTCGTCGGATAAATCTCCAATTTAAAATTATATATCACCCTCAGTTCTCCTCGGCACTCGGGAAAAAAAAACAAAAAATTGGGGTTCAGCCGACGACTTAGATCTAGTCGTCGGCTAAACCTCCAATTTAAAATTATATATCGTCCTCAGTTCTTCTCGGCACCCGGAAAAAAAATTGGGGTTTAGCCGACGACTCAGATCTAGTCGTCGGCTAAACCTCTAAATATATATATACTCTCTTCTCTTCTTTCTTCTTATTTTTATTCTTTTTTCTTCCCCCACCCCACCCACCTGTCACACGCCCGACGACACCAGACCGCCCGTCACCCACCCGCCGGAACACCGCCGCTCGACCGTCTGCCCGCCCGCCGCCCGCCGCCCGACCTCCGCACCGGTAACCCGTTTTTTTGTGCATTTTTAGTGCATTAATTTTATCTGTAATTAGGTTGTTTTTCATGTAGTTTTTATTATTTTTTAGTTTATTAGGTTAGGTTTTATTTAATTTTTAGAATTTTGTGTTTTATTTAGTTTTTATTTGTTTGATGAATTTATTGTATTTGTTTGATGTATTGTTGGTGTATTGTGTTATTAATTGGTGTACTGTGTTGAATTGTATGTATTGTTAGTGTATTGTATTATTAATTGGTGTATTGTGTTGAATTGGTGTGTTTTTGTTGATGTTGAATTGGTGTATTGTATATTTTTATTTCACCTCATAATTTCATCAGTCCGCCGCACGCCAGTCTGCCGTCCGCCGCCCAAGAGGTAGATTTTATTTTTTTGCCCGATTTTAGTCCGATTTTGTTGGTGTATTTTTGTCTCTAATTTATTTATTGGTGTATTGTGTTGAATTGTATGTATTGTTGGTATGTTGTGTTATTAATTGGTGTATTCTGTTGAATTGGTGTATTGTATATGTGTTATGTATTTGTGTTGAATTGTGTGAATTGTTATGTATTTTTTCTCTAATTTATTAATTAGTGTATTGTGTTGACTATAAATTGTTTCCAAAATCTGAATTTTTTTTTATATTAGGTTTTAGCCGACGACCTTTACAACGGTCGTCGGCTAAAGTATATTATTTTTTTTTAAAAAATGTTTTAGCCGACGACTTTGTTAAATGTCATCGGCTAAAGTATATTACTTTTTTTTTTGAAAAAACTTTAGCCGACGACTTTGTTAAATGTCGTCGGCTAAACCTTGACCGACGAATATTGGCCAATGGTTTTTTAGCCGACGACTGGTAGGATTTGCTGAAGATATTTACCTTTAGCCGACGACTTTAAGTCGTCGGCTAACCCCCGATTTTGGTAGTGTCCTCCCCGGCCTGGCCGTGAATTTCCAAAATTAAAGTTTTACTTTTATGCAAAATTAATTACATACAAAATTTAATTATATATTCCGACTCTCCAGCAGACGCAACGAACGGCGGTGAAATGGACCGGACCAAAAGCTGGACGACCCAACCCGAACTGGCCCGGAACAGGCTGCCCGCGGCCCTCTGCAGCAAGCCCGGCGTTGCTCGGCAGCGATCATGTTACGCTTAGCGCCCGCGTGCCGCTTTATCGGCCATGGTTGCCCAGCGATCCGGTGTCCTTGCCGCTCTACTTTTTCTTGATTCCATCTTTCCCGAATTCGATTAAAATTTTACAGAAAATAAAATACATCGAATTTACAGCAAGATTAGATAAAAAATAAAATCTTAGATCCACCCGCGGATTTTCTCACGGGAAAAACCATTACATGCCTCAAAACCGGGCCAAACCAACAATTGCATAAATAATAAAAATAAATAAATAGACCATTCACATAACCATGATAATTGGATCATATTCCCTAAAGAACACATTTAGCAAAATATTCCAACATCACATTACATGAATATTTAAATTGCTATCAATTAATCACCAAAATTAATTAAAATAGCAAAAGCCTAAAAAATCATCTCTGATACTAATTATTGGAAATAAAATGCTGCGGAAGCGAAGTTGGTGAATATTTGATTAATACGTTTTACGCATCCACGAGCCCAAAATCTATTTAGGAATGCTAATTAATTAACTACTAAGATTAACAAGCAATTTACATATTATCTATTATTTATTAAATAAATATGTTGGTAAGTTGAATATCCTAATCTAGATCAAATACCATAGGATATTACCTTTGAAGCATAGTGGTTGCTTTTCTTCTTGATCTCCTTGTATTTCTACCTTTAGATCTTCTAAAGTATGATCTGCCTTAATCCGGACGTTGTGTGGGCAACGAGCTACCGGATCTTGCTTGGACAAAATATGGATCGACCAAAATCTTCTTGCTTGTGGTCACTCGATTTTTCTTTACTTTCTAGTATTATATAAACACTCTTAGAAAATTGATGTGTTATCTAAATTGTAGAGTCAAAGACACAAGTCAAGATCTACAATTAAACACAAGAAAAAAAACGATCTCACAACCTCACAAGGATATGCAACAACCGAACCCCCATGGCTCTTGGACTACTTCTAGGGATCTTAAAGAAAATTAGTGAAGGACTCCTAATAGACCTCAAATTTCCATATTAGGACCTTTCCTAATATATTGAGTCTATTAATATCAACACAGTCCACTAGTGAGTTAATATTGCAACTCAATCCACTAGAGAGTTAATATTCCACATCCTATCCAAATCCAAATTTACGAAATCGGGATCCTTATTTGAATATATTTATTCCCTTATTTAAGATAATGAATGTCCACTAATTAATTTTAAGCTACTGACGGCTTTAATTAATTAATATCTTATCCAAGAGTAGCACCACTCGAACCTTGTTATTATATCGGAATTAAATTCACCTGCAGAGTTTAGTATAATATGTTGGAATATTTTATTCCAAATATTCATTAATTGAGTTTTTATGATTAGTTGTTAAACAAAGAAAACAAAAAGAAGCGAAACAAAACAACGAAGAAGTCGAAGACACAAAAAGCTGGAATTAACATGCTTAACGCACGCTATATGCATTATATAGCGCATGCTATCGAAGGCGCTTAACGTACGTAATGGGGATTGCCTAACGTACGTAATTCAGGATTTCAGAAATCAAACTAGACGAACGTTGGGAAAAGTCTGGGTCAAAGTCAAGGACTCAACAGACATTTTCACAAATGCATGCAACAGATATGAGTTAACGCACGCTACAATGCAAGCTTAACGTACGCTACACCAGAGGGTTAATGTACATAATGAAAAGTAACAACGTACGTAAAGAAAGAAATGAAAGCCACTGGACTGAAACTGGAAGCAGATAACGTACGCTACAGGATACCTATAACGTACATAACGGGCTTAACGTACGCTACGCAGGAAGGCTAGCGCACGCTAAAGAGTCAAATGGAGCTAACGGATAGTTGAGGCTTTGGAGCCTATAAATACCACTTCCTATGGTATTGAACATACAACAACCTCAAACAATCAATATATTGATAAGATATTGTTATACATTCTATTGTTGTTGTACTTGAGCTTATATTGTCAAAAGTTTGAGTGTGATACAAGAAAACTCATACACGAGAGGTAAAAGAAAGGATAAGATTCGATTCGGTGTTATTAGGATCAAGGATCTGGCATTATTAGAATCACAATATATATCCGAGTGAGGTTTGTCTAGTACCCAGAGAAAGCTAGATAGGTTGATTCCTTGTCCGATATAAAAAGAAAACAATTTAACTTAGACCGACAAAAAGACAAGTGAGTTGCGGTTAATCTCGGACTGATAGAAGACGAGAATTGTAACGGTAATCCCTCAACCGATGGAAGAGAGGTGCAGAGGTTCATCTTTAACCTATAGAAAAAAATCCAAAGAGAGGATGTAGGCACGTTTGGCCGAACCTCTATAAATCTTGTGTCGATTTATTTTTTGCACCTTTAAATACGCTTCCGCACAATAGCACGTATACCAATTATTGCAACAACATAATAATCATTATCGAGCTCCTCAAGGGGACATCATCAAGCCGCACGAGTCGGGACACGATTTCTAGTAATAATTATAACTTTCATATAAATAATATTATTGCCTAAGATACGAAGCTTATTGAGTCGATCATATTGACTCTCACCCATGGTAAATCAAAGCAATAAATATTATAAATACACAATTAAATATTATATACTTAGAATTAAAAAATAATAATTATCCAAGATTTACGTTCTTCTTACAGTCAGTACAAAAGACACTATCTCACCTCGATCCAGTTCAACGTATGCAAATACGCTAATGTATGCTAATAGTCAAGACCAACTAATCCCAAGCATACACAACAACCTTTCACATAATTTGTCTAACAATTATATAGGTTGTGAACTATTATATTATTTTATAAGGCACCGGCAATATGATCTTTCATATGACACCAACACACCACCTTATCTACAATATAAAATAATTAAACATTTCATTTGCATACCATAACATGAATAAATATGCAAAACATGTGATTAAATGTAATTAATATTCTCATAGGTAGTTACACGGAAATAGGGTAATACAAGCATAAAGGATATTTTGCAGTATACAACCCTAACACAAGTTTGTTCTAATTGAGGAATGCCCATTGGAGCCAGATTCGGATTCGACACCCGATGAGGTGAAAGAATTTTGCAAATGGAAGAAATCTGATGAGATGGCTCACTGTTACATCTTGGCTTCTTTCGCAAATGTATTGCAGCATCAGCATCAGAATATGGGCACGATAGTGGAAATGATGAAAAATATCGGCGATATGTTTGTTCATCAGAACCGAACGGCTAGGCAAAATGCTATGAGGGTCTTGATGACGACCCAAATGCCTGAAGGAACCCCGATAAGGGATCATGTTCTAAAGATGATTTCTCATCTAAACGAACATAATATCATAGGGTCTACTATCGATGTGGAAACGCAGGTCGATATCATCCTAGGCAACTCAGCTAGGAGCTTTGAACAGTTCCGGCTAAACTACAATATGCATCGTAGGGAGTATACCTTGGCGGAATTGCTGACAGAGCTTCAAGCTGCAGAAGGTGTCTTTAGGCAAGGGTATCAAGTTCTTGCCGTTACTAGTGTTTCGACTTCTAAACCCAAGTGAGGGAAGAAGAAACGGATGGGCCAGAAGCAAGGCAACTCTCAAGGTGAGGCTCCTCAGCCTGAGGCGATCAAAAAGCCAAAGGGAAAGTGCTTCAAGTGCGGTCAGAAAGGACATTTAAAATCAGTCTGCCCTGCTCTTAACAAAGGTATGTCTCATGCACTAGTAGTCAAAATATTTTTGGCAGCTTGTTCTTCCACTTCGTCGATAGTTGATTCTGGCTCCACTGATCATGTTTGCTTTGACTCGCATGCTCTTCAGGTAACCAAGCATCTTAGTGCGGGCGAGATAACCATCGACTGGGGCGATTATTCCAGGCTTATGGATGTTGTAGTGGGAGTCGTGCAGTTGAAGATTAATGACAAAATATTAGTCCTAAATAATATGTTATTAGTACCGGATTTTAGAATGAATTTAATTTCGGTTTCTAAATTAAAATGTGATGGTTATGAAGTTTCTTTGGATGATGATGCTATTATTAGGAAAAGAAATGGTGAATATATTTGCAAAGGTATTTTTACTGATGGACTGTATGTCATTAATACTGCACAAACTCCCATGTATAAACAGAAATCGCTTAACTCTTTGTCTAAACCTAAAAAGGGAAAAGAACCTTCGAGCATAAACCAAATATATCTGTGGAATTTACTGTGAGGTCATGTAAACCTTAGGAGGATTCAAAGATAGGTAGATGATGTCCCATTGGATGAGCTCCAAGTTGAGTCATTTCCAATTTGTGAATCCTGTCTGGAAGGTAAGATGACCAAAAGGGTTTTGAAGACCAAGGGAAAACGTGCTCAGAATGTGTTAGAATTGGTTCATATGGATGTATGTGGTCCAATGAATGTCCAGGGTAGGGGTTGTTTCGAATACTTCATCATGTTTATAGATGATTATTCGAGATATGGATACATCTATTTGATGCGACATAAGTCTAAAGCCTTTGACAAGTTCAGAGACTTCAAGGCTGAAACGGAGAAGTGTCATGGGAAGAGTATTAAGTCACTACGATCTGATCGTGGTGGCGAATACCTTAGTGGATAGTTTTTGAATTTATTGGCGAATGAGGGGATTTCATCCCAGCTCACTGCGCCGAGAACTCCACAACAAAATGGTGTTGCTGAGAGAAGGAACAGAACTCTTTTAGAAATGGTTAGGTCAATGACGAGTTATTCGGATTTACCTATTTCATTCTGGGGGTATGCCTTAGAAATGGCGGCGTACATTCTAAACATGGTGCCTTCGAAATCAGTTACAAAAACACCCACATAACTGTGGAGTGGGCTAAAGCCCAATATAGGACATGTTCAGATTTGGGGTATGTTGTTACCCAAAATCGGAAGAGATTGCTGGAATGGATGAGTAACAAACAAATACGAGAGCACGTCCGTGGGAATGCAAATAACACAAGATTTTCCGGGTTTGGTAGGCCCGGGCTTGAATGCTCTCGCGAGATATTATTAATACAAATACTTGGGAGTACAAATATTAATGTTAGAATACAATTACAATGAGTGTAAAGACCCTAGTTATCTAGCTCTTGAGTGCTGGTGATTGCTGGAAAAACCAGAGTTGAAGCTCTGTGAGTTCTTGTTCTTGTTTCTGCCGACCGTCTTTGGGTTAAAAGGTTTCGAGAGTGAGAGATAGAAATATGTCCGAAGTTTATAGCGTGGCCAAGATAGAGAAGCGAAGCCAAGAGCCAGGCAGGGAGACTTCCAAGTGCAGGAAGCCTTCTATTTATAGGAGGAGCTGGGACGTCTTCATCCTGACGGGCGATCGCCTTTCTTGTATTATAAAAAGAGGGCAATCGTCTGTAGCACATGGGCTGATTGCCTTAAAGTCCACGGCTACTGCTGGCAACCAGCTGTGCGAACCAATGAGAGGACAGCATGCGTCTATTGTCGCTGTCTCGGGAGGTCCCACTTTGGACCTTTCGGCGGGTCTGTCGGTAGGTGAGAAGATGGTGTCAGGCTGGGGTCAAATAGATTTATTCTACGGCGCCTTTTCCGGGTCTGCACGTGGGCCTCTATCCCGAGATTCGGCCTTCGAAGACTTGATGGATGTTAACTTTGCGTGGCATGAGGCGGTCGTCCGTGATCGAGCACTTGGGATGATCGCTAGTTGACGGGAGACGATCGCCTTAGGAGTCGATCGCTCGGCGCTGGGTCCTGTTCTAGGTTCTTCGATCGGCAAATCTGCCTTGGTCTATTTGACTCTGGTTTGGTTGCTTGGTCTTTGTGCCGATCGCCTATTGAGGTGTATAAATCTCGACACAACAATTGCCCCCCAGCTTGCTCCGATGTTGAAGACATGGGGTGGGGTGGTTCCACTGGCGATCGTTTTAAGATAATGACGGGCGACCCAATCGTTTGGCGATCTATCTTCGGTCTTGTTCTTATGATCTTCAATTTTGCAGATCCCTCGTAAAAGGCCGATTGTTTCGACCTAGAGGAACCGTGCACGGGCGCGGAGTTCGATGGACCGACCTCCATGACCATGTCTTGTGCGCGAGCGACATTCCACCTATAGGTTTGTCTTGCGACTCAATTTTTGTGAGGGTCCTCCGCTAGGATGCATCCGCCTCGTATTTAAATGAAGGGCGAGCGGTCTTGGTCTAGAGGAGTCCTTGCGCGGGGCGTCTTCGGATTAATCGACTCCACGACCGCGGCTTGTTAGCACTTTTCTACCTCGGATCGTCATGTTAGATGGCGATCCTCGACAGTATACGTTGTGACGGGGGTAGGGACGCGTCGCATTGTCCGGGTCCATCATGTTAGATGATGAACTTTCGAGCGCGGGCGAGCATGTCCACAGATTTGTTTTGAGGGTCCTTCAGCTACGCCCGCCTCGTATTTAAACGAAGGGCGAGCGATCGCAGCCCAAAGGACCCTTGCATGAATGAAGTTGTCGGTTCCATCGACCTCCAGGACCATGGCTGCACTCTTCTACCTCGGATCGTCATGTTATATGGCGATCCTCGACGGTATACGTTGTGCTGAGGGAGGCGATCTCGTGCCTAAGTCCATCATGTTAGATGATGAACTTTAGATGGCGAGCGAGTCCTCCATTTTTTTAGACATGTTGCTTTGGGCAGTGGCCTTTCGTTTGACATGGTGGAAACAGGGGAAAGTCCTCTGAAGTTTCCACCTCTTGATTGAAGCATAACAATCTGGCCGCCAGGGTTGATCGAGAGGATTGACTCGTATGAATCCTCTGGCTCGCCGTGTTTGATTCTGGCGATCGGATTGGGAGACTGGTGATCGTTGTTCTGACGCCGATCGCGGCACTTGATCCTTTCCGCCTGGGGCTCCGGCTAAGTTATTAGACTGTCTAGCTTTCCCTCCTCGAACAATCTCCAGAGTTGTCTGAGGAGGTCTCAGCATTGATCGGTGTTATGACTGGGACTCTTGTGGTAAGCACAAAATTTGTTGCGGTCCATATGACCGTGGTCCCTTACTGTCTTCGGCTTGCTTAGCCGCTCGCGCCCCTGGATGGCGTAGAAAATATGAGCTGGAGATAGATTGAGGTTGTGGTAGAGATGGGCTTCCACATTCTTGAAGGTCCTGAAATCACCGGGGGGCTTGGCGACCGCCTTGTTGGACTTGGTGATCACCGTATCTGCCCCCATCGCCTTGGCGAAGGGCGAGCAACCTCCGCCTGGACAAAAAGTCTGCGGCCTTGGCGCGGAAGATTGCGTAGGTCGGGGGGGATGTCCTTCGTAAGGTGTCTGAACATGGGCGAAATACCATTGAATCCCCCTAGGACCGAGTAGAGGGCGATCTCGTCGTTTACGGGCTCACCGTTGAGGATTATCTAATCCACCCGGTCGATGTAGTCTTCGTCGGATTCGTCTTCCCCCTGCCTGATTTTCATCATGCGGTGGGAACCTTCTGGTAGAGCGACCTTGGCGGTGAAGTATGATGTGAAGTCGCTCGCCAGTTGTTCAAAGGAACTGATGGATCACGGTGGCAATGAAATGTACCACCTATTGGCCAGATTGCCCAGTATCAACGGGAACATTCGGCACATGGTCGCATCTGATGCCCCGCATCCGGTCATGTAGATCCGGAACTTGCTCAGGTGAGTCTCGAGGTCTGATCTCCCCTCGTACAAAGGTGTTTGAGGAGGAGCGATCCTTGGCTGCACGGGGGCAAGTTCGATCTGGACCGCGAGCGGCTCGCTCGGCCCATCGATCTTTCTCTTGGCGCCTGCCCCAGTTTCTAGGAGCGCCTTCATGCCATCGAGCTGGCGTTGCATTGCGGCCATTGTCGTAGCTTGGTCGCTCGTGGTTTTGCTCTCAGAGCGGGAGCCGAGGCGATCGTGTACTGATCTCTTGGCTCCGCAGTAGGTGATGAGGTCTTCATCGCCGATCTCGGTTTTTCGGCGAGTAGGATCCTGATGGCTGGCCGGCCTTCTGGGAGTCGGGTATGCCGAACTCCTGGTGACGGATTCGGGCTCCGTCGTCTCATGGCTTAGGCCAGAATGCCCCGTCCGCCATGATGGGTCACTTCCAAGCCGGCTGAAGACAGAATCGTCCCGCCTCGCGAGTGCCTTTTCTTGCGACTTGTGGCTTTCTGTCGATCGCTCAACATATAGAGCCTTGAGTTTTCGCTTGCACGCGCGGCGGACGGCCGATGGGGTAATAGCGGGCGCATCAGATGCTCTACGTCACTCCCACAAGATGGTCATGGCCTCCTCGATCTGTTCTGCGGTTTGGAACTGATCGAGCGAGAGGCTAGAGCCATCCCTGGGGGGCGGGATCGAGAGTCTCGCGCCGTCGCGGCTACCCTCCGCCGTGGGTTGGGGCTCGGATTGAGCCGGAATAAGACGCCCAGCGGACCAGAGAGAGGCTCTCTTCGATGTGGTGGCAGACGTCATGATTCTGAAGGTTTTTCTTTGAAGAACAATGAGTGTTTCTTCAAGTATATGCCCTGGAGAACAGTGAGTGTTCTTCGAGATGGTCGGAATGAAAATGAAGGTTAAGATGCCCCCTTCCTCTAGTGCCAATTGTTGTTACCTAAAATCGGAAGAGATTGCTGGAATGGATGAATAACAAACAAATGCGAGAGCACGTCCGTGGGAATGCAAATAACACAAGATTTGCCGGGTATGTTAGGCCCGGGCTTGAATGCTCTCGCGAGATATTGTTAATACAAATACTTGGGAGTACAAATATTAATGTTAGAGTACAATTATAATGAGTGTAAATACCCTAGTTATGTATCTCTTGAGAGCTGGTCATTGCTGGAAGAACCAGAGTTGAAGCTCTGTGAGTTCTTGTTCTCGTTTCTGCCGACCGTTTTGGGTTAAGAGGTTTCGAGAGTGAGAGATAGAAAGATGTCTGAAGTTTATAGCGTGGCCAAGATAGAGAAGCGAAGCCAAGAGCCAGGCAGGGAGACTTCCAAGTGCAGGAAGCCTTCTATTTATAGGAGGAGATGGGACGTCTTCATCCTGACGGGCGATCGCCTTTCTTATATTATAAATATGGGGCGATCGTCTGTAGCACATGGGCTGATTGCCTTAAAGTCCGAGGCTACTGTTGGCAGCCAGCTATGCGAACCAATGAGAGGACAACACACGTCTCTTGTCGCTGTCTTGGGAGGTCCCACTTTGGACCTTTTGGCGGGTCTGTCGGTAGGTGAGAAGATGGTGTCAGGCTGGGGTCAAAGGGCCTTATTCTACGGCGCCTTTTCCGGATCTGCACGTGGGCCTCTACACCGAGATCCGGCCTTCGAAGACTTGACGGATGTTGGCTTTGCGTGGCATTAGGCGGTCGTCTGTAATCGGGCACTTGGGATGATCGCTAGTTGCCGGGAGACGATCGCCTTGGGAGTCGATCGCTCGGTGCTGGGTCCTATTCTGGGTTCTTCGATCGGCAAATCTGCCCTGGTATATTTGACTCTGGTTTGGTTGCCCGGTCTTTGTGCCGATCGCCTGTTGAGGTGTATAAATCTCGACACAACAGTGTACTCCAGCACATGTGCTGAATAAGGAAGCTGAGAAATTAGCATCTCGTACAGAAGTACGAGTGTTTGTAGGATATCATAAGGAAATGAAGGGTAGTTTGTTCTATAGTCCCCAGGATCAGAAAGTCATTGTTAGCACCAATACCCAATTCTTGGAAGAGGATTATATGATTATTCACAAGCCTATGAGTGAAATAATTCTAGAAGAGTTGGGGGGCAAGACTCCGTCAATACAAATCATACAAGCGCCAACTAACACTGCACCACGTACCAATTTGAGACTTTTACACCAACTCATGATTTGCCTCGTCGTAGTGGGAGGGTTGTTCGTCAACCGGAATGATTCATAAACGTGGGACAGTCTTCGAACTCAATCCGAGGTGAAGATGAATAGACTTACAAGGAGGTAATCCAAGATAAATATGCTGACTCCTGGTAAGTAGCAATAAAATCAAAAATAGGATCTATGGATTCCAATCAAGTGTGGGAGCTAGTAGAACTACCTGATGGGGTACAAGCCTTTGGGAGTAAGCTCCATGTTGGTGAGGTACAATTGATTCATAGGGATCGTGGTTTCGTCTGCCTCGAAATAGTAACAAGCGAAAGAAAGGATGTGACGGGAAGGTTGAACCTTCAAAGAGAGGCTGTTTGCTAAAGGTTACACTCACAAATTAGGTATCGATTATAATGAAACCTTCTTGCCGGTAGCCCTGCTTAAGTCAATCCGGATTCGTTTAGCTATAGCTGCGCATTTGGATCTGGATATATGGCAAATGGATGTCAGGACTGCATTCTTGAATGGGAGTCTAGACAAGGAAATCTACATGAGCCAACAAGAGGGATTCATTGCTGAAGGAGAAGAGCACTTAGTGTGCAAGTTTAAGAGGTCTATTTATGGACTAAAGCAAGCATCTAGATCTTGGAACACTCGATTTGACGAGGTTGTCCAGTCACATGGATTCGTCCAATGTCCGAGTGAGAGTTGTGTGTATAAGAAATACGATAGAAACGTGTTGGTGTTTCTTGTATTGTATGTAAATGATATCCTTCTGATTGGAAACAACGTCAAGGAATTATCGGACGTATGGGTATGGCTATCTAATCTGTTCAGTATGAACAATTTTGGAAAAGCAGGACACATCCTTGGAATCAGGAACTTTCGTGATCGGAAGAAAAGGATGTTGGGCTTATCTCAGGCATCCTATATCGATACAGTGCTAAAGAGGTTTAGCATGGAGAATTCTAAGAAAGATTTGCTACCTTAGAGACATGGAATTCAACTATCTAAGGATATGTGTCCCACGACACAAAAGGAGATAGATGACATGAAGCTGATCCCTTATGCGTCAGCTGTGGGAAGCCTCATGTATGCTATGCTTTGCACTAGACCAGATATCTGTCATGCGGTAGGCATGGCTGATAGATATCAGTCGAACCCAGGACCAAGACACTAGATTGCTGTCAAGCACATACTCAAGTACCTGAGAAGGACTTGGGAGTATATGCTAGTATATTAATCAGACGACCTGTGTCCAGTGGGTTACACTAACTCAAATTTTTCATCAGACAAAGAAAAGTCCAAGTCTACTTCTGGTTATGTGTTTAGCCTGTGAGGTGGAGCCATTAGTTGGAGGAGTGTGAAGTAGAAATGCATCTCGGACTCTATCATGGAATCCAAGTACGTGGCAGCCTCTGAGGCAGCCAAGGAGGCGGTATGGATCAAGTACTTCCTGCAGGACTTAGATGTGATTCTTGATTTGCCAAAGGGTATTACACTTTATTGTGATAACACCGGTGCAGTCGCAAATTCGAGGGAACCACGAGCCCACAAGGCATGTAAACATATCAACCGCAAGATACTTCGTAAAGGAAGGAGACGTAGTTGTAGCCAGGGCTACATCGGAAGCTAATCTTGCTGATCCTTTCACGAAAGGCCTACCTCAAAAGTTTTCGAAGGGCATGTCGAAGGAATGGGATTACGGTGTATGGCAGCATTGTGTTGAGTATAAGTCAGAGAAATGAGAGACTATGTAATAAAGTAGTATAATTAAAATCATGCTTTGAGTATAAGTGGGAGATTGTTGCCCACACGACATCTGGATATAGGCGGGATCATGCTCTAGAAGATCTAAAGGTAGAAATACAAGGATATCGAGGAAAGATTCGACGACTTAGCTGCAAAGGTAATGTATTCTTAGATCTCTTAGATCTAGATAAGAATACAACAAATTATCATGTTTAGACGTGTAGATAAATATTCTTCGTTAAATTGCTTATTAATCTGTTTAATTAATTATTTGACGAGCCCAAATAGATCTGATTTTAGTAAATCCAAACCCGCCGCTTCCGCTCCGTTTTATTTCCAACACAATACTCCTGGGTGCAGCCTCACAATTTCCCGAATGAACATCTAATCCAACCTCTCAGGCCCCATATATACTTAAAATCAAGGAAATGAGCTGATTTGGTCAGACAATACACAATCATCTAAATCATACTATTACCCCGATGAATCATTCGCAGACTCGTGACAAAATATATCAATATTTCCTCCATTTTCCACTCTGGAAAGAGGAGCGGTTTCAGCATACCCATCGGTCACTGATGCTCAATCCTAACCTATTGACATGTTAAACATCTTTAAACAAACTAGGTGGGTTATCACTTATATTGCTCCCCCAGTAATATTGTTTCAAGTCTTTATACATCATGCTAGACACTGGTGATTAAAGTACGGGGTAGCATGAGCTTATCTCAGAATTGAGTTTTCTAACTCCTCATTTGCGGTACACATAACCGATTCTTGAAACGCACATATCCATACCTGTGGACCACAAATTCAAGGGCTTTCCCACGAGTTACTTCATCACAGGTACACAACAAGAACGGGTACATACCCTACTTCATCATGATGGTCTCTTCTAGAGACGATGAAAACTCAAGTGCACAAAGTTGACCTTGAACATGCTGTAACTAGACATTGATCGCTGGTATGAAAAACTCTTGCTACATTACCTTCTGAACCATCAACGAGCAAGCATTTTCTCATAAACTATCTTCCTACTAAATGCATCAACAACAATTTTTGCCTTACCTAGGTGGTATAAGATCTCGATATCATAATCTTTGATCAATTTTAACCACTGTCTCTACCGCATATTCACTTTCTTCTGAGTAAATATGTACTTTAGGCTAATATTTGATCAATTCTAACCACCATCTCTATCGCATATTCAACTCATTTTGAGTAAATATGTATTTAAGTCTCCTATGATCGGTCAAAATCTGACAAGTGACTCCATACAAGTAATGGCGCCAGATCTTCAATGCAAACATCATAATTGCTAACTCCAAGTCATGGGTTGGGTAATTGACCTTATAAGGTCACAAATATCTCGATGAATAGGAAATTACTCTACCATCTTAGATCAACACACATTCAAGGCTCGCCCCGATGCATCGCTATACACTATGAATCCCGATGTGCCTTGCAGCACGGTCAGAACATATGCCAAATTAATCGACTCTTGAGTTCAATGGAACTCTATTGACACACATCTAACCACGTGTAATTATCTTTCCACGCGTAGGTTAGGTCAGCTACCAACTAAGCGGTGATTTTTAAAACTAAACTTGACATGGAAAGATAAAAGATTTATCAGTGATTGAGATCTTGGAAAAAACCCTCCGTGATTCATCTATATTAGCCCGCTAAACCAAGAAAACTCCAATATTTTTTCAAATTCTTTAGATGTAACTAATCCCGACTAGCCTCCGCCTTTTGAGGGTCAATGCTAACCCCTCCGCTGAAATTACAGATCCAAGAAATGTCACATCGGGCATCTAAAACTCACACTTGGAAAACTTTTCATATAGATGTCCTCACCTTAACACGCCTAGAAACTAATGAAAGTGATGCTCATGCTCCTCACAATCGCACGGATACACCAAAAATCATTAATGAAAATTACCATGAAATGATCTAGATAATTAATGTAAACTCGACTCATTAATTCCATGAACACTGCCGAGGTATTAGTGAAGCCAAATCGCATTACCACAAACTTATAATGCCCATAATGAGTACCAAATACCGACCTAAAAATATTCGGATCTTGGATCCAGAACTAATGATAATTAGATCTCAAGTCAACATTGGAAAACATGGCAGCACCCTGAAACTAATATAAAATATACTTGTTCTTAATTCCCCTGTTCAAGTCACGGTAATCTATACATAGACGAAAAGATTTGTCCTTCTTTCAAACAAATAACACTTCGGTCAGATGTAAAGCTCTTGGTTAATCTTTTAGCTAATTCTTTAACTCTTATATCTTAGTTGGCATTATACGGTTTTGAATGCGGGCACATGCATGGCTCTAACTCGATCGTGAACTCAACCTCTCGCTGTGGAGACGAACTAGGTAACTCATCTAGAAAAACATCGAGATGGTCTGGAACGATCTGAATATCGGCCAGCTCAACTGGTCCATCCTTGATTTTGGTCATATAGCACCAACAACCAACATATCCCTGATTAAGCAGTTTTACTGCTTTCATCGCACTGATTACTCTCCCAAAACGACTTATTGCCACACCGAAAGACACTCAAAACCATCGTTTGATGTGATAGTCACCATCTTCTTATGGACGATATGAACGGCATCATGATGATCCATTCAATGAATACCCAAGATTACATCATCTTTTGTTGAATCTTCCACAATCAAATTTGACAACCACTCATGGTCGTTCATCTGAATTGGACAGTTCTTAGCTTCATGATCGCAAGAATCTTTCTACCATTAGGTAGACCAATCACATATTTTTGCACTTGACAATATTATCTAGATGCAGTCTACTCATGCAAGATGCAAATATAAAAGAATGTGAATCACCAGTATCAAAAAGAGTACATATAGGCTGACAAAGGATCTTGAGTGTACTTGCAATCATCTTGGCCTATGGATCATCGGACTTCTTCATCTAATATATTACGGGCTTGCTAGCCCTGGTACCAAATGCAAAAACTTTACTTACTCGACCCACTCCTCTGTACACCCTTATAGACTGGTGGGAAGTGGATGAAGAAGTATGATCCTGAACAACAAACTACATTAGGGCTTGCGAAGCCATCAAAGCACGCCTAGAACCTAGTCCAGTGACCACCCAGCCAGATGTTACAAGTAATAGCCGATCTCAGACACTTGGAGCTGATATAACAATGCTCCGTACAATTAAAACAGACAGCGGCCTGCTTGGGACCTCGATCCCACTAGTCTCGGCGCCATAAAATGCTTAGAAAAAGTAGGGACAATCTGGGGCTTCTTGAAATTTGCTTGAGTACCCTCAATCTATGTCTGGTTCCTCGACCTATTTTCAGAAGATGGTGATTGCTTCCTTGCGATTTTTTTGTAGTAAACCCAAATTCAAGAGCTTTCTCGATAAACTCGGGCGGCACCATGCATGGGTGATTAATCAACTGCATCCTCGTTTGATACTTCAACTTATTGCTGAAATACTTGATATTTTCAGCCCCGATTTGAACAATTGAAATGGTAAATGGCAGAAGTTCCTGAAACTTCTATGCAATAGATAGAACATCATCCTCCTCAGAAGGATCTGGGTTTAATAATTATGACAATTTAGCCTCTCAAAGAGGGACTGGATATCTCTTCAACATGAGAGTCTTGAAGTCAACCCAGCTATAAACACCATTGGTGTGCACTCTTGCTCAGATAGTAAGCCGCTACAGCCGCTTGGTTCTCTTTCGGACACCCAACCATGTCGAAGAGTTTCTCTAAGTGCACGAGCCAATGAGCGGTATCAGCTGGTTTATATGAACCCTTAAAAGTAGGCGGATGCTGACGAGAGATGTAATACCACGAGTATTCCATGCTATTTAGAAACTTATACCACGTTTTAATAATTAAATAATGTGCCCCATCGTGATGCTTTTACTTTTATACGTATTATGTTTAGACCATGTTGTGGCATGTAAATACTTGTAAGTACTTAATTGTGTTATGATGTGATTTCCTGATGTTGATGATATGTCGATGACTTACCTTGATGTTGTTGAGCAATTATTGGTGCGAATATGACGGTGGCCAACGTCTTGTTCCCCGAGAAATTGCTGGATGAGTCTAAAGGGAAGTCGTGTTATAAGGATTAAACGTAATATTATAACCTAGTGTACTGAACGAATATTACGTACGTTACTCGAGCAGTACTACGCAAGCTATTTTTATAACATTACATATGTTAAAGCTTAGACTTTACGTACGTAATGCAGTCTTTGGATGAAATTCTCGATCCCGCGTGGTCAGGGCAACTTTCGGTGCGACAATGACTGCTAGTCAACTGATCATTATGTACGTAATTCAGCCACACATTATGTACATAATGGACCATGACATTTTGGGCAGTAGCTTCTGAGAAACACTTACGTATGTTAGCCCATAGGCGGTAACGTACGTAACGATGTTTACGTACGTAAAACTTTAGGAATTACGTACGTAATGCTGGCCTGATGTTATATAATGACATTTCCTCTTTCATTTCCTCCGCCCATTGAACACTTCTTCTCATCCAAAAATCGTCCTCCAACCCCTCAAATCGAATTTTGAGCCTTCCTAGCCGTGTATGATCGTAGTAGAGTGGATTGATCAAGCTCTGGAGAAGGTTTTGAAGGTGTTGTCCTTCCGCTCTTCATCGTCCTTCATGATAATTGTTCGATCTAGAGGGTCGGTTCAGTACAATTATTCTTCGAGTTCTACTGAATGCAAATATCATACCTGATTTACAAGAAACATACATGTTTTTCACCTTGACATTCCTCGAGGAGTTACGGTCGCTTGGAGTGTTGGACCTTTGAAGGTTATTAAACATTTCCAAAACGTTTTGATAAAACTTTCCACGTGAGTGTTCGTCTCTGATACCATTTTCTGTAACACCCCAAAATTTGTCGGGACGCTACAGTGCCGTGAATCCTGTGTGGGACCCACAAGGCAAGTTTTTAAAGAGTTTAAAAATTCGTCATGAAATAATTTGCGAAAAGTAGCCCCATGATAGCATAAGTACGAAACGAAATACTTTAAAGAAAAACAAGTCCGCGTACGCAGTTATTACATAATGTGGAATGTTTTCGGAATTCAATTTAAGAAACAGAATAACAAGGCTCCTCCCCAACAGTGCTCAAGCCTGACCGGAACCTTCGGGAATGTCCTGCACATATTCAACAAATTTGCCTGACACGACGAATCGTGCCAGCCAACCCAGGTCAGACAATACGAACAAAATTCATTGATAGAATCATATAAATTCGCAATACAATGTTATTACTTGGTAAGGCAATATAACATTATCTCATCTATCAGCACATAAACTGCCTAGGTCGCAACCAAGGGTCACGGAAATATCTACACAGGAATACTCCGGACGTAGGTACCATTCAGGCTTTATCCCGCAACACAGTTTCGTATGGTATATCAACATATAAACTTCCAAGGTCGCAACCAAGGGTCATGGAAGTATCTACTTAGGAATACTCCGGACAAGATAAGTAAAACGAGCACAATTCCACAGATAGTGATGCACATTAAATTTTGGAATTTAATATAACATAGTCCGAGCAAGGGTTCACTTGCCTCAAGTCCGACGAGAGTTACTCCCTTGATAACACAACGGCTCGAACGACCACACCCGAGAGCTCAACCTATTACAACCTTATGGTGATAATGATGATTAGCGACAATTCCCCCGTTCCATTAGGATTCTAAATCTAGTTTGTTCATGACGTCGAAACCAAAATTTTATGTTTTAACCACAATGCGAATTACTAAATTACTCGGTCCGCCAATTTACAATTTATCATCTCGTTAAATAATAATGTTCTAGTACAACATTTCTATGTTACGACCACGACTTATAGCCACCATAATTTCATTACTTACCCAAATTTGAAATTCTAGAGTAGAACAACTAAGCACAAATCTCCCGAAATCCTAACGTATTCGATAACCTATCCGATTCGATAATCGTTAATTAATTCATTAAGGAATTACCAATGGGTTTACAATATGATAATCGAATTATAATCGCAATCCACAACAAGACGATTCTATGGTGTTGGTGATTTACAAGTTCGATTATGAGTTTTACAATCCCACTACGAGTACTACTACAATTCATTCAAAATACTAGCTTGAAAGGTTTCGATTAACAATTGTGATTAGTTTTTACTGATCCAATCATTATTGAAAGTTCTAAACTACACAAGGCATCCAAAATCTAGTGTGACTCATCTAACAACACTGAGATGAATTCAAGATTCGATAAACTTACCTTACTTGACAAGAAATGAAGAAGGACGCTCAGGGCTATACTGTGAACCAGCAGGAACGCAGGAACACCGCTGAAACCGTTCCAGACGGAAACCAGCCTCCATCCAATAATCAGAACGGACAGTAGGCGGAGAACCAGAACAACGGAGGAATGGACCCAGCTTTCATTAAGACTCTCGCCCAGGCCATTGCAGTAGGAATCGCTCAGGCCAACCGAGCGGCGCGGGTACCATTCATTAACGTGGAGGAGAATGCTAGAAAGGACCGGTGGCTGGGAGAGATGCTGAAGGCTAGACCACCATTATTTGACGGTTCGGGAGATAAACATGTGGACGATTGGATTTACAAAATGGAGACTGCTTTCGAGGTAATCGGTTGCCCAGGGAACCAAAAGGTGCCGCTAGGAATCAACAAGCTCCGCTATACTGCAGCCCGATGGTGGACGACCTACAAGCCGGAAGACAGAGCAGTCGGGTGGACCAAGTTTTCCAAACTATTGAGAGACGAGTACTGCCCCAGGTCAGCTCAAACTGCTCGCGCACGGAGTTTCTTCAGTGCAGGACCACAGAACTTGCCGGTACCAGAAATCATTCGGTCCTATAGGACCGAACTAAGTTGTCTCACAGATGGTTCCATCTGAAGATCAACGAATTTGTCACCTTGCACAATGGTTGCCGGAAGATGTTCAACGTTACGCAGCTGGATTTCACTGCCCAACTCTGAGGGCATATAAGGACGTAGTCACGACATACGTGTAACACCCCCAAAACCAACCAGGATTATTACATCGCCGTGGGGCCCACATTGGAACCCACAAGGCTAAAATTATTTTCGCAAACGTTTAAAAATGCCAAAAGGCGGATGACGGTAATATTTTAAATACTCAAATATTCATCAAAACATAGTTCCCAATTACCGTCAGAAAATACCATTTGAAAACACAAGGCAAAAATGTCAAAAGGGCATTTAGAAAGTATACACGAGTTGGAAAGATACTGAAAGTTATTATAAAATTTTACACGCAGCGGATAGAGACATGATTAAATACATTTGCATCGGAATCATAACAACCAAAAAAGAATACACAAATCTCAAAAACCATGCCATAGCCAGTATCACCGGAAAGCTCATCCCTTCACGACCACTACTAGATCGAACTCCGAGTACCTAAAAGATAAAGCCCACGACGGGGTCAGCCATAATACTCAACAATGATAACGAACACATCATCAAATACAATTACATATCAATGTGATTACAAGGTAAGAATATTTACAGTGTAACCCTACCGATCCATCACAATCCATATCAAATCAATCCTTACCATAATCCACATCTCGCGTTCTCAAGTGACGAATAGATTTTAAATAACCATATGTACTGTATTCAAAACGATAGCAAGATTCTCGAAAACATAAATACATCTCAAATACAGAGTAATCTGTCCGTGACCAATCCTGTCTGCTGGGTCGCACAATTGGATCCCAATTCTGATAAAACTGCTATCATACGGTACATCTGTAAATCAACTGTCCCGAGACAATGGCAAGTCCCGGATATCAATACAAAGCATGAATGATCACACAATCAATAATGATAAACAACCAATGCATCAGAACGAGAATATCAATGACATGATAACTGTAACACCTCAAACTAGGCGGATATTACAGTGACATGGACCCCTGACTGGGACCCACCAGGCGAATGAAAATTAATGAATTACACAATACAAATTAGTACCGGACCACATTACATCATCAATTACTCCGATGAGAAGTTTCAAATACAACACACCTAAGGAACACTGAATACATGTATATATTATATGAAGGTAAAATATACAACACTGAACAAATGACAATCCAAAAGGAAGTGCAGCGGAAAATACATAACAAGGAAACATGAATGAAATGAAGAGACTGGGCCCTCTACTAGTATCACTAGGACTCCTCGCCACCAACGTTCTCTTCCCGTGCTTTTGCCTTGCCATGAATTAAAAACAATATCCCAAACGGGGTCAGTTACACAGAACAACAATCCTCGAGAGTTGAACAATATACAACAATCACATATCTTAATTATGAAATCCAGCTGAAGAGGGACATCATAGTACGCCCGTAATGGTATGTGCAAGTGCACAAGATGAGTGTCCGGACACACCCTCCCTTGTGCCTAATTAGTCTCACGGAGGTACGTTACCGTGTGCACAGTCCATTGTGTCGGTGAACCCGATCACATGACTATCAAATGCCCGACTAAAAATTCCACACATCCCCACCCGGCCACGCAATCTGAACCCAGAAGGCCACAAGAACAAAAGTGACTAATGAACATTAATGAATAATAATCCAACAAGGGTCAAGAATGACTCACCGAGATGAAATAACAATGAAAGGAATGGTAGCTCATTGAAATTATTGGAACCGTCGTTCCTCATGAATTGAATGATTAATTAATAATTACAAGTCTCGACATGAATGATATATTATGAGTAAATTACATGTATGAGTGAATAACAACATAAGGAATGAATATCCCTTTAACCGAGTAAGAATTAACTTACACAACACCAGTGATGAAATGTCTTCTCACGAACAAATGTCTCTAATGGAGAGTAGCGGTCGCTCGAACAACCTTGAATAACATAATTACCAACAAACGCTCAATATACGTATCAATCACGATTATAACCAACTCAAACGTCGATACAACAACAATCAAACTCATTGGGGAATTCTAACGAATACGTTGTGAACATTCTTCCGTTGATTACAACTATTCCCCAAAAATGTATCGAAAACCAACCTCCAAAAGTAATTCAATCCAACAAAACTTCATTAATGACATCAATGATCCAATAGGAAACCACAAATCAAGGTTACGACAACATCAATCGGAAACCCCCAAAATATCCAAAGTCAAACCCCAAGGGTTCTTGAATAATCCCCTAAATATTCATCAAATCCACAATATACACCAGTAAATCCGTAAGATTACATGTATTCAAGGTACATAATCCATATCTAACATATTACAACATCATAGCATGCTCACACGAAGAGATCAGAAGGAAAACACTCGAACTCCAAAATTCTAGATTCAAGAATGATTACCTTGATTTGATGTGTTGGAGAGGATTAGGTGTTGATTAATCCGACTTAGGAGTTTGAAGATGATGATAGGTGAGTGCAGCTCGAAAAGATCTCTCCAAAACGTCTAAAATCACCCAAGAACACCGAAAAACGAAATGAGATGTGAGAAATGACGACTTCTGGGCTGACTGTCCTATTTATAGCAAACCCAGTTTAGCGCATGCTAACCCCTAATGCTTAACGTGTGCAAGCGGGCACACCGGTTAGTCCAGTACCCACTGCCTGCATCGTTAGCGTACGCTACGTACTTGGTAACGTGCGCTAACGCCTCCTCCTTAGCGTACGTTAACCTTGTATTAGCATGCGCTACCTGAAAGTTGATGCCCAGTAACTAGAGTCCAGAACCTACTGTCCTCTGGCCTGATTGAGCCTTAGTGCGCGCTACCCTATTATTAGTGTGCGCTACCAACAAATCCTTGCGTACGCTGTGCACACTCTTAGCATACGCTACGAATTATTCAACTCAGTCCAGTACCCACTGGACTGTCTGTTCCAATCGCGCTGATGGATCCCGATAATGTGCGTTACACACATCATTTAACGTTTGTTATACTCCAATTGTAACATACGTTACGAACCTTACTAATACAGTCTAGTGCCTTCTGGACTGTCTGTCCAAATGCATTAGCGTGCGCTAATGTTAAGAGGTTAGCGTGCACTACCTGTACTCAATTAGCGCGCGCTAACAAGAGTACGTAGCGTGCGCTACTCCTCATGCACAGTCCAACACAAATATGACGATGAAGATAAACTCGGCTCAAACATCAAACAAGGTAGAAAGACGAATGATAACAAATACAGGATTGTAAGTACATCAAACAGTGAACACGATGAACAAATATGAATGATGAATGATTATTACTGAGTGAAATATTACTGAATGAAAATTAACTGAATGATAATGAATGAATTTACAATCGGGTATTACATACCTCCCCTTAAAAATAGTTTCGTCCTCGAAACTAAGGGTCAAACAAATCGGGATAACTCTCCCGCATACTATCCTCGGTTTCCCAAGTAGCCTCTTCAACTACGTATCTAGACCACTGAATCTTAACTAAAGGAATCGTCTTTTTCCTCAACTGCTTGATTCGTCGCTCTAAGATTCGTACAGGATGTTCCTCGTATGTATGATCATCCGCGATCTCAATTTCATCAAACTGAAGTATGTTATTAGGGTCGGAAACATATTTCCGCAACTTAGATACATGAAATACGTTATGAATTCAGCTCAAGGCTGGAGGTAAAGCCAATCGATAAGCTAGATCGCCCACTCGATCCAAAATTTCAAACGGTCCAATGAATCTCGGACTCAACTTCCCCCGCTTCCCGAAATGGAAAATACCTCGACTCGGGGATACCTTGACCAAAACGTGATCACCCGTCTCGAACTCCAAGGTTCGACGACGGTTATCGGCATATAATTTTTTTCGACTCTCAGCGGTCAACAAACGGCTCCTGATCAAAGCTATCTTCTCGCGGGCGGCTATAAGCATATCGGGCTCAGTGCCGACTAATTTTGATAAGTCATACCAGCATAGGGGAGATCGACAACGACGACAATATAAGGCCTCGTAAGGTTCCATCTGAATCGAAGTGTGCCAACTGTTATTATACGTGAATTCGATCAACGGTAGTTAGGCTTCCCAATCATCTTTCCAATCGAGGACGCTTGCTCTCAACATGTTTTCCAACGTCTGAATAGTTCTCTCTGATTGTCCATCAGACTGAGGGTGAAAATCCATGCTCAAGTTGAGCTGAGTTCCCATGGCACGATGAACTGATTTCCAGAAATGTGACACGAATCGCCCGTCACGATCAGAAACGATACTCTTATAAGTACCGTGCAATCTCACTATCTCCTTGATAAACAATTGGGCAAGTCTCTCGGGACCCCATGTATCCTTAATCTCAAGGAAATGAGCTGACTTAGTTAAAAGGTCCACAATAACCCAAATTGTATTCATGCCCCGCCGACTCGTCGGCAAACTCGTAATAAAATCCATTGAAATGTCCTCCTACTTCTATTTTGGGATAGGAAGTGGTTTCAGCATGCCCGTCGGTCGCTTATGTTCTATCTTGACTTGCTGGCAGGTGAGACATCTCGAAACAAACTCGGCGACTTCTCGCTTCATGTTACTCCACCAGTAATTTCGTTTCAAGTCTTTGTACATCTTGCTAGACCCGGATGAATAGAATAAGGGGTAGCATGGGCCTCTCTCAAAATCAAGTTTTTCAACTCGTCATCCGCCGGAACACATAACTGGTTCTTAAATCGCAAAATTCCATCCTCGTGGACCACAAATCCATGGGCTTTCCCCTAAGTCACATCATCTCGAATGCGCAACAAAAATAAGTCTGAACCCTGTTTTAGTCTGATCGCCTCCTCAAGTGGCGATGAAATCTCCAACATGCAAAGTTGTCCTTGTACACGCTGCAACCAAACCTCGATCTTATGCCTAAGGAATTCCTGTCGGAGTTTCCTCTGAATAGTTAAACGAGCAAGCATCTGCTCCTGAACGGACTTACGGCTCAAGGCATCAGTGACAACATTCGCCTTAACCGGGTGATACTGTATCTTGATATCATAGTCCTTAATCAGTTCTTACCACCGTCTCTGATGCATATTTAACTCCTTCTGAGTAAATATATACTTCAAGCTCTTATGATCGGTGAAAATCTGACAGGTGACGCCATAAAGATAATGACGCCAAATCTTCAATGTGAATACCATGGCCGCTAGTTCCAGGTCGTGGGTCGGGTATTTGACCTCATAAGGCCTCAGTTGCCGCGAGGCATAAGCAATCACCTTCCCGTTCTGCATTAGTACAAATCCGAGACCCTGCCCGGACGCGTCACTATAAACTACGAATCCCTTCGTCCCTTGCGGTAAATAAAGGACAGGCGCTGAAATTAAACGGATCTTAAGTTCCTCAAAACTTCGCTGACATGCGTCAGTCCACATGTATTTCTTATCCTTCCGCAAAAGGTTCGTCATGGGTTGAGCGGTTTTAGAAAATCCCTCCACAAATCGCCGGTAATATCCAACTATTCCGAGAAAGCTTCGGATTTTCTTAACATTCTTCGGAGGTTGCCAATCTCGGATAGCCTCCATCTTCTGAGGGTTGATACGTAATCCGTCTGCTGAAATTACATGTCTGAGAAACGTCACCTCGGACATCCAGAATTCACACTTGAAAAACTTCCCATAGAGCTGCTCTCGTCTCAACACATCGAGAACCTGATGAAGGTGAAATTCGTGCCCTTCTCAGTTACGAGAATAAATCAAAATGTCATCTATGAATACAACCACGAACTGATCCAAATAGTTGATGAAAACTCGATTCATTAATTCCATGAATATCCTAGGTGCATTATTTAACCCAAACGGCATCACTACAAACTCGTAGTGCCCATAGCATGTTCAAAACGCCATCCTTGCAATATCCGACTCTCGAATTCACAACTGATGATACCCAGATCTTAAATCGATCTTGGAAAATACTGAAGCTCTTTGAAGTTGATCCAAAAGATCATCGATGCGGGGTAGGGGATATTTATTCTTGATCGTCACCCTGTTTAGCTCTCGATAATCAATACACAAGCGAAAAAAGCCATCATTCTTCTTGACAAATAACACTGGTGCTCCCCACAGGGATGCACTCGGCCGAATATAGCCCTTCTCGGTCAGTTCCTCCAGATGATTCTTCAGTTCCTACATTTTAGTCGGGGTCATATGGTATGGTGCCATTGATATTGGAGATGTACCGGGCTCCAACTCAATCGTGAATTCCACATCTCTCGGCGGAGGCAAACCAGGTAGCTCGTCTGGAAATACATCGGCGTATTCCCTCACTACCAGAATGTCCGCCAATGACACTGATGATTTATCGGTTTTGGTCATATAACACCAATAACCAACACACCCCTGATTGAGTAATCTAACTGCTTTCATTACATTGATAACTTTTCCAGAACAGCTGGGGTTACTCCCCTGAAATACATATTCAACTCCATTGTCTGAAACAATAGTAACCATATGCTTACGGACACTACGGATGGCATCATGACGATCCATCCAATCATTACCCAAAATGACGTTGTCTCTAGATATATCCACCATGATCAAGTCTGCCAACCAATCACGGCCATGAAACTAAATCGGACAATTCTTAATCTCACGATCTCCAATAATTCTCCTACCGTCAGGTAGTCTAATGATATAAGGCTCACAATTAGTAGCACTATCCAGATAAAGTCTACTCAAGCATGACTCGGAAATGAATGAATGCGATGCACCAGTATCAAAAAGGGTACATACAGGTTGAGATAGAATTTCTAGTGTACCTGAGATCATTCGGGCCTCTGGATCGCCAGCTCTCTTCATCTCATAAATTCGGGGCTTGACAGCTCCAGACCCGGATGCTCCTGTCTGATAGCTGTGGGATCTGTCTTTGTTAGCTCCCGTCATCTTAAACGATGCAGACTGAGTGGCCTGATTCTGAATCATTGACTGTTTCGGGGCTTGAGATGCCGCCGGAGTAGGTTTGGAGTCTCTTCGGCAAAAACGGGCCTTATGCCCTGCAATCCCACAATTATTACATGTGAGGGTCGGCTTCGGACACTTAGTACTGAAATGACCCGATTCTCCACATTTGTAGCAGGTGATGGCCGAGCTAGCCGCTCGGGGCTGAGATTCGGTGGGTTAAGGTGCCGTAAGGGGTCGATCAAAAAAGTAGAGCCAGCACGAGGCTTCTTGAAGGTTGCCTGACTGCCTTCTGAATGATTACGATTCTTCGATTTCTTACCGGAAGATGAAGTCTGATTATTAGAAATTTCCTTAGCAGTAAGCTCATAAACAAGAGCTTTCTCGATGAATTCGGCCAAAGTAGATTAAGCAATTGGAGTCTCATATGAGGTTTCAACCTCTTACTAAAATACTTGATTTTATTCGCCTCCGAGTGGATAATAGATGAGGCGAAAAGCAGTAGCTCTTGAAATTTCTCGGCAATGGCGAGAACATCTTCTTCCGTTGAGGGGTCGGGACTGAGTAACTCCAACAGCTTGGCCTCCCTGAGTGGGGCCGGATAATATCTTTCCATCATGAGAGTTTTGAACTGGTCCCACGTACAGGCTCCGTCGGTGGGCTTCATAGATAGCCACCATGAGTGAGTGTTCTTACCCAGATAGTAAGTTGCGACTGAAACATTGTGTCCTTCGGGGCACTCCACCATAGAAAATAATTTCTCGAAATGCTCCAGCCATTGAATAATGTCCGCCGGCTCAGATGAGCCCTCGAAGGTAGGCGGCCTCTGGCGAGAAATGTCGTTGATGATGATGCTCACATTCCTCTCTTGCCTTTGAGGCGGAGGCGGAGGAGCCTGATGATTTTGAGCCGTTGAGTTCTGCATCGTCTCCATCAGACGTGCCATCTGAGTCATTTGGGCCATCATGCCCTGCATAAAAGCGACAGGGTCAACTCGAACACCTTCTGATTGAGCCGTGTCCCGGGTACGACTCCCTGACAGTGAAGGATTATTTCCAGGTGAATGTGTGGCAACGTCACTGCTTGATGAGTTAGCATTATTCCTCGCGTTTGCACAAGTATTCATTCGAGCTCCCGGGTTTTGGCCTGCACCGCGGCCTCTTCCCCTGCGTCCTCTGCCAGCTCGATCCATACTGAAGGTAGGGAACACATGATAATTATAGATCCCGTATGAATATCACATTATAATGAAGTTATGAAATGATAACAATGAGCATACGCGCTCTAACACAATGATCGCATGAAGGATCAACTGAGGTGACATGATTATCTGATGAAATTTTGAAATGATTAACTTGAACAAGTTGACAAGATTAATGAAACAATCCTCAAGATCAACAATGAGTGATGAACTGAATGATTAATGAGTTAACATGATCGACATGATCAAATGAAAATGATGATTGAGGATTGTTGACTGATGAATGATGAATGAGTGATTCTTATTGCCAGTAATTATACCATGGCATTAGAAATCGGTCTGAGGGGCTGTTGTGGGAAAATCCCTCACAATATGCCGCAAGTGCACGGTGTCAACAAGTAATAAAGTGATAAGTAAAGTATCGTTCCCTCGAGGACTGATTTCACTAAGTACCAAAATTTAGTCAACTCACAATTTTATTTGAAGAACAATTAAATAGAGTTTATATCTAAACTAATTGCAGAAAGTAAATAATAGTACTACTACTAATAATAATAATACTAATAAGAGGTAGGATTATGATTTTCACCTCAAACAATCGGGAATGATATTTATTCGATTCAATTAACTGTTATTCAATTGATTGTAAGCCAGGAATTTCTAAATTATTCTAAAGCCTTTCCCAAGGTCGATAGAAAATACTACGAATTACTAACTTGATATATCCCTATTCGAATCAGATAATTAATAGCTAAAACAGTTCAAGAATTCCCACAATAACAGGCTTCACAATTTGCATGAGTATATTCCTATCTCACGAAAATTATGATTCGTCTAACAAGAACTATGCCTAAATTTCATCTCCTGAATCCATAAAGACATTCAAAACAAATTAACTGTTGGCCAGACAATTAAAAAGCATTAAGAACAGTAAGAAGAATCCAATTCAATAGAATAACGAGTAAATCGAAATAATAATAAATAATCAAACTGTCATGAAATTGGCTACAATCAAAATCCTACGCGAATAGATCTAAAAAAACTAAGATGCAGAAAAACCGTAGGGATCCGTGGTGTTGTCGTTGCCCCACAAATCTACACCTTGTTTTCTCCTTGATTTCTTCCGCCGCCCAACTACCCCCTTTCTCCCTCCTTTCTGTGCCTTTTTATATCATTCTTTTTATCCCCCAATAGTTTTTCCTTTTTTTCTCTTTTCAGGAATTAAATTCCTCCACCTTTTTGTGCTCCTCTCGGCACCAAAAAGAAAAAACTATGCGGCCCAAAGCTGATGTACATCCGCGGCCCAATTATCAAATTCAGCATACACCAACAAACATTTGACCCTGGCAGTGGCGTCTTTTTGCGCTTTCTGTGCCGCGGCTCACTTGGTGTGTGCCGCGGCACACAGTACAGTGTGCACATCATTCGCTGGTTGTCTTCGTGTGCCGTGGTTCACTTGGGGTGTGCCGCGGCTCATGACCAAAAACTGCTATTTTCGCCCGTTTTTCATCGTTTTGGCTTCCGGACTCCGATTTCCTGCAAAACATATAAAAATAATGCATTAAAAGCTCATTTATGCTGATTTAGACTCAAGATGGATATAAAATAATGATATAAAAGCGCATAAAAATACGCCTAACAAATACCCCCAAACTTGAGCCTTTGCTTGTCCTCAAGCAAACAATTTTCAATTTTAAACAAAATGCATCGTGAATAATCATGCAAATCCATAGTGCTCAACTTAATCAATACTACCCTGAAAATCTCAAAGAATAATACAAGTATCGTAATAGTGAGTCACGTCCCGGACACTGATTCCACAAAGTAACCAATTTCAGTCCTAATCAATCGTTCATGAAGAAAATCAAGCTCGAAGATTAACAATCGTGAATTTAACCGACCGTCAATATGAAGGGTTAGATTAAACAAGCCAATTCGCCCAGTCCCACAGTCTAGTGGCAAAATTCAAGAGTTTCATTATCAAAATTACGCCTAGGACAGCATTCCCTTATGTATGATCAATAATATAATTCTTCTGTGTCGCGGCTCACCTGGGCTGTGCCGCGGCACAGAGTACAGTTTACTCTGCGCTCGCTGGGTGTCTTCCTGTGCCGCGGCCCTGCTTCCTTGTGCCGCGGCTCATAGCCCGGATTTGCCGTTTTCGCCCGTTTCGCCTCGTTTTAGCTTCCGGACTTCAATTTCCTGACAAACATACAAAATTAAGGCATTAAAGGCTTATTTAAACAATTTCACTCTCCAAAATAATACAAAATAATGATAAATAAGCGTATGAAAATACGCCTAACAAATACCCCCAAACTTAAGCCTTTGCTTGTCCTCAAGCAAAAAGAATTAATTTCAATAAAAGAATGTCGTGAATCATCGTGCGACTCGTAGTGTTCAACCTAATCAATACTATCCTGTAATTCTCTCTGAATAATATGAGTGTCGTAATAGCGAGCTACACACAGAACACTGATCCCACAAAGTAATCAAGTTCAGTCCTAATTACTCGTTCATGAAGAAAATCTAGCTCAAAGATTAACAAACGTGAATCAAATCGACCGTCAATATGAAAGGCTAAAATAAACAAGCTAGTTCGTCCCGTTCCACAGTCTAATGGCACAATTTTCACGAGTTTCATAAAAATAATCCTTGGACAGTATTCCCTTATATATATATATGCTCAAGAAATTTATTCGAGTTGACCACTAGGTTCGGATCTCGGGATGTTTCATCGGGATAATCCTAGGGTGGAACTTCCATTCTCATGTATTGGGAAACCGTTTGACGTAAAAGACACTCATGGGGAACATGGATGCTTCTAGTTACTAAGTTCCCTTCTACAGCGGAGAAACAACTTGAATATATAATTTCCGCATGTCCGAATCAAGGTCGCTGTTTTACGCGAGGGTAAACAACGGGTCACGCGAATACCCCCGGTTACTAGGCTCCCTATCATTGGCACATGTGAAATCTCTAAATCACTAATCAGGGTCGTCGTTTTACGCGAGAGTAAACAACGGGTCACGCGAATGCCCCCGGTTACTAGACTTCCCTTCATAGAACAACATTATTTCGACTTTTGGGAAAAACTGACCGACTCTAAACTCAATCTAAGTGCCAACACGACTAATGTAACTGTACGACTAACTAACCGAAAAATGTAACCAAACGTATCGACGGTGATTTAAAAACAAGTATGTATCCTCTCCTATCCGCTAAGACCTCTACAATCACGAAAAATTTCGGACCTAATTGACTACTAAGCAGAAATCGAAATTACTGACTACAACTCGACTAAAACTCGACCGTTTCTTCAGATAGAAAAACAGTGTCGTAACATCAGTATTACACAAATAGAAGCACGAAAAAATTCACGAATAGAGAAAAATTAAAACAAGCAAGGCTATCGAAAAAAAATAACGCAAAGTAATGAAAAGTGCAATGAAATAAAGTACAACAATGAATGTAGCAACTGAAAGTAAACCCCCCCCAAACTTAGGACGTACATTGACCTCAATGGACAAAATATGATATGCAGTAAAAGTAAAAGGTCAAGTACTCCCCTCCAGTCCGCTCACGAGCTGGTGCCGGCATCATCCGGTGAGGAGGGTGGTGTGGCTGGCCGGGCAGGTGCAATAAATGGCCCGTCGGGATGCATGATATGGGCCGTCCATGCGGCAAGGTGCTCCTGATGATAAGCGTCCCTCGCTGCCAGACGCCTCGCCTCTCGTCGGTTGGCCCGGCGGGTCTGCTCTCGCATCTCAGCTCTGACGGCAGCAATAACGCTCTCTCGCTCCGTCCGCTGCTCCTCTCGCATGGCAGCCAACAAACTCTCCCTCTCTCTCCTCAGCTCATCTCTCTCTCTCCTCGTCTCCTCTCTCAGCTCCTCTCTCTCTCTCCTCAGATCCTCCCTCAGCCCATCAAACATCTCCTGCAATCTCTCTCTGTCGGCCGGCGGGCCGGCGTCTCCATGTGTCAGCAAAAGAGGCTCGGGGGATCCCTCGTGGGCCTCCTCTAGCAGAAATCCTCTCCCCCGAGCGTGCGCCGGCGCTCCTCCCCACTGGTCAAAATGTGATATGATGCGGTGGTCGATCGGGGCCTGGGGGGCAAGCATCGGCTCGTCGTCTGACCACATCAGCCCCGACTGCCGGCACAAAGTGCAGATGAGAGAGGGGTGCTTCAACCCCGTCTTGGCCCCCCTGGATACACTGGAAGATAGCTCGGACCAGGATGGGGGCCACATTGAAACGCAGCCCGGAAGTGATAGCATAAAGTGTTCGGGCGCGGGAGAGAAAGACAGTGCAGATCTGGGAGGTGGGGTCAATGCGTGCGCAGATAAAATAAAGCCAGGCACGCCCGATCCGGCTGAGGCGCGAGCTCTTGAAGTGGAAATTGGAAGAACCCTGTGCGCGCTGCTCCCAGTCGGAATCGGGCTGTGAAATAGTCTCGAGCAGGGCCTCCTTCGTGAGGCTAGTCATCACTCGGTCATAGGCCGACTCATCTACCACCGGAAGCCCAAACAACCTCCGAATAGCAGCAGTGGAGAAATCAACTGTAACACCTCGGACATCGACCTGAGTCCGAGACTCTAATGATGGCAACGTATGGCCTGCCCGAATGTGCTTCAATAGTGCACTGGCGTAGAACTCCTGCACAATCGAGATAACCGCTGGCTCGGGGGGTGCAACAAATCTGGCCCACCCCATATCATCAATCATGGTAAGCAATTCCCCGTCTTGAGGGGCTGGAGTAAATCCCCTCTCTGGAATAAGCGGTCGTGGCCGAATCTTCTCATTGAAGATCTTGTGAATTTCAGGGTCCGAAAACTGGTGCCCCTCCGACTCGGCCCGACTACGAGAGGTCTCCCCTCGAGTGGGGGATGACTGGGTCCTGGCTCTCTTGCTCAGCTTCTTTGTTCTCGCCATAGTCAGTCCTGAAAAATAAAACACCAGGGTTTATTTACGTAAACAATAACAACAATAATCATCACTTGGTTAAAAATGTCCAGCCGTAAATCAAGAATTTAAAGAAATAGCACATCCGTGAGAGAAAGATGAAATTCGACTTAAACATTTAAACTGGACGTAAGGGTTGGGCTTGCTGTAAATTCAGAACGAATACGTTGCACAAAGATTCAAAAGATTGCTTTAACAAAGAAAATTTTTCACTTAGACATTTTATCAAACACCTTAAGGGCACGAGTTCACTTGAAGAATAAACATGGCTATAGCTCAATTCAACCCCCAAGAACAGAAATACAATTCATTCATCATCATAACAACGCACTCAATTCATTCATATTCCAAACTAACCATGAAAATTCGATTAAAACTACTATGTTATCCCCTAAACCATCCTAGAACTTTTGAAGGAAAATAAACATGTTCAATCCATCCAAAGCATAAACAACTTCAAATTTAAATTCATGAAACAAGTAGAGATTAGAGATTGGAACATACCTCGTTTTGGTTGTGAAAAATGCAAGATAAGAAGTCGCAAGAATAAATCGCGAAGAGGAAGAGTTCGGCCGATTCGCGCGCAGGGGAGGGAAAGGGAAGGAAAGAAGGTGTACCTGGAAATACCGGCCGAATGCGTGTTATAAGCTACCTGGGCCTTTCGAATTCCGCATGGTGTGCCGCGGCACAGCTCAAGTGAGCCGCGGCACCGGGTACAGTTCCTTCTTGGCTGTTCGGTCGTTTTGTCGTGTGCCGCGGCACAGATTTCGTGTGCCGCGTGTAACACCCCCAAATCCTATTGGGTTATCACAGTGCCGTAGACCCCACGCCAGGAGATCCACCAGGCGAACATGACTAAAATACATTAAATTAAACAACAAGGGAAAATCATAGTCCCTACCATGATATCCGACACAATATTCCGAGAAGGAATTTCAACGACAACGATGGGCCTACATGGCCAAGAGTAAAAATACAACATCCACGAACATCTGCTCGGGTAATACAAAATGACAAAGACTGACAACTGAAGAACACTCCAACCGACTGACCAACATGAACGACTCGGACTAGTATCGCTCGAATGCCTCGTCGCCATCATCATGCCCCTGTGTCTCAACTCTCTCCTCGCAAGCACCTAAAACATGAAAACATGTTCCGCCCCCACGGGGTCAGTCATCCATATAATGAACATCAAATACATGTATAACATGATATGCATCCAAAGGCAGAATGAAACGGTAAAATGATGATAATAATACGAGATGCTCACAAACCAAGGTAAGAACCGAGCATTCGTGAAATACTATGCCCACGGCATACTATTAATACCTCGACTGTGTTAGATCATATGTGCCCAACGTCTTATCTTAATCACAGTATAGCACAATGAATTACACGACATGAACAAAACCGTAATGGATTAAATATGAATCACAATGCCGGAGGCTCCAATGAAATTAACAAGACAATCACAAGGCCTAAAACCACTCAAAAAATCACAAATATCACAATCACATGAAGGCGAAACAGCCCAAGTCATATTGATTAGGGCCGGCCACGGCATGAAAGCCGTATCACAATTAGGGCGAAGCCACGGCATGAAAGCCGTATCACAATTAGGGCGAAGCCACGGCATGAAAGCCGTATCACAATTAGGGTCGGCCACGGCATGAAAGCCGTATCACAATTAGGGCGAAGCCACGCATGAAAGCCGTATCACAATTAGGGCGAAGCCACGGCATGAAAGCCGTATCACAATTAGGGTTTAATCCACGCATGAAAGCCGTATCACAATTAGGGATGGTATCTTTGTCTTGAGTCGGCCGGCACCATCCTCGGCAGTCCCAACTCAACACCTCGATTGCCTTAGAACGGCTAACCGATGACAATGATGCAGCGGATGATTCCATGAATGCTTGAGCGCTTCGATTTCCTTATAATGGCTAATCGATATGAACGATATGATGAATGATTGAATACCTCGATTGCCTTAGAACGGTCAATCGATACAATAATATAGTGAATGATTGAACATTTCGATTTGCCTGCGAACGGCAATTCGATAACAATGATATGAAGTATGCCTCGGTACCATTAATCGGTTACCGATTTACGAAGGTGAGAAATGAATAAGCCAATGCCTTTAATCGGCGTGTATGCTTTTAATGACAATCCAAAAAGGAATAACAATAAATATTTGGCAAAATTGTCGAAAGGTATCGTATCGAACGATCTCTTAATATCAATGAATTCATGAAGAGACTAAGTCTCGGAATGATACAACACATTTATACACATATATGATGACATTAATCTCATTGACTAGTACAAGTATAAAACTTGCCTCAAACCGAAGGCGAGAAGGTACTTCCACGATCAACGTCCTTAATGAAATTATCGGCCGCTCGAACAACCTTGAACAACATAAATACCAACAATTCTCTTAATACACGAATCAAGCATGATCACAACCAACTCAAAAGTCGATACAACAATACCCGAAACTCATTGGGGCATTAAAACAAACGCGTTGTAAACAATCTCCAATTGTTTACACCCAAAACTCAATTACATCCGAAACCAACTTCCAATGAATGATTCAAACCCACAAAACCCCATGAATACTATCAATAATCCAAAATGAATATCCAAAAACGTGATTATAACGACAATTAATCGAAAACCCCCAATTTCAACTCGATATTCAAAGTGTTCTTGAATAATCCCTCAATAATCCAATGAATCCTTATATAAACTCATAATCATATACATGTCCCTTCATATAACATGATTATAACGTCCAAAACATCATATCTCAACATAGAATCGAAATCCAAGGTGTTGAAGAATATTACCTTTGAAGATCCAAGTACTTTAATCCGAAGAACACGCGTTAAATTGATTATCCTAAGCTTCACGATCGAAAGGAGATGAAGAAAATCAAACACCCAAATGATTTGTGAAGGAAAAACCTTCCCTCAAGCTTTCTCTCGGTTGAAGGTGATGAAAAGGGAGAAAAATGGCAAATGCTGAAAAAACGAATTTAAAGGAGTTGATCGCTGCCGACACGGCCCGTGCCGATCGGCACGGCCGTGTCGCATACCTGGCCGACAGGACTCGACCGTGTCCCGCTTGACACGGCCGCGGCGCGAGGGCCTTCCGATAGTGACCCGTCGGCCGACGACGGCATGACTCGACCGTGTCCCGCAACACGGCCGGCGTGTCGCAGCCGCTCGCTTAACCGGAAGAGTTCGACTCGGCCGCGCTGCACGACACGGTCGGGTCTCGAGGCGCATACTTCGCATTTTCTCGACGAGTACGGCACGGGCCGTGTCGGACGACACGGCCGAAGTTCGCTCGGCGTTGATCGCCAATAATCAAAAGTGAGCGGTTGAGCTAAAACGACCATAACTCTCTCGTCCGGACTCCGATTGACTCACTGTTTGAACCATTGGAAAGCTAACTCGATGCTCTATAATATTGCAAAGACTTAGAATTTTTGGAGTTACCAAAAATTAATGGTGTTCTAACAAAGTCGAACTCAAATGAGGAAAGTTGAAACAATGAACAATAACGATACACAACTCGAAGTTTTTCCGAACGGTGAACACGGTGAATGAACATGATTGATGAATGATTATAATCGAGTGAAAATACACTGAGTGACAATCACTGAATGAAATTATCAATGATAATGATCGAATTACAACCGGTATTACATACACCCTTAAAAGGAGTTTCGTCTCGAAACTCGTGGTAAACAACTCGGGATATGAACTATCCATCAAGATCTGAAAACAATAATGCACATCTAGTCCTCGGGACCAAATCAATCGCACGCCCAAGTCCCCAAGACTTGACGTCTCGAATCTCAGTGAATGATTTCCCAAATTATCAAAAAAATCTTGAGCACAACACCGAAGGGGTGAACTCCCAACAGTTGACCCAAATCTCAAGATTCTCAAATATGATCATAATAAAATAGATCAAGAATAAATGATCCACAGTCACGATACATTACTACGGATTGAGTTACACAGTCATCCAAAAACAAGGTTACATCTCAAATGTAGTCAACATCGTTATCCTTCCATGTCATCGATCTCCTCTATCTCAACGATTTAAGGTATATCCGCATATGAACTCGCCGCTAAATATGATCTCGGAAGGTCACGAGAATGAAAGTGACTAAAATGAATGATGAATGATAAATGGCTACAAATCCGACAAGGATTTGGAATGACTCACCAAGGTGAATTAATAACGTCATGAGTGATAGCTCAAGTGATTGGAACCGCTGCTCCTCGTGAATTGAATGATTAATCGATAATTATGAGTCCCAACATGATTGATATATATGATGAATGAATTAGATGAATGAGTGAACGAAAATGAAATGAATGATTGTCCTACTACCGAGCAAGAATTAACTTGTTCAAAATCGGTGATGAATGTCCTTACCTCGGGTTCTCGAAGCCTGATAGGACCCCTTGGATGAAGTACGGATCGAGTAACAAAATCCTCGAGGCTTGTGAGCCCTCTCGAGATCTAGCGGCACCGTAACTCCCGCAGATTTACGAAGGTGTCCCGGTTCCCACACGTAAAACAAACAATAGCCGCACCGTACACCGAGTATTAACGTGTCCCGCAATCACGCTAAAGCAAACAATCGAACTCGCTGCCCGAGAGGAAGAAGCCTTCTCAGACGAAGACGATCGAAAACGCCTTCGACGCCGGAGCCCGATGTCCTCTCGACGGACGAATCAGCATCCTAGTCCTCTCACCAAGGAATCAAGGATGTTTCCGAGTAAGCTCCTTGATCAAAAGCTCGCTCCAAGAGCCTTCCCGATGAACTCACTAAGTGAATTACAATTGTGGTTGAACAATCGCATCCTCAACTACGGATTTAGCCTCTTGCTAAAATACTTGATCTTATCCGCTTCAAGACGGATAATCGATGAAGCAAATCAAGTAGTCCCTGAAACTTCTCAAAGAATGACAATAACACCCTCGTCCTCGACGGATTCAGGGTTCAAAACCTCTGATAACTTGGCTTCCCGAAGTGGGGCCGGATAATACCTCTCTATCATGAGAGTCTTGAATTCGCCCCAAACACAATCTCGATCGGTGGGTTTCACAGAAAGCCACCAAGAATAAGCACCCTTACTCAAGTAGTAAGCCGCTACCGCCACTTTACTCTCCTCCGGACACTGAACCATGTCGAAGAGTTTATCAAAATGCTCAAGCCAATGAACAATATCAGCTGGTTCCGACGAACCCTCAAAAGTAGGCGGCCTCTGACGAGAGATATCGCCAACAATCCGATTCACTCTCCCAGTCTGTCCATTAAACGGCTCCTGGAATTCCTGTTGCGGTGGACCACGAACCATCGAGGTCTGCATGGTCTCTATCATCTGCGTCATCTGAGTCATTTGGGCCATCATGCCCTGCATAAATATGAATGGGTCAACCCGAGCACCTTCCGAGTGAGATGCCTCTCGGCACGACTCCTGACGGCGATCGATTATCTGGCGATGAATGAGTAGTCTCGCTATTTGATGAATTAATGATACCACTCGCATTCGCACGGGCATGCACACGAGATCCCGGTTTCGCCCGCACCGCGCCTCCTCCCCGTCCTCTCGGCACTCTATCCATACTGAAGCAGGAAAGCCACATGATGATTATAGATCTCGCATGAAGATCACACTATGATTATATTACTGAATGATAATGATGAACATACACGCTATACAACAATGAACGCATTAATTATGCAATAAAATGATCGTCGACATGACGTCGGGATATGATATGATCGCATGAAAGATCGAGTGAGGCAACATGATTATCTGATGAAATTCCTGAAATAATTACCTTGGACAAGTTTGCAAGGTTGAAATTTCGATTCACAAGGTCAAAAACTGAACCGTGAGGTGGACTGGATGATTAATGAATTAACTGAACAATGAGATTAACTGAGTGATAATGAATTAACTGAGCGATGGGATTAACTAAGTGGTGAATGAATTGACTAAGCAATGAGATTGACTGAGTGATGAAGGAATTGACTGAGTGATGAATGAATTAACTGAGAAATAGTATTGACTGGGTGATGAATAAATTAACCGAGTGATGAATGAATTATCTGAGTAATGATATTGACTGAGTGATGAACGAATTAACTGAGTGATGAATGAATTATCTGAGTAATGATATTGACTGAGTGATGAACGAATTAACTGAGTGATGAGATCAAAATGATGATTGAGGATTATTAACTGATGAATGAGTTGATCCTTAATGCTTACACAAGTCACGCGTGCTCCAAAACAATTAGTCATGAATCAATCATAACACTAATATCACATATATGTTTCAACAAGCATGAAAAATTAATAACATGATGAATGTATGAACACAAAGAGAATCGAGTCCTTACACAGGTCATACGAAGCTTCGAGGTCTCGCGATACTAGTCTTCACTGACGACGACTCGATGAATGAATGACTCGGCAAATGCACTAATATTACGACTCACAAAACTTGATCGACTAGATTGTCATAACCTCGACAATCCCACTACTACCGCGTCGGTAGGACCACATAACTCACATCTCGTGGTATCTCACAACCCCAAAGCTCGATACCATTTTCTCGTAACACCCCAAATCCTATTGGGTTATCACAAGGTCAGAGACCCCACGCCAGAGAGATCCACCAAAGTAACATGACTAAAATACATTAAATTAAACAACAATGGAAAATCATAGTCCCTACCATGATATCCGACACAATATTCCGAGAAGGAATTTCAACGACAACGATGGGCCTACATGGCCAAGAGTAAAATACAACATCCACGAGCATCCGTCGGTAATACAAAATGACAAAGATCGACAATCAAGAACACTCCAACCGATCGACCAACATGAACGACTCGGACTAGTATCGCTCGAATGCCTCGCCGCCATCATCATGCCCCCGTGTCTCAACTCTCTCCTCGCAAGCACCTAAAACATGAAAACATGTTCCGCCCCACGGGTCCATCCATATAATGAACATCAAATACATGTATAACATGATATGCATCCAAAGGCGTAATGAAACGGTAAAATGATGATAATAATACGAGATGCTCACAAACCAAGGTAAGAACCGAGCATTCGTGAAATACTATGCCCACGGCATACTATTAATACCGCTCGACAGTTAGAACATAAGTGCCCAACGGCGAATCATAATCACGTATACCACAATGAATTACACGACATGAACCAAACCGTAATGTGGATTAAATATGAATCACAATGCCCTGAGGCTCCAATGAAATTAACAAGACAATCACAAGGCCTAAAACCACTCAAATTAAATCACAAATATCACAATCACATGAAGCCGAAACAGCCAAGTCAAGTATTGATTAGGGCGAAGCCACGGCATGAAAGCCGTATCACAATTAGGGTCAAGCCACGCATGAAAGCCGTATCACAATTAGGGGGCCACGGCATGAAAGCCGTATCACAATTAGGCCGGCCACGGCATGAAAGCCGTATCACAATTAGGGGCAAGCCACGCATGAAAGCCGTATCACAATTAGGGCCGGCCACGACATGAAAGCCGTATCACAATTAGGGGAAGCCACGGCATGAAAGCCGTATCACAATTAGTGGGCCACGGCATGAAAGCCGTATCACAATTAGGGATGGTATCTCGTCTTGAGTCGGCCAAAGACCATCCTCGATGCCCCAACTCAACACCTCGATTGCCTTAGAACGGCTAACCGATGACAATGATGCAAATGGATGATTCCATGAATGCTTGAGCGCTTCGATTTCCTTATAATGGCTAATCGATATGAACGATATGATGAATGATTGAATACCTCGATTGCCTTAGAACGGCCAATCGATACAATAATATAGTGAATGATTGAACATTTCGATTTGCCGCGAACGGCAATTCGATAACAATGATATGAAGGATGCCTCGTACCTTTAATCGGTTACCGATTTACGAAGGTGAGAAATGAATAAGCCAATGCCTTTAATCGGCGTGTACGCTTTTAATGACAATCCAAAAAGGAATAACAATAAATATTTGGCAAAATTGCCGAAAGGTATCGTATCGAACGATCTCTTAATATCAATGAATTCATGAAGAGACTAAGTCTCGGAATGATACAACACATTTATACACATATATGATGACATTAATCTCATTGACTAGTACAAGTATAAAACTTGCCTCAAACCGAAGGCGAGAAGGTACTTCCACGATCAACGCCCTTAATGAAATTATCGCCGCTCGAACAACCTTGAACAACATAAATACCAACAATTCTCTTAATACACGAATCAAGCATGATCACAACCAACTCAAAAGTCGATACAACAATACCCGAAACTCATCGGGGCATTAAAACAACGCGTTGTAAACAATCTCCAATTGTTTACACCCAAAACTCAATTACATCAAACCAACTTCCAATGAATGATTCAAACCCACAAAACCCCATGAATACTATCAATAATCCAAAATGAATATCCAAAACGTGATTATAACGACAATTAATCGAAAACCCCCAATTTCAACTCGATATTCAAAGTGTTCTTGAATAATCCTCAATAATCCAATGAATCCTTATATAAACTCATAATCATATACATGTCCCTTCATATAACATGATTATAACGTCCAAAACATCATATCTCAACATAGAATCGAAATCCAAGGTGTTGAAGAATATTACCTTTGAAGATCCAAGTACTTTAATCCAAGAACACGCGTTAAATTGATTATCCGGCTTCACGATCGAAAGGAGATGAAGAAAATCAAACACCCAAATGATTTGTGAAGGAAAACCTTCCTCAAGCTTTCTCTCTCGGTTGAAGGTGATGAAAAGGGAGAAAATGGTGAAATCTCAAAAAACGAATTTAAAGGAGTCGATCGCCGCCGACACGGCCCGTGCCGATCGGCACGGCCGTGTCGCATACCGGCCGACAGGACTCACCGTGTCCTCGCTTGACACGGCCGCGCGCGAGGGCCTTCCGATAGTGACCCATCCGACAAATGACTCGGCATGACTCGACCGTGTCCCGCAACACGGCCGGCGTGTCAGCCGCTTCGCTTAACCGGAAGAGTTCGACTGCCGCGCTGCACGACACGGCCGGGTCCTCGAGGCGTACACTTCGGCATTTTCCGACGAGTACGGCACGGGCCGTGTCGGACGACACGGCCGAGTTCGCTCGGCGTTGATCGCCAATAACTGAAAAGTGAGCGGTTGAGCTAAAACGACCATAACTCTCTCGTCCGGACTCCGATTGACTCACTGTTTGAACCATTGGAAAGCTAACTCGATGCTCTATAATATTGCAAAGATTTAGAATTTTTGGAGTTACCAAAAATTAATGGTGTTCTAACAAAGTCAAACTCAAATGAGGAAAGTTGAAACAATGAACAATAACGATACACAACTCGAAGTTTTTCCGAACGGTGAACACGGTGAATGAACATGATTGATGAATGATTATAATCGAGTGAAAATACACTGAGTGACAATCACTGAATGAAATTACTGAATGATAATGACTGAATTACAACCGGGTATTACACCGCGGCTCAGTGCTCAAGTGTGCCGCGGCTCATTTAAGCCGTGCCGCGGCACAGAGTACAGTTTGTTTAGCCCTCCCTTTCGAGCTGTGTGTACCGCGGCTCACAATACTTGTGCCGCGGCTCAGGCTTCAGTTTCTCCCCTGGGACTTTCCTGTACAGAATTTTGAGAAGAACACGTTAAAAGCGAGAGGCAGAAGCAAATCGAAGCACAAAAATGATGAAAAATAAAAAACAAGAATGCAATAAAAATAAAGAAATGCAAAAATCTACAACTACGAACTCGGGTTGCCTCCCGAGAAGCGCTAAGTTTATAGTCTTCAGCCGGACCAATTTGAAAATATTAGTTCGCTTTTCGCAAACTCCATTTGGTTTCCGCCCCGTTCATCGAACCGTTCATATGGTTTTCAAAATTATGACCATCGGTCGTTAACGATTCGAATTTCGGTTCGGACATCAAATGTTGTTTGCGGAAAGGTTTCGACGTGAACAACTTCCCGAAACACCCGTTTTTCTCATGATTAGATATCCGTTTGAATTCCGGCTTGTTTCCCTCCTTGTAAATGACTTCATGACCCCGTAAGACTTGTCCGAGTGCTCGAGAAATGCTACTGCTCTACATCGTTCTTAAAAATTGGACCATCCGACACGAATCAATTTTTCGACCGACGATGCTTTTAGTGTCTTTCTTCAAAGAACGGCATCCACCCTTTCAATTTTGAGCCTTTATCAACATCTCCTGACATGGAAAAGATTTGAATACTTAAAAAGTAACTTGCTCGTCTTGGACCCTCAGAGTTAACTCCCCTTTTTCCACGTCTATAAGGGTTCGGCCAGTCGCTAAAAATGGTCGTCCCAAGATGATTGGGATATCTTCATCTTCCTCCATTTCGAGTACGATGAAATCGGTCGGAAAGATGAACTTATCAACTTTGACTAATACATCCTCAATCACTCCCCTTGGGTATTTGATAGATCGATCCGCCAACTGCAAGGAGACCGTCGTCGGCTTTGCTTCTCCAATTTCCAGCTTCTTAAAAATCGACAGAGGCATGAGGTTAATACTAGCGCCGAGATCGCACAGTGCCTTATTAAAAGAGCGATTCCCCATGGTGCATGGTATGTTGAAGCTTCCCGGATCTTTCAATTTTGGTGGGAGCTTCTTTTGAAGAATTGCGCTGCATTCCTCCGTCAAGGCGACAGTTTCAAACTCCTCGAGTTTTCTTTTCTTCGACAATATCTCTTTCATGAATTTAGGGTAGCTCGGCATTTGTTCCAACGCGTCGGCGAACGGAATGTTAATGTGAAGCTTTTTGAACACGTCAAGGAACTTAGAGAATTGTTTGTCCGCCTTTTTCTGCTGTAATCTCTGCGGTAACGGGACGGGGGGCACACATCTCTTCGGGTTATCCGGCAACGTTATTGAAGGTTTCGAATCTTGTGACTCCTCTGTCTCTAAATTATTCTTTTCCTCAATTTCCTTCTTCTTTTCACATAGCTCGGGCTGGTCCAACACCTCCTTCCCACTTCTTAGGCTGATCGCATTTAGACTCTCTCTAGGATTTGTCTCAGTCATGCTAGGCAATGCTCCTTCCGGGCGGGCTGTCAACACATTAGCAATTTGGCCCAGCTGGACCTCCAAGTTTCGTATGGAAGCGGAATGGTTTTGCAATGTCGCTTCAGTACGGGTCATGAATTGACTCGTATTCGCCGCCAATTTTGCAAGTGCTTCTTCGAGAGAAACTTTGGGAGCGGGAGGGGGCTGCTGTTGATTCTGAGCGAACGGGGGCTGGTTTGAGTTCTGTCCGTTTCTCCACGAAAAGTTGGGATGATTGCGCCACCCCGGATTATATGTGTTGGAGTACGGATTATTCTGCCGATTTCCATTTCCCACGAATTGAGCCTGCTCCATCGGATGTTGCTCGAACGGGTTTCCAACTTGACACTCCGCGCTCGGGTGTGATCCGTTACACCAATTGCATGTCTCAATGGTAACGGGGGAAGGTGCGTGCGAAAATGCTTGGAGGTGTTGGGTCAAGGCGGCGACTTGAGCTGACAATGTGGAAATCGGATCATTACTTGAAACTTCCATAACTCGCTTCGGCGTCAATCTTTCCGATGGCCATTGATATGCATTTACGGCCATAGCTTCCAACAGCGAGTGTGCCTCGGCCATAGTCTTTCCCATCAAAGCCCCACCGACGGCTGCATCTACGAGAGTGCATGTAGAAGCACTCAATCCATTGTAAAACGTCTGAATTTGTAACCAGTCTGGAAGGCCGTGATGAGGGCATCTCCGTAACAAATCTTTATATCGCTCCCAAGCCTCGTGGAGCGATTCCATATCGTACTGACCGAAAGTGGTGATCTCATTTCTTAATCTCGCCGTCTTATAAGGTGGAAAGAATTTTGCAAGGAAGGCTTGCGCTAACTCTGCCCAAGTTGTGATCGACCCCGGCGGTAAGGAATTTAACCAAAATTTCGCTTTATCCCTCAAAGAGAAATGGAAAAGCCGTAATCGGATCGCGTCGTCGCTGACACCATTATTCTTGAACGTGTCACAAATTTCCAGGAAAGAAGCAATATGAGCGTTCGGGTCGTCATTCGGCAGTCCACAGAATTGGCTCGCCTGCACCATCTGAATAATAGCAGGCTTGATCTCAAAATTATTGGCTTGGATAGTGGGATGCCGAATTCCCGAAAAAATAGCATTGATCTGCGGCATGGCATAGTCTCTAAGAGCTAGTGCCGGTTGCACTTGCTGCACATGGTTATATCCTCCTTGAATCTCGATATTCTCGGCCATGATCACCGTCGTCTGTAATTCTCGTTTCTCCTTCTTGTTCCTTCTCAGAGTGCGCTCGAGCTCGGTATCCAAAGGTAGTAGGCCTTCGTTACCGAGTTTTCTCATGCACTACACGAAAGGTCCTGAAAGGAAAAACAAATAAACAAATGAAATTAAATACACAGAAATAATAAAATAAAAACGTTCAAACTAAGACTAGAAATACTGAAATCGATATTAGAAAATTTCAGTCCCCGGCAACGGCGTCAAAAACTTGTTGCGATATTTCTTACACGCAAGTGCACGTTATCGTTTACAAGTAATAAAGTGATAAGTAGAGTATCGTTCCCACGAGGACTGAATCTCTAACTACCGATTTTTATGTATTCCAGTTTTATCTGAACAATCGAATTTGGGTTTTTCAATTAATAACTAAAAGAATTACTAAAAGACTAACCAATAGAAAACGATAGCTTGAATAAAGGGAAATCAAATGATGAATAAGTCTAGGATTCTGAATCCACCTCGGTTTATCCGAATTTACTCTCGATTATCCGTAATAAATAATTTTCCCATTTTATTGAAGGCGGAGATTGCTAATATATTCTACCGCCTCTCCCGAGGTCAATAGATTTGTCTAAAGGCGAATAACGCACTCTATCCCTAGGTGAATTAATTCGTCAATAGGCGAAAAGCATAAAATCTCCAAAAGGCCACGTAGTTCCTATGAGTATATTCCTATCTCACAGAATAAAACGGTCCTCACCAATAGTTCCTCACCAATTTTCCTCTCCCGATTCGAATTGAATGATTAAATCAATACAACTATTGGCCAGATAATTGCAAGCATTAAACACAATTGGGAAAACTCAACAAAAAGGTAATTAATTGGATAATCTCAAGCAATTCGTCAAAACATAGGGTTTCATCAAAACCCTAGATTAGGGTTTTAGCCTGACATACTAATAAATAAAAATACAGAATAAATGAATGAAAGCATTAAAATCAAACGCAGATGAAGCTCGGATTCCTCCGTTCTTCGGCTTCCGCCCTCTGCCTTTGAAGTCTTCTGCTTCCCTCTTCTTCTGCCGTCTCTAAGCTTAAGATCCAAAAGACAAAAGATCAAAGATAATTAATTAGGGTCTTAAACCCTATTTATAGCTCAGCATATCCTCCAAATCGCGTTCGTATGAGTAGGTCGAAAACTGGCTTCGAAACGGCCCAAATCCGCGCGGACATACAAAAAACCACCAAGTATGCCGCGGCGCACTAAATCTGTGCCGCGACACACTGCCTTCAGCTGGACGCCTGGGCGTCCTTAAATTCTTCTGTGCCGCGGCTCACAGCCAGGTGCGCGCATGCAGTGGCGCTTTACTCGCGCTGGGGTGTCTTCCTGTGCCGCGGCCCTGCTTCCTTGTGCCGCGGCTCATAGCCCGGATTTGCCGTTTTCGCCCGTTTCGCCTCGTTTTAGCTTCCGGACTTCAATTTCCTGACAAACATACAAAATTAAGGCATTAAAGGCTTATTTAAACAATTTCACTCTCCAAAATAATACAAAATAATGATAAATAAGCGTATAAAAATACGCCTAACAGGGGCTTGGCATTTGCACAGGTCACACGTGATGCGAAAGTCCAATGATACTAGTCTGATGACGATGATTTCAAATGAGACATGACTCGGAAGGTAGTATTCAAAACCACGCTCCGATACCAACTCTGTAACACCCCAAATTAGGTGGATATTACAGTGCCGTGGGCACCCGACTGGGACCTACCAGGCGAATGAAAATTAATGAATTACACAATACAAATGTAGTACCGGACCACATTACATCATCAATTACTCCGATGAGCAGTTTCAAATACAACACACCCCGGGAACACTGAATACATGTATATTTTATATGAAGATAAAATATACAACACTGAACAATATCCCCAACGGGGTCAGTTACACAGAACAACAATCTTCGAGAGTTGAACAATATACAACAATCACATATCTTAATTATGAGATCCAGCTGAAGAGGGGCATCATAGTACGCCCATAATGGTATATGCAAGTGCACAAGACGAGTGTCCGGACACACCCTCCCTTGTGCCTAATTGGTCTCACGGAGGTACGTTACCGTGTGCACAGTCCATTGTGTCGGTGAACCCGATCACATGACTATCAAGTGCCCGACTAAAAATTCCACACATCCCCACCCGGCCACTCAATATGAACCCAGAAGGCCACAAGAACAAAAGTGACCAATGAACATTAATGAATAATAATCCAACAAGGGTCAAGAATGACTCACCGAGATAAAATAACAATGAAATCAATGGTAGCTCATTGAAATGATTGGAACCGTCGTTCCTCATGAATTGAATGATTAATTATTAATTACAAGTCTCGACATGAATGATATATTATGAGCGAATTACATGTATGAATGAATAACAACATAAGGAATGAATATCCCTTTAACTGAGTAAGAATTAACTTACACAACACTGGTGATGAAATGTCTTCTCACGAACAAACATCTCTAATGGAGAGTACCGGTCGCCCGAACAACCTTGAATAACATAATTACCAATAATCGCTCAATATACATATCAATCACAATTATAACCAACTCAAACGTCGATACAACAACAATCAAACTCATTCGGGCATTCTAACGAATACGTTGTGAACATTCTTCCATTGATTACAACTATTCCCCAAAAATGTGTCGAAAACCAACCTCTAAAAGTAATTCAAACCAACAAAACTTCATTACTGACATCAATGATCCAATAGGAAACAACAACTCAAGGTTACGTCAACATCAATCGGAAGCCCCCAGAATATCCAAAGTCAAACCCCAAGGGTTCTTGAATAATACCCCAAATATTCATCAAAACCGCAATATACACCAATAAATCCGTAAGATTACATGTATTCCAGGTAGATAATACATATCTAACATATTACAACATCATAGCATGCTCACACGAAGAGATCGAAAAAAAACACTCGAACTCCAAAATTCTAGATTCAAGAATGATTACCTTGATTTGATGTGTTGGAGAGGATTAGGTGCTGATTAATCCGACTTAGGAGTTTGAAGATGATGATAGGTGAGTGCAGCTCGAAAAGATCTCTCCAAAATGTCCAAAATTGCCCAAGAACGCCGAAAAACGAAATGAGATGTGAGAAATGACGACTTCTGGGCTGACTATCCTATTTATAGCAAACCCAGTTTAGCGCACGCTAACCCCTGATGCTTAGCGTGCGCTAGCGGGCACACCGATTAGTCCAGTACCCACTGCCTGCATCGTTAGCGTACGCTACGTACTTGGTATCGTGCACTAACGCCTCCTCCTTAGCGTACGTTAACCTTGCATTAGCGTGCGCTACCTGAAAGTTGATGCCCAGTAACTGGAGTCCAGAACCTACTGTCCTCTGGCCTGATTGAGCCTTAGCGCACGCTACCCTATTATTAGCGTGCACTACCAACAAATCCTTGCATACGCTGTGCACACTCTTAGCATACGCTACGAATTATTCAACTCAGTCCAGTACCCACTGGACTGTCTGTTCCAATACGCTAGCACGCGCTGATGGATCCCAATAGCGTGTGTTACACATATCATTTAACGTATGTTATACTCCAATTGTAAAGTACGTTACGAACCTTACTAATCCAGTCCAGTACCTTCTGGACTGTCTGTCCAAATGCATTAGCGTGCGCTAATGCTAAGAGGTTAGCTTGCGCTACCTGTACTCAATTAGCGCGCGCTAATAAGAGTACGTAGCGTGCGCTACTCCTCACGCACAGTCCAACACAAAGATGACGATGAATATAAACTCGGCTCAAATCTTAAACAAGGTAGAAAGACGAATGATAACTGATCCAGGATTCTAAGTACATCAAACAGTGAACACGATGAACGAACATGAATGATGAATGATTATTACTGAGTGAAATATTACTGAATGAAAATTAACTGAATGATAATGAATGAATTTACAATCGGGTATTACTATAACTCCAGTCAAGATTGATAAAGGATCACCCACAAATGAGAATACCATGATGCGGTGACTCCAACAAGATCAATGAAGGACTAACAACCGGGGATACCAGCAATACGGTAAACCCCAACAAGATCAATAAAGGATCAACAACCGAGAATACTGATCAACAATACGGTAAACCCCAACAAGATCAATAAAGTATCAACAACCAAGAATACCAACGACACAGTAAACTCCAACAAGATCAATAACGGATCGATAACCGAGAATACCAACGGTACGATAAACACCAATAAGAACAATAAAGGATCAACAACCGAGAATACCGACGATACAGTAAACTCTAACAAGATCAATAAGGACCAACAACTGGGAATACCAACGATATGTTAAACTCCAACAAGATCAATCATGGACCAACAACCGAGAATACCAACGGTAAGGCAAACTCCCAAACAGAATCAATAAGGATCAATAACGAACGACATTATCAATGATAGGGTGAACTCCTAACGAGATTAATACTGGGTCGATAACAAATGAGTTGACCATCGATATGGTAACTCCGAACGAGATCAGTAAAGGGTCAATGGGGACAGATACACGAGAGAATAAAATCATCAACCATATACAAATCATATATACGGGATTTCGAAGACAAACCCGACTATCGAACAGATCAGATTATACATGGACTGTGAACGACCAATCAATAAGACTCAAGATGGACGTCACGATATGCCCGATCCGGACATGTGTCCGTATACAAGCCAACCACAGTATTGATCAGATACACGTCTGGTCTCATACCTAATTAGCCTCACGAAATAAGTCTCGTGCGCACGGTTTAATATGAGGTCGAAACCAACATATGCTACACGTGCCTGCCCTGAAAATCCTACACATGACCGATCAGAACGTTTCTGACTCCAGATATATCACGATACAACATGACAACGAATCTCGAAGAAACACATATCCAACAACGATCATAAGACTTTCCAAGTGAGCAACGATAACTCGATCATGAAAGACCGACACGACCACAATGTCGTATTTCTGTCAGACAACAGTTCACAGCATGCTCAACAATGCATATGATATTAGCACATAAACTCCCAAGGCCACAGCCAAAGGTCACGGAAGCATCTACTCAGGAATACTCCAGACGTGGGTACCATTCAGGTTTTATCTCGCAACACAGTTCATGTAATCACAAAATACCCCAAGGTCGCAACCAAGGATCACGAAAGTATCCACATAGGAATACCCCGAAACATAGGTGCCATTTAGGTCTTATCCCCTAACATATCGCCCCAACAGATTACAGCTCAAAGAAAGAGCACATCACAACGTAACAAACAATGATGCACACTCACCACATGAAGTATCAACACACACATGCAATAATACAACATGATGATTATCATAATTTATCAATATTAATTTACCTCAAGCTGGAGACGCTAACCTTTCCACGACCAACATCCCTGAACGAATACACGGTTATCCGAATAATCCAAAATGAAGTGCAGTCCATTACTAATACTAAACCACCATCTCGAGTTCAATATCGACATGATAACTAACCCTGATATCCAAATTCTCGTACAATAGACCAAATATAATTCACTTCTCTGTTTCCTCTAGACATCTTTAAAATCATATGCATTATGATTTATCTCAGTCCAAGCATAATATACATATTATCATTCCGACAATTCATCTTCCATGATACCATTGCTATATGAATCATAAATTAAATGAAAACGAAATCATTTATTAAACATTATGAACTGAGCAAGCGTAACTTGCCTCGATACCGATATGATGAAGTTGTTACCAATCCCATCGTCTTCATCTACAAGCTCCGCAGCCCCGACCAAGGCGATCCATGCATTCTCCAATTCCAATCGCAGCACAACGGTTAATCATCAACGATCACTTAACGCAACCTAATGCAATGATCGATTAACGACGTGTTCGATAAAAATCAACAACCGATATAATCAACCAATCAACTCAATGTTTCAACGATATCTCGATCATACAAAACCAACCCATTACAATTCAAACAATATGAATACAAGCCGTAATTCGATAATCAATCAATCTTAACAAGTTTCTCAACATTCTAAATCCCGAATTGAATCTTACTTACGGATTAACACGGCTCATCCTTGTAAGTTCATAGAAATTATATTACCGATTTTTATCACGAATAACCATATACCGAAATTAACCGTAGTCTTTCCAAATTTCGTAAAATCACGACATGTAACTCAAGAGTTCTTCAAGAACATGAATTAATCCACAATCATGTTTGTAGCCAACAAAACGACGTATTCCGATGGGTTCTTACATTTAAACAATCCTCATTCATAATTCAAGATGTATTTTATCATGTTCTTCAACATACACTTCTCATGACATCATGAATCGCAACAATATTACCAAGAACATCAAGAACACTATGATTCCATCATCATAACTAACATAATCAAAGGTATGAATCATCATATCATCATTCTCCTTAACAAAATTCCTATGAATGCCAAGAATCATCACAACAACTCCATAAACTATCATCATACGAATTAATCATTAACAACAACATCAAAATCCGAATTGAAAGAGAGGATTATCCGACATACCTCTTAGAAGATGAAATACACAAGTAACCACCTCAATAATCGATGATAACTCCACCTCTCAAGCTCCAAATTAATGTTCAAAGACTCACAATCGACTTAGGAAAGCCAAAATCTAACTCTGAGTGTTGAGGGGCGAAGAAAATGAAATGAAGTTCCGAAAAAACGAAGTAACGGGCATCTTACTTATATAGATTTCCAGATCGTTACGTACGTAACATTCCAAAGTTAACGTACGAAACAGGATTTACGTACGTTATATATCCATGATGGCGTACGTAATGCCGACCCAGAGGCAATTGGCTCATTTCGTACAAAGCCTTACGTATGTAATCCTTTCTCCATAGCGTACGTAATATAGCCGTTGACTTACTACAGTAACTTACCCTCTTAACGTACGTAATACACCCTGCATAGCGTACGTAATGCTCGAGGTTGACTCGCCTATCCACATCCGCGCCGAAAGCTGCCGGCACCAGGCCCCACCTGCCGACCACAGCTCGGTCCTGTCCGATTCCCTTTGTTATGTATGTAATCCCTTACACATAACATACGTAAAACATATAATTTAACGTACGTAAGTCCTTAACGCTAGCGTACATAATGGCCTTCTATACTTGGCCAAAATCTAACTGTTCATGCCCGTCTCGACATACTGGATACGTATACGCACATACTTAATACATATGCTCGTCCCAATATCATTCTCATACGATACTTCTGATGCACGATACCTCAAATACAACTGTCGACCAAGTACGGCAATTGTACAATACTCATACAGTATATCTGATATCGAAAAACATATCAACCATGTAATATCCTAGAATTAAATATAGCCTCGATAGATATACTGGCACATCTGTCACAGTTCCCAAAATTATCCACCCATACTATGTCGGTCCCACTCTGTACAGTACAACTCAGATAAAATAATGCGAAAAATCATAGCGAAATTCTAGAATATTACATATATTCCTACTTAAATAAGTTTCGTCCTCGAAACTTAAAATCCTGTCATAATCAATATCTCAATCCCGAAATATCTCAAAATCATGTCACCCTGCTCAAATAATCGTCATCAAAACCAAATAACTGAAAGAACATACTCACAGGTCCGTGAAGTCGATGATCTCCCGTGATACTAACATACGACTCCCATACAAAGCCTCAACATAATAAAAACACACCGCCATCACAAATATAGCAATTTGAAAATATTTCAAAAATTTTGGGATCTCCAATAATCAGTTTGACTCGAAAGTCAGAAAAATTATTTTCAAAAGTCACGCTACTACCGCACCGGTAGAGCCACATAACACACATTCCCGGGTTTACGAAACCCAATCTCTGATACCATCTTCTGTAACACCCCCAAAACCAACCGGGATTATTACAGCATCGTGGGCCCCACATTGGAACCCACAAGGCTAAAATCATTTTCGCAAATGTTTAAAAATGTCAAAAGGCCGATGACGGTAATGTTTTAAATACTCCAATATTCATCAAGCATAGTTCCCAATTACCGTCAGAAAATACCATTTGAAAACACAAATCAAAAACGCCAAAAGGGCATTTAGAAAGTATACACGAGTTGGAAAGATACTGAAAGCCATTATAAAATTTTACACACAGTGGATAGAGACATGATTAAATACATTTGCGGCGGAATCATAACAACCAGAAAAGAATACACAAATCTCAAAAACCATGCCATAGCCAGTATCACCGGAAAGCTCATCCCTTCACGATCGCTACTAGCTCGAACTCCGAGTACCTAAAAGATAAAGCCCACGGCAGTGTCATCCATAATACTCAACAATGATAACGAACACATCATCAAATACAATTACATATCAATGTAATTACAAGGTAAGAATATTTACAGTGTAACCCTACCGATCCATCACAATCTATATCAAATCAATCCTTACCATAATCCACATCTCGCGTTCTCAAGTGGCGAATGAATTTAAAATAATCATCTATACTGTATTCAAAACGATACCAAGATTCTCGAAAACAAAAATACATCTCAAATACGGAGTAATCTGTCCATGACCAATCCTGTCCATTGGGTCGCACAATCGGATCCCAATTCTGATAAAACCGATATCATATGGTACATCTGTAAATCAACTGTCCCGAGATAATGGCAAGTTCCGGATATCAATACAAAGCATGAATTCTCACACAATCAATAATGATAAACAACCAATGAATCAGAACGAGAATATCAATGACATGATAACTCCAGTCAAGATTGACAAAGGATCACCCACAAACGAGAATACCATGATGTGGTGACTCTAACAACCGAGGATACCAACAATACAATAAACCCCAACAAGATCAATAAAGGATCAACAACCGAGAATACCAACGACACGGTAAACTCCAACAAGATAAATGAAGGACTAACAACCGAAAATTCCAACAATACTGTAAACCCCGACAAGATCAATAAAGGATCAACAACCGAGAATACCAACGACACGGTAAACTCCAACAAGATCAATAAAGGATCGACAATTGAGAATACCAACGGTACGATAAACTCCAATAAGATCAATAAAGGATCAACAACCGAGAATACCGACGATACAGTAAACTCTAACAAGATCAGTAAGGACCAACAACCTGGAATACCAACGATATGGTAAACTCCAACAATATCAATCAAGGACCAACAGCCGAGAATACCGACAGTAAGCCAAACTCCCAAACGGAATCAATAAGGATCAATAATGAACGAGATTACCAATGATAGGGTGAACTCCTAACGATATTAATAAAGGGTCGATAACAAACAAGTTAACCATCGATATGGTAACTCTGAACGAGATCAGTAAAGGGTCAACGGGGACAGATAAACGAGAGAATAAAATCATCAACCATATACAAATCATATATACGGGATTTCGAATACAACCCCGACTATCGAACAGATCCGATTATACATGGACTGTGAACGACCAATCAATAAGACTCAAGATGGACGTCACGATATGCCCGATCCGGACATGTGTCCGTATACAAGCCAACCACGGTATTGATCAGATACATGTCTATTCTCGTACCAAATCAGCCTCACGAAGTATGTCTCGTGCGCACGGTTCAATATGAGGTCGAAACCAACATATGCTACACGTGCCTGCCCTGAAAATCCTACACATGACCGATCAGAACGATTCTGACTCCAGATATGTCACGATACAACATGACAAAAAATCTCAAGGAAATACATATCCAGCAAGGATCAGAAGACTTTCCAAGTGAGCAACGATAACTCGATCATCAAAGATCGACACGACCACAATGTCGTATTTCCGTCAGAAAACAGTCCACAGCATGCTCAACAATGCATATGATATTAGCACATAAACTCCCAAGGCTGTAGCCAAGGGTCACGGAAGCATCTACTCAGGAATACTCCGGACGTGGGTACCATTCAGGTTTTATCCCGCAACACATTTCATGTAACCACAAAATACCCCAAGGTCGCAACCAAGGGTCACGAAAGTATCCACACAGGAATACCCTGGATCATAGGTGCCATTTAGGTCTTATCCCATAACACATCGGCCCAACAGATTACAGCTCAAAGAAAGAGCACATCACAACGTAACAAACAACGATGCACACTCACCACATGAAGTATCAACACACACATGCAATAATGCAACATGATGATTATCATAATCTAGCAATATTAATTTACCTCAAGCTGGAGACGCTAAACTTTCCACGAACAACATCCCTGAACGAGTAAATGGCTATCCGAATAATCCAAAATGAAGTGCAGTCCATTACTAATACCAAACCACCATCTCGAGTTCAATATCGACATCATAAATAACCCTGATTTCCAACTTCTCGTACAATAGACCAAATATAATTCACTTCTCTGTTTCCTCTAGACATCTTTAAAATCATATGCATTATGATTTATCTAAGTCCAAGCATAATATACATATTATCATTTCGACAATTCATATTCCATGATACCATTGCTATATGAATCATAAATGAAATGAAAACGAAATCATTTATTAAACATTATGAACTGAGCAACCGTAACTTGCCTCGATATCGATATGATGAAGTTGTTACCAATACCATCGTCTTCATCTACAAGCTCCGCAGCCCCGACCAAGGCGATCCATGCATTCTCCAATTCCAATCGCAGCACAACGGTTAATCATCAACGATCACTTAACGCAACATAATGCAATGATCGATTAACGACGCGTTCGATAACAATCAACAACCGATATAATCAATCAATCAACTCAATGTTTCAATGATATCTCGATCATACAAAACCAACCCATTACAATTCAAACAATACGAATAAAAGCCGCAATTCGATACTCAATCAATCCTAACAAGTTTCTCAACATTCTCAATATTTTAAGGGGGATGTTATGTAATACCACGAGTATTCCATGCTGTTTAAAACCTTATACCTCGTTTTAATAATTAAATAATGTGCCACGTCGTGATGCTTTTACTTTTATACATATTATGTTTAGACCGTGTTGTGGCATGTAAATTCTTGTAAGTACTTACTTGTGTTGTGATGTGATTTCCTGATGTTGATGATATGTCGATGACTTACCTTGATGTCGTTGAGCAATAATCGGTGCGAATATGATGGTGGCCAACGTCTTATTCCTCGATAAATTGCTGGATGAGTCTAAAGGGAAGTTGTGTTATAAGGATTAAACGTAATATTATAACTTAGTGCATTGAACGAATATTACGTACGTTACTCGAGCAGTACTACGCACGCTATTTTTATAGCATTACGTACATTAAAAGCTTAGACTTTACGTACGTAATGTAGTCTTCGGATGAGATTCTCGATCTCGCATGGTCAGTGCAACTTTCGGCGCGACAACGGCTGCTAGTCAACTGATCATTACGTACGTAATTCAGCCACACATTACGTACGTAATGGACCATGACATTTTGGGCAGTAGCTTCTGAGAAACACTTACGTACGTTAGCCCATAGGCGGTAACGTATGTAACGATGTATACGTACGTAAAACTTTAGGCATTACGTACGTAATACTAGCCTGATGTTATATAATGACATTTCCTCTTTCATTTCTTCTGCCCATTGAATACTTCTTCTCATCCAAAAATCGTCCTCCAACCCCCAAACCGAATTTTGAGCCTTCCTATCCGTGTATGATCGTATTAGAGTGGATTGATCAAGCTCCGGAGAAGGTTTTGAAGGTTGTCCTTCCGTTCTTCATCGTCCTTCGTTGTTCTTCTTCGTTTCTTGTCAAGTAAGGTAAGTTTATCGAATCTTGAATTCATCTCAGTGTTGTTAGATGAATCGTACTAGATTTCGGATGCCTTGGGTAGTTTAGAACTTTCGATAATGATCGGACCGGTAAAAACTAATCACAATTGTTAATCAAAACCTTTCAAGCTAGTATTTTGAATGAATTATAGTAGTACTCGTAGTTGGATTGTAGAACTCATAATCGAACTTGTAAATCACCAACACCATAGAATCGTCTTGTTGTGGATTGCGATTATAATCCGATTATCGTATTGTAAACTCGTTGGTAATTCCTTAATGAATTAATTAATGATTATCGAATCGGAGAGGTTATCGAATACATTAGGATTTCAGGAGATTTGTGCTTAGTTGTTCTACTCTAGCATTTCGAATTTGAGTAAGTAATGAAATTACGGTGGCTATAGGTCATAGTCGTAGCGTAGAAATGTTGTACTAGAACATTATTGTTTAACGAGATGATAAATTGTAAATTGGCGGATCGAGGAATTTAGTAATTCATATTGTCGTTAAAACATAAAATTTTTGTTTTGACGTCATAAACAAACTAAGTTTAGAATCCTCACGGGATTGAGGAATTGTCGCTAATTGTCATTATCACCATAAGGTATTAATCGACGAATATGTAATAGGTTGATCTCTCCAATGTGGTCATTCGAGCCGTTGTGTTATCAAGTGAGTAACTCTCGTCGGACTTGAGGCAAGTGAACCCTTGCTCGGACTATGTTATATTAAATTCGCAAATTTAATGTGCATCACTATCTGTGGAATTGTGCTCGTTTTACTTATCTTGTCCGGAGTATTCCTAAGTAGATACTTCCATGACCCTTGGTTGCGACCTTGGAAGTTTATATGTTGATATACCATACGAAACTGTGTTGCGGGATAAAACCTGAATGGTACCTATGTCCGGAGTATTCCTGTGTAGATATTTCCGTGACCCTTGGTTGCGACCTAGGCAGTTTATGTGCTGATAGATGAGATAATGTTGAGTATTCTGTAATATATTGCCTTACCAAGTAATAACATTGTATTGCGAATTTATCTGATTCTATCAATGAATTTTGTTCGCATTGTCTGACCTGGGTTGGCTGGCACGATTCGTCGTGTCAGGAAAATTTGTTGAATATGTGCAGGACATTCCCGAAGGTTCCGGTCAGGCTTGAGCACTATTGGGGAGGAGCCTTGTTATTCTATTTCTTAAATTGAATTCCGAAAACATTCCACATTATGTAATAACCACGTACGCGGACTTGTTTTTCTTTAAAGTATTTCGTTTCATACTTACGCTATCATGGGGCTACTTTCCGCAAATTATTTCATGACGAATTTTTAAACTCTTTAAAAACTTGCCTTGTGGGTCCCACACGGGATTCACGGCAATGTAGTGTCCCGGCAAATTTTGGGGCGTTACAAGAGATTTCGCCATTGATTCGACTCACACTCCCCCCCTATGCCAGAGGTGGCGGTTGGGGGTCTCTCTAATGTTGACCATGAGCTATAGAGGCCTGCATAGTCTCTAACAATCGCACCATCTGCATCATCTGTGTAATGCCCAGATAATTATGGTGTATTTTACCTATATTCGAACTTGTAACATTTGATTATGTGCTACTATTAATCGAAGTGTGGTGTCCCGTATTCGTATTCCTGTGTTTTTGAGTTTCCAACGCATTCATGCATGCTTGTATCTGCACGACTTAATGTACGCTAGACGTTGATCATAACGTATGCTAAGTGTTGAATATAACGTACATTATGGTTGTAGCGTAGCGTACGTAAGCTTCAATCATGGGTAGATCGGATAAGGTCGGCGTGTGGGGGGCAGAGGGAGATTCGCCGGGATTACCCCGCGTGAACCTGGACGGATTTTCGTACATGGCTTAACGTATGTTAGACATGGGTGTTAGCATGCGCTATGTACATAGTTTTACGTATATAAAGGACTTGTATAACATGCGTAATAGAAGCCAGAATTAGAGGCAGTCCACGTTAGTATTTTGCTATGCATCGTTATTGCATATTTGATTTTGTATATTATGATACTTGTACGAGCATTGTTTTGCTAACCCCTACGGGGGTGGACATTTGTTTTGATGTTCAGGTGGCCGAGGAGCGGGGAATCAACCACAGTACCGACATGATGACGAGGGGGATCAGTGATGTTATCCGTTGTTTTGTTCTATTATTTTGGTTTGTTTTTTAGTACTTGACAATGTGTATTTCTTTTGATGAATTGTGAAGACTGTAATAAATGGATTGTTTCGGGTTGTTTGGACGATTAAACCGATTATTAAATTATTCCTTTTGGTGGTATTTTCGTATAGTTCAACATTTCTTTTAATTTAGCCTTGTAAATTCTTATATAAAGGGTTTACGGCGGTGTAATTATTCCGAATATCTCGGGGTGTTACAAAATTTGGTATCGGAGCTAAGATTCATAGATATCTTGGTAGTTGGGTTTAGTTGGGTCTGTTTATGTCGTTGATTTATCGGTCGCGTATAACATCACTGTACATCCAGCATTGTCGTGTGGGCCGTGGTTGTAAGTTTCCTAATCTCATATACTACCATGTTAATTATTTCGTGTTTTGTGGATATTGATGAATTTTCATAGGTTTTGCTCTCGGTATTGAGTATTTGTGTTTATAGTATGTTGAGAGGAGGTCGTAGATGCGGTCACGGATGCGGACGTGGTAATGCGAGACAGGAAGATTCGTCGTCTACCCCAGATTTGTCGGGTAATCGAGCTGATCATCGTTCTGACGGACAACAGGAATCGGTAAATAATGACCGAGCACGAAGTGTGGAGGAAGACGCAAATCCTAATATGTCGGGAGTGCTTCAACAAGTGGTCACTCAGATGACCCAATTTGCTCAGGTGGTTACCGCATGCAAGCGACGATGAGCCAACAGCGTAACAAAGACAATCGGGGAGACAAGTGGCTTTCAGAAGTGGTCAAACTACACCCACCGAAGTTTGACGGTTCCTCAGAGATGCCTACATGGGACCATTGGCTGAAAGGACTGGAGAAGATATTTGCGGGGATTAATTATCTCGATGACTGAAAAGTTCCGATCGCTTAGTATTTTCTGATTGGGGAAGCTTTTGGCTGGTGGGAAGCCATTCGACCTGAGGATCAGAATGCTGACTGGACTGAATTCAAATTAATGATGGAAGCACAATATTGTCGTCGTCCAGTTAGAGAGGATAGAGTCCGAGAGTTTTTCTCGAAGCAGAATCTGGAGGCATCTCTGATAGATATGATTAAAACTTTTAATCATCAACTGACCTTTGTGCGACATCTGGTCCAAACCGAGGCAGAGAAGATTTTTCACTTCGACATGCGAATGAAGCCGGAGATCCAACAATATATGTCGGGATTTGAATGTACTACTCTCCAACAATATCAGGATAAGGCCGTGGCTTACGAAATGAAAGAGACAGCAGTGGAGAAATTTGCCGAAGCAAAGAAGCAGAAAGTGTCTGGCAACCTCACTGAGAACAAGAGTAGTGGGCCCCGCAAGGTCCAGTCCTCATTCCATTCATCCAAGAGATCTCCGTATCCTCTTCGAGGTGGAAAGAAGTTCAGGACGGCATCAACGATTACCAATGCAGCGAAGAAGTGTTATAACTGTGGACGCCTAGGACATGTTCGGCGTGATTGTTCCACTCCTTCTATGACCTGTTTTGAATGTGGGCAAGAAGGACATCGGACGACTTTTTGCGGAAATGTGATTGGATCGTTTGGGGCTCGCACTTCAGCACAAGTTCCAAAAGAGACGAGTGTGAACCTAACACAGCAGAGTGGTCTTCAACAGCAAAATTTTGGAAAAAGAGAAGCATCCAGTGCTGGGTCCGTTCCTCCGCGCCTCTAGGAGATGAGGAGGTCAGATGATCAGAACACTATTGTTGTATCAGGTACAATTCAGATTCTGTTGCAACCAGTTAGTGTCTTCTTCGATTCAGGAGCTACGCATTCTTTCATATCATTGAACTGTGTTAATCGTTTGAAAATCTCGTGTTTACATGATTGTGAAATTTATGTTGTGAGTCTGCCGAGCGGTGAGAGAATTATGGGATATCTAGAAGCTATGAATTTCCCTGTGTCTATAGGAGGGAGAGATTGGCCGTCAAATCTTATTGTGGTCATCATCCATGGCAAACGATTTAATTCTTGGAGACGATTGGCCCAATCATTATGGGGCTATTTTAAATTATCGGAAGAGAGTTATCTCGATTATTGCTGATGATGGATCTGAACACTTATTCGAAGAATGGAGACCAGGAAGATCATGGAAAGTGATCAAAGTCATGAAAGCGATTAAATTGCTGAAACAGGGTTGCACCGGGTTTTGGTGTTATGCCATGAAGAAGGAAGGAGTAGAGCTCTCATCTATTCTAGTGGTAAACGAATTCTCAGATGTATTCCCTGACGAACTACCTGGATTACCTCCACGTAGAGTTGTAGAGTTTAATATCGAATTGGAACCAGGAGCCGTACCTATTTCCAGAGCACCATACCGTACGGCGCCAACCGATATGTATGAGTTAAAGAAACATCTTGAGGAATTGTTGCAGAAGGGTTACATTCAACCTAGTGTTTCTCCTTTGGGTGCGCCCGTCCTTTTTGTTCGGAAGAAATACGGATCCCTCCGATTGTGCATTGATTGCAGGGAACTTAACAAGATGACAATCAAGAATAAATACATATTACCTCGGATTGGTGATTTATTTGATCAACTGCAGGGGGCGACGGTATTCTCTAAGATCGGCTTGAGATCAGGATACCATCAGTTGAGGATTAAGGAATCTAATATACCGAAATCCGCTTTCAGGTCCCGGTACGGGCACTATGAGTTTGTGGTGATGCCATTTGGACTTACTAATACTCCTGTGGTGTTTATGCAATTGATGAATCGGGTATTCTTAGAATACTTGGATAAATTCGTGGTTGTTTTCATTGACATCTTGATCTATTCGAACGATCCAGAAGAGCATGCAGAACATTTGCCTATTGTTTTGAGTACTTTGAGGAATGAACAACTTTATGCAAAACTTTCCAAATGCGACTTCTGGCTGAAGGAAATAATGTTCCTTGGGCATATGATATCAACCGATGGAGTACAAGTAGAACCGAATAAAGTTGAGGCAATCATGGAGTGGGAATATCCTAAGAACATGAAGGAGGTAAGAAGATTCTTAGGACTTGCTGGGTATTATCACCGTTTTGTGGAGGGATTTTTCAAAATTGCTCGTCCGCTTACTCAGCTGTTACAGAAGGCTCAGAAATTCGTGTGGGACGAGAAATATCAGACTAGTTTTGATGAACTTAGGAGAAGACTTACAACGGCGCCAATATTAGCACTACCAGATGGAACTGATGGGTTCATGGTTTATAGCGTTGCTTCAAATCAGGGTCCGGGTAGCGTGTTGATGCAGAAGGATAAGGTGATTGCCTATGCCTCTCGACAGTTGAAACCGTATGAGGTTAACTACCTGACACATGATTTAGAGTTAGCGGCCATTGTCTTTGCCCTGAAGATTTGGCAACATTATTTGTACGACACCGACTGTCAGATCTTCACATATCATAAGAGTTTCAAGTATATTTTCAGTCAGAAGGAATTAAACATGAGACATAGGAGATGGCTGGAATTGATCAAAGATTACGACTTGGAAATTCTTTATCATCCAGGCAAGGCGAACGTGGTAGTTGATGCACTGAGCCGTAAACCTGTTTCTATTCGAATGTTGTAAGCGCTTACATCCCAGTCTAGCATTCAACGAGAATAGCCTTGTAAAGTGATCGATTGAGGGGCGGCGACCTTCGGACGTGTTGACAGTCGTTGGAGTATTAAATTCTTGCCATCTTTAAGGCAAGTATCGTAATTTGACTATTGGTTTAATGTTGATAATTTTTATCATGCATATTGTTATTCATATTGTTGAGCATGAGATCATTCAAGTTGAATTGTCATGATGTCGATCAGGTTATTGATTCATATGATGTTCATGTTGATGGACATATCGATTTGCATATGTGTATGCATAGTTCTACTGTATATGTTGTATTGATCTGATGGGATCGTGTGATCTATGCTGAGGGTGTTGGATCAGTTGTCCACCTCGTGTTGGTTCGACAGGATCATCTTGGGATCTATGCTGAGGGCGCTGGATCATTGGATGGGTTTTCCACCTCGTGTTGGTCCGACGGGATCATCTTGGGATCTATGCTGAGGGCGCTGGATCATTGGATTACCATGCATTGTGTTGATGGAATCATGTGGATTCGCATCGTTTGGATTCCAGTAGAGGAATCCACATTTGTATTTTGCTATGCATCGTTGTTGCATATCTGATTTTGTATATTATGATACTTGTACGAGCATTGTTTTGCTAACCCCTGCGGGGATGGACATTTGTTTTGATGTTCAGGTAGCCGAGGAGCGGAGAAGCAACCACAGTACCGACGTGATGACGAGGGGGCTCAGTGATGTTATCCGTTGTTTTGTTCTATTATTCTGGTTTGGTTTTTAGTACTCGAGTACGTGTATTTCTTTTGATGAATTGTAAAGTCTGTAATAAATGGATTGTTTCGGGTTGTTTGGACGATTAAACCGATTATTAAATTATTCATTTTGGTGGTATTTTCGTATAGTTCAACATTTCTTTTAATTTAGCCTTGTAAATTCTTATATAAAGGATTTACGGCGGTGTAATTATTCCGAATATCTCGGAGTGTTACAGAATTTGGTATCGGAGATAAGATTCATGGATATCTTGGCAGTTGGGTTTAGTTGGGTCTGTTTATGTCGTTGATTTATCGGTCGCGTATAACATCACTGTACATCCAGTATTGTCGTGTGGACCGTGGTTGTAAGTTTCCTAATCTCATATACTACCATGTTAATTATTTTGTGTTTTGTGGATTTTGATGGATTTTAGTAGGTTTTGCTCTCGGTATTGAGTATTTGTGTTTACAGTATGTTGAGAGGAGGTCGTGGACGCGGACGTGGTAATGCGAGACAAGAAGATTCATCATCTACCCCAGATTTTTCGGCTAATCGAGTTGATTCTCATTCTGACGGACAACAAGAATCGGTAAATAATGACCGAGCACGAAGTGTGGAGGAAGAGGCAAATCCTAACATGTCGGGAGTGCTTCAACAAGTGGTCACTCAGATGACCCAATTTGCTCAGGTGGTTACCGGATGCAAGCGACGATGGGTCAACAGCGTAACGAAGACAATCGGGGAGACGTGTGGCTTTCAGAAGTGGTCAAACTACACCCACCGAAGTTTGACGGTTCCTCAGAGATGCCTACATGGGACCACTGGCTGAAAGAACTAGAGAAGATATTTGCGCGAATTAATTGTCCCGATGACCGAAAAGTTCCGACCGCTCAGTATTTTCTAATTGGGGAAGCTTTCGACTGGTGGAAAGCCATTCGACCTGAGGATCATAATGCTGACTGGACTGAATTCAAATTAATGATGGAAGCATAATATTGTCCTCGTCCATTTAGAGAGGCTATAGTCCGAGAGTTTTTCTTGATGCAGAATCTGAAGGCATCTGTGACCGATATGATTAAAACTTTTAATCACCAACCGACCTTTGTGCGACATCTGGTCCGAACCAAGGCAGAGAAGATTTTTCACTTCGACATGCGAATGAAGCCGGAGATCCAACAATATATGTCAGGATTTGAATGTACTACTCTCCGACAGTATCAGGATAAGGCCCTGGATTACGAAATGAAAGAGACAGCAGTGGAGAAATTTGCGGAAGCAAAGAAGCAGAAGTCCTCATTCCATTGATCCTAGAGACCTCCGTATCCTCCTCGAGGTGGAAAGAAGTTCAGGACGGCATCAACGATTACCAATGCAGCGAAGAAGTGTTATAACTGTGGATGCCACATGTTCAGCGTGATTGTTCCGCTCCTTCTGTGACCTGTTTTGAATGTGGGCAAGAAGGACATTGGTCGAATATTTGTAGAAATGTGACTAGATCATTTGGGGCTCGCACTTCAGCACAAGTTCCGAAAAAGATGAGTGTGAACCCGACATAGCAGAGTGGTCTTCAACAACAAAATTTTGGGAAAAGAGAAGCATCCAGTGCTGGGTCCGTTTCTCCACGCCTTTATGAGATGAGGAGGTCAGATGATCAGAACACTATTGTTGTATCAGGTACAATTCAGATTCTATTGCAACCAGTTAGTGTCTTCTTCGATTCAGGAGCTACGCATTCTTTCATATCATTAAACTGTGTTAATCATTTGAAAATCTCGTGTTTGCATGATTGTGAATCTTATGTTGTGAGTTTACCGAGCGGTGAGAGAATTATGGGAAATGTAGAAGCTAGGAATTTCTCTATCTATAGGAGGGAGAGATTGGCCGTCAAATCTTATTGTGATCGACATCCATGGCGACAATTTAATTATTGGAGACGATTGGCTCAATCATTATGGGGATATTTTAAATAATTGGAAGAGAGTTATCTCGATTATTGCTGATGACGAATCTGAACACTTATTCGAAGGATGGAGACCAAGAAGCTCAGGGAAAGTGATCAAAGTCATGAAAGCAATTAAATTGCTGAAATAGTGTTGCAAAGGGTTTTGGTGTTATGCCATGAAGAAGGGAGAAGGAGTAGAGCTCTCATCTATTCAAGTGGTGAATGAATTCTCAGATGTATTCCCTGACGAACTACCTAGATTACCTCCACGTAGAGCTGTAGAGTTTAATATCGAATTAGAACCAAGAGCCGTACCTATTTCCAGAGCACCATACCGTATGGGAACAACCGAGATGTACTAGTTAAATAAACAGCTTGAGGAATTGTTGGAGAAGGGTTACATTCAACCTAGTGTTTCTCCTTTGGGCGCGCCCGTCCTTTTTGTTCGGAAGAAAGACGGATCCCTCCGATTGTGAATTGATTACAGGGAACTTAACAAGATGACAATCAAGAATAACTACCCATTGCCTCGGATCGATGATTTATTTGATCAACTGCAGGGGGCGACGGTATTCTCTAAGATCTACTTGAGATCAAGATACCATCATTTGAGGATTAAGGAATCTAATATACCGAAATCTGCTTTCAGATCCCGGTACGGGCACTATGAGTTTGTGGTGATTCCATTTGGACTTACTAATGCTCCTGCGGTGTTTATACAATTGATGAATCGGGTATTCTTAGAATACTTGGATAAATTCGTGGTTGTTTTCATTGACGACATCTTGATCTATTCGAACGATCCAGAAGAGCATGCAGAACATTTGCGTATTGTTTTGAGTACTTTGAGGAATGAACAGCTTTATGCAAAACTTTGCAAATGCAACTTATGGCTGAAGGAAATAATGTTCCTTGGGCACATGATATCATCCGACGGAGTACAAGTAGACCCGAAGAAAGTTGAGGCAATCATGGAGTGGGAATATCCTAAGAACATGAAGGAGGTCAGAAGATTCTTAGGACTTGCTGGGTATTATCGCCGTTTTGTGGAGGGATTTTTAAAAAATTGCTCGTCCTCTTACTCAGCTGTTACAGAAGGCTCAGAAATTCGTGTGGGGCGAGAAATATCAGACTAGTTTTGATGAACTTAGGAGAAAGGCGCCAATATTAGCACTGCCAGATGGAACTGATGGGTTCATGGTTTACAGCGATGCTTCAAATCAGGGTCTGGGTTGCGTGTTGATGCAGAAGGATAAGGTGATTGCCTATGCCTCTCGACAGTTGAAACCGTATGAGGTTAACTACCCGACACATGGTTTCGAGTTAGCAGCTATTGTCTTTGCCCTGAAGATTTGGCGATATTATTTGTACGGCACCCACTGTCATATCTTCACAGATCACAAGAGTTTCAAGTATATTTTCAGTCAGAAGGAATTAAACATGAGACAGAGGAGATGGCTGGAATTGATCAAAGATTATGATCTGGAAATTCTTTATCATCCAGGCAAGGCGAACGTGGTAGCTGATGCGCTGAGCCACAAACCTGTTTCTATTCGAATGTTGGAAGCGCTTACGTCCCAGTCTAGCATTAAAAGAGAATTGATTCGCGAAGGAATTGAAGTATGGTCATAAGGAGTCCAAGGGCAACTGTGTATGATGGAATTAACTCCGTCGTTAATCGAAGAAATCAAGTCTAAGCAGTTGGACGATTCTCTGATTTTTCGGTTATGTGATGAAGTGAACAAAGGAAAGGCCCCAGGGTTCGTGATACATGATGATGGAGTTCTGAGATTCCAGAGTTGACTTTGCGTCCCCGATGATGATGCTTTGAAATAGACGATCATGAAGGAAGCTCACAGTGCGCCCTATTCTATTCATCCGGGCACCAGTAAGATGTATAAGGACCTAAAGCAAAATTTCTGGTGGGGAAATATGAAAAGGGACGTAGTGGAATATGTCTCGAAGTGTTTAACTTGTCAACAGGTTAATATTGAACATCAGCGACCTGTCGGAATGTTGAAGCCACTTCCGATTCTTGAATGGAAGTGGGAGGATATATCAATGGACTTTATCACCAAAATGCCAAGGAGCAGAATGGGGATGAACATGATTTGGGTGATAGTTGATCGTCTAATCAAGTCGGCTCATTTTTTGGGTATTAAGGATACATGGGGACCAGAGAAGCTGGCACGGGTGTTCATTGCGGATATAGTCTGATTGCATGGTACTTCGAAGACCATTATTTTGGATCGGGATGGTCGTTTTGTGTCACACTTTTGGAAGGCAGTTCATAAAGCCTTTTGCCCTATATTGACTATGTGGTCTTTGTTTTGTCGTTCTGAACGGTTGTCTGTTCAGTATGCCGAGAGGTCGTGGCAATCAGTCGCGCGATCAGGATCATGCTGCTGGAGATGGCATTTGTATTGGTGTTGCTACTATACTTCAGCAGGTGGCAGACCAGATGACTCATTTTTCGGATAGTATGGGAGTCGGGAACTTCTTCTCATCGAGTTTCGCATAGTCCTACGGCGAAACCTTCCCTTTCTTCATTCGGTGGAACCAAGGGTTCCAAGTCATCTTCTTTGACTCCTAGTCGGACTGGGAGGTGTTTCAATTACAATGTTTGTTGGAATATAAAACGCAGCGGAAGTGAGATTGATGAAATGAATATATTCCGTTTTGTAAACTAACCAACAAAATTATGGATCTATTTAGGCTTGTCAATTAATTAATTAAACAGACTAATTAGCAATTTCAATATATGTATTTACGCAGTAGAATTGGTAATTCATACCTTTGAAGCGAAGTGATAGAAAAATCCCTTTTTGGTCAATCAAATTTCTCCTTGTACTCTTCCTTGATCTTCTTGTATTTGTACCTCAAGATCTTCAAGAGTATATCCCGCCTATATCCGGATGTCGTGTGGGCAACAATCTACCGGACTACTCGGAGAGCAATATGGATCGGTCGAAAATTTTCCCAAGAAATACCTTACGAATTTTCTCTCTATTTTTATTGAATATTTTTAGTATTTGGAAAAATATTGTGTTAGCTGAATTGTGGAATCCAAGACACAAGTCAAGATCCACAATTAAACACAAAGTATGAAAAAAATCGAAATTTCTTGTTCCAAGAGTGTAAAAAATCAGCCCCCCATGTACTCCTTTTATAGGTGTTTTGGACTAATCTAGGGACCTTAAGGAGGATAAGGTAAGGACTCCCAATAGATATCATCTTTCCAATATTAGGACTCTTCCTAATATAATGACTATATTAATATAAACTTAGTCCACTAAAAAAGTTGATATTGCACTTCCTACTAAAATCCCAAATTACGAAATTGGGCTCCCTTTTGAATTAATTATTTCCCGTATTTAAGATATTCCATATCCATTAATTAATTTAAGTTACTGACAACTTTTAATTAATTACTGTGTTATACATGAGTATACCACTCGAGCTTTATTATTATATCGGAAAATTAATTCCACCTGCAGGGTTTAATATAATAATCCTTTCGAGTGCCTCAAGGGACATGATCAACCCAACTGGTCAGGACACGATTTCTAGCTATAATATTAATTATTATATAAATAATAATATTGCCCAAAATATCGAGCATATTGAGTCAATCATTTTGGCTCTCACCCATGATAAATCAAAGCAATAAATATTAAATATATATAATTAAATATTAATCACTAGAATTAAGAAATAATAATTGTCCGAGATGTACGTTCTTCTTATAGTCAATTTAGAAGAATCTATCTCACCTCGATCCTGTTCAATGTATACCGAATAGGCTAATATAGGCTAATGGTCAAGACCAACCAATCTCAAGTATATACTACAACCTTTCACATAACGATATAATGTTATATAGGTTATGAACTAATTATTACTATATAAGGAACCGATAATGTGATCTTCTGTGTGACACGACACACCACATTATCTATAATATAAGGTAATTTAGACAACATTTGCATAACCATAGCGTGAATAAATATGCAAAACATGTGACAAATGAATTAAATATTCTCATAGATAAAGACCGGGAAATTAGGTAATACAAGCATAAAGTATGCTTTGATGGACACAACCCTAACAATCTCCGACTTATACTCAAAGCATGTTTTTGAAGTATACTATCTAGACTATGTCTATCTATCTCCCACTTATACTCAAAGCAATGCTGCCATACATCTCAACCACATTCCTTCCACTTGCCCTTCAAATGACTTTGAGGGCAACCCTTTCGTGAAAGGATCAGCTATGTTGTCTTCAGATGCTAACTTGGAGACAATAATCTTCCTTCTCTTCACAAAATCTCGAATGATATGATATTTGCGCTTGATATGTTTGCTTGCTTTGTGGGCCCGTGGTTCCTTCGAATTTGCAATAGCACCGGTATTATCACAATAAAGTGTAATACTCCTAGGCAAATTAGGAGTCACACCCAAATCCTTTAGGAAGTACTTGAGCCATACCGCCTCTTTAGCTGCCTCTGAGGCTGCTACATACTCGGCTTCCATGGTAGAGTCCGCTATGCATTTCTGCTTCACACTCCTCCAACTGATGGCTCCACCTCCCAAAGTGAAAACATATCCGGAAGTTGATTTCGACTTTTCTTTGTCCGCACTAAAATCTGAGTCAGTGTAACCCAAAGGACAAAGTGTATCCGATTGATATACAAGCATATGCTCCCTAGTTTTTCTCAGGTACTTGAGTATATGCTTGACAGCAATCCGATGTACTGGTCCTGGGTTCGACGGATATCTCGCCACCATGCCTACAGCATGATAGATATCAGGCCTAGTGCAAAGCATAGCATACATGAGGCTTCCCACTGCCGAAGCATAAGGGACCGGCTTCATGTCATCTATCTCCTTCTGTGCCCTTGGACACATAGTTTTAGATAGCTGGATTCCATGTCTGTAAGGTAAGAAACCTTTCTTGCAATTCTCCATACTAAACCGCTTTAGCACCGTATCGATATAGGATGCCTGAGATAAGCACATCCTTTTCTTGAGATCTCGAAAGATCCTAATACCAAGGATGTGCCCAACTTCTCTCAAATCCTTCATATCTAATTGCTCAGACAGTCATACCCTTACGTCTGATAATACCTTTACATTGTTTCCAATTAGAAGTATATCATCTACGTACAGTACAAGAAATACTAACACGTTTCCATCACACTTTTTGTATACACAAACCTCACTAGGACACTGTTCAAAACCATACGATTGAATGACCTCATCAAATCCCATGTTCCAAGACCTTGATGCTTGCTTGAGACCATAAATGGCTCTCTTAAGCTTGCACACTAAGTGCTCCTCTCCTTGAGCAATGAATCCCTCAGGTTGGCACATATAGATATCCTTATCAAGACTCCAATTCAAGAACGCATTCTTGACATCCATCTGTCAAATGTCCATATCAGATGCGCAGCTATAGCTAAGAGAATCTGTATCAATTTAAGCATGGCCACTGGCAAAAAGGTCTCATCGTAGTCGATGCCCTCCTTCTGAGTGTAACCTTTCGCAACAAGCCTTGCTTTGAAGGTTTCAACCTTCCCTTTCGATCATCTCTTACGCTTGTAGACCCACTTACTTCCAATGGGTTTTACCCCATTGGGTATTTCTACTAGCTCCCACACTTGATTAGAATCTATAGATCCCATTTCGGATTCCATTGCTGTTTGCCAGCATTCAACATCCTTGTCTTGAACTGTCTGCTTATACGTACATGGATCTGTTTCATCCTGGTGTGGGAAGTGGTCCGAAGACGCTCCCACGCCAATGAAACGATCAAGTTGACGAACAACCCTCCCACTACGACGAGCCGTGTCCTTAGTTTGTGTATCCACAATAGTGTCGATGCGTGGTACACTAGGTGTTTGTATAATTGGTATTGTTGAAATCTCGCCCCTAAGTTCCTCTAGAATGAACTCACTCCTAGGCTTGCGGCTTATTACATAGTCCTCCTCTAAGAACTGGGCATTGGTGCTAACAATGACCTTCTGATCTTTAGGACTGTAGAATAAGCCACCCTTCGTTCCCTTCGGATATCCTACAAACACTCGTACTTCTATACGAGATGCCTACTTATCAGCTTCCATATTCAGCACGTGTGATGGTGAACCCCAAATCCGAACATGTCCTAGACCATTCCACAGTTCTGTGGGTGTTTTTGGAACTGATTTCGAAGGCACCAAGTTTAGAATGTACGCCGCTGTTTCCAAGGCGTATCCCCAAAACAAAATAGACAAATCAGAATAACTCATCATTGACCTAACCATCTCTAATAAAGTACGATTCCTTCGTTCAGCAACACCATTTTGTTGTGGTGTACCAGGCGCAGTGAGCTGGGAAGTAATCCCCTCATGTGCCAAGAAATCCAAAAACTCTCCACTAAGATATTCTCCAGCACGATCAGATCGTAGTGACTTGATACTCTGTCCATGACGCTTCTCCGTTTCAGCCTTGAATTCTTTGAACTTATCAAAAGATTCAGACTTACGTCGCATCGAATAGATGTATCCATATCTCGAATAATGATCTATAAACGTGATGAAGTATTCGAAACCACCCTTAGCCTGGATGTTCATTGGACCACATACATCGGTGTGTACCAATTCCAATATATTTTGTGAACGATTTCCTTTGGAAAGCCCTTTTAGTCATTTTCCTTTCTAGACACGATTCGTAAATTGGAAATGACTCAACTTGGAGTGAATCCAATGAGCCATCGCTCACCAATCTTTGAATCCTTCTAAAGTTAATATGACCCAATCGTAAATGCCACAAATATGTTTGATTTATGCTCGAAGGTTCTTTTCTTTTAGTAGGATTAATCAAAGAATTAAGCGATTTATAATTATGCAAGGGAGTTGGTGCAGCATTAATGACATAAAGTCCTTCATTATAAGTACTCGTACAAACATATTCACCATTTCTTTTAATAACTGCATTATCTCCAAAAGAAACTGAATATCCATCACAACGCAATTTAGAAACTAAAATTAAATTCATTCTAAAATTATGTATTAATAACACATTATTTAGGACTAGAATCCTATCATTAACTTTTAACTGCACGACTCTCACTGCAAAAGCCTTCAACATGGAATAGTCGCCCCAGCTAATAGTAATCTCATTCGCACTAAGTACTTTGGTTACTTGGAAACCTTGTGAGTCATAACAAACATGATCAGTGGAGCCCGAATCTACTATCCATGAAGTAATAGAACAGGCAGCCAAACATGTTTTGACTACTAGTGCATGAGATGTACCTTTCTTAGGGCAGTCACTCTTGAAATGCCCCTTCAGACCGCACTTATAGCATTTGCCCTTCGACTTTTTGTTTGCCTCAGACTGAGGATCCTTGGACTGAGGAGCATTGCCCTTAGCTTTGAAGATTGCCACTTGCTTCTGGCCAACCTGCTTTTTATCCTTTCCCCATTTGGGTTTTGAAGAACTAGCACCGGTTGCCGCAAGAATTTGATGATAACCTTGTTTGAAGATACCTTCAGCAGATTGAAGCGCTGTCAGAAGTTCCACCAAAGTGTAAGTCCTACGATTCATATTGTAGTTAAGGCGAAACGGCTCAAAGCTTCTTGGCAAGCGGCCCAAGATAATATCGACCTACGACTCGGCATCGATAGTGGCCCCCAGTATGCTCAGTTCGTTCAAATGAGACATCATTTTTAGAACATGATCCCTTACTGGAGTCCCTTCAGACATTTGGGTTGTCATCAACACCCTCATTGTATTTTGCCTAGCCGCTCGGTTCTGATGACCAAACGTCTCGATGAGATTTTTCATCATCTCTGCGGTTGAGGCCATCGTCTGATGCTGATGCTGCAATATATTTGTTAGTGAAGCCAAAATGTAACAGCGAGCCATCTCATCAGACTTTTCCATTTTCGGAATACAGTCAACTCTTCAGGAGTGGCATTCGGTTCTGATTCCAGAGGGCTCTCCTCAGTTAACACAAATTTATGCCCCTCGGCAATCAGGACAATGTCAAGATTTCTTTTCCAGTCGGCAAAGTTAGTGCCATCAAGTTTATTTTCTCTGAGAATAACAGCTAGTGGATTGAAAGACATCTGAGAATAAAATTAAAAACACCATTCATCACATAATTCGACGCAAAATATATTGAAAAACCTTAAAAACACAATATATATATATATATATATGCAGCCAACCAACACCTCAAAAAACCGCACATGCAAGCCACGTTAGTGTGGACATTTACATATACATTTTTCATGTAGATTTTAATGTCTTTAATTTTACTATCCAGTTAAGATGCGTTTTGACAAGTAAAATTAATAGTTGGTTCCTCTTGGCCATGTATTAAATTAACATAGACTCCGATGGGGAGCTTATTAATTAATACACTTAAGTGAACACAATAATTTAACAAACCTTAAAATATTATTTAATGATAATAGTCCTACAGATGGAGAGGTTCAATCATAAAAAATAATATTCACCTTTTTATTATCTAATTTAAGTTTAAAACTAGTGAGCCAATAATCAGCACATCTGATGCGGAGGAAGACACTAATGTCAATGTGCATGCTAATTATTTCATAATTTAAACCAATTATGGTGGCCAATTTGATTTCGAAAACTTAATTATTAAAATCACTTAGTTATTTTGAAAAATGAAGGTTTTTAATTTTCTCGTCCTAACATGCAAGAAACATATCACGAATACATCCATACTGTAATACCCGAGATTTATGATATGTATTTGGAACTTGTGATATTGTAATTGTTGCACTTTAATCTGTGTATTATTCTCCGTATCTCATAGTCCGGTGTTGTTGAGCGTATGATTTCGTGAATGTTGTGATTCTGCGCATGTAGCGCACGCTATCGTCTATGTGTAGCGTACGCTAACATGGATCCATAGCGCACGCTACAAAGGAACCTTAGCGCACGCTATACGTGGTCAATATGATTGAGACGTGTGGTAGGTGAGATCGGTAGGGATCTTGGTCGGATTGTGTCGGGATGAACCTGGACGGCTTTCGGGAAAAGCCAAGTCAACGCCTTAGCGCACGCTACTGATATGAGAATAGCGCACGCTAAGTGCTGAGTACAGAGAAGTCAGTAAGCCGTTAGCGCACGCTACGAGTATAGACTAGCGCGCGCTAATAACCATTTTCTATAAATAGGACAGCATCCTTTTCGTATTTTCAGCCTTTTATCTTCCCACATCCGAATCCTTATACTTAGAGTATTACTCTCTACATCCTAAACACTTCATATCAGCATCCTAGCTCATGTTGAAGATTGTAGATCATTGAGGATTGGTGTTCAAGCCTTCGACGTTGGATTGCTTCGATTTCCTCCTTGTTCTTCACTACTTTGAGGTAGGTGATTCTTCACCAATATTAGTAGTGTTCTAAAGGACGTTTGATCATGTTTATCTAGTCAGTTAGATTCGTTAATAGTCGAACATCATGTGTTAGAAGGATATTTTCGACGTTTCGGCACTTATTCATCGTATGATCCATTGAACCTTTTTAGTATGTGGACTCCTAAGCATATTATGTATCTTCAAAACCGATCATGACCAGTATATGAAGATTACCTAGTTCGTATGTTTTACATAAGGAATCATATGTTTTGGGACTTGGAATGAACGGAACTTAGAATATTTTCTTGAAGATCAAGATGAATTATGGTGTAGTAATGATGATACGTATCCTTGTGTCTCGTAGTCATTTAATCCATAAATATCTTTCATAAACCGTATGAGCACGATATACACGGAGTTGGCATGTATTAACACCGAGGATTTCATGAGTTTTCATCACCTTTAACTCAAGTTTTACCCAGTAGTGACTGCCATGCACGATTAGCGCACGCTAAGATGTATATATTGACGTGCGCTATCGGGAACGAGTAACGTGCACTACGTTGGATACGTAACGTACGTTATATCATCAGGTAGAGGCGATCGCTCTGAGAAGATCACAAGATACGGCTAGCGCACGCTAAACCTGGTCATTTGCGTACGTTAACGGGCAGGCTTAGCGCACGTTACGTATAGTACGTAGCGCGCGCTAAGTAGTTCAGGCAGAATGCATTTTTAGAGCTTGCGGTCGTAAACCGGATTATTAGACGTTCGTACGACTTGAGAGGAATTCTTTATTATTTCTTAGGTCCGAGCCTTGCATAGGGGACGATCGAGGGGCGGTGGCATACGGACGCGTGTCATTTGTTGGAGTATTTCCATTCTTGCCATTTTCGAGGCAAGTATCATATGTCGAGTTCGATTTATATTGAAACTTTGATCATGCTTATGGTTTTGTTCATGTTGTCGAATATGAGATGTATTTCTGTAATTTCTCGTGGTATTCATTGTTAATTGTTCGTATTGATGAACATATTGAAATGCATATATGTATGCATAATTGATTGATTTATGGTATAAATGATCCGAGGGGATCATGAGGATCTATGCTGAGGGCGCTGGATCGAATGTCCACCATGCGTTGGTCCGACGGGATCATCATGGGGATCTATGCTGAGGGCGCTGGATCGCTGGACGGGTTTTCCACCATGTGTTGGTCCGACGGGATCATCATGGGGATCTATACCAAGGGCGCTGGATCGCTGGATTACCATGTACTGTGTTGATGGAATCGTGAGGATTCGCATCGTTGGATTCCGGTGACGGAAGTCCGTTTGCATGTTTTATGATGCATTGATGATTTATGTATTATGATACTTGTACTAGCATTGTTTTGCTAACCCCTTCGGGGGTGGACATTGTTTTGATGTTTAGGTAGCCGAGGAGCGGGGAAGCAACCACAGTACCGACAGGACGATGAAATGGCTCAGTGATGTGGTTGATGTTTGTTGTTATTGTGATTTGTCTTCTTGGTTCATTTAGTACTCGAGTACGTCTGTTTTAATAATATCATTTCGATATGGTTGTATAAGTTAACTCACTTGATCGGTTGAATCAAATCTGTATTTTGAACTTCAGTTGTACGATTGGATTATATTTACATTTCTTTAAAATTAGCCTTGTAAATCCTTACTTAAAGGGTTTACGGCGCTGTAATTATTCCGAATATCTCGGGGTGTTACAGAATATGGTATCGGAGCTAGGATTCATGGATATCTTGGCAGTCGGGTTAGTTGGGTCTGTTTACGTTATTTGATTATTGGTCGTTCGTAACATCACCGCCGAGCCAAAGATCGTCGTGTGGACCGTGGTTGTAAGTTTCCTAAATCTCAAATACTACCGTTTTATTTAATTCATGTTTGTGAACATTGATGGATGTACTTTTAGAAAGTTTGCCCTGGATATTGAGTATTTGTGTTTACAGTATGTTGAGAGGAGGTCGTGGACGCGGACGCGGTCGTGGACGCGTACGTGGAAACGCGAGACAAGAAGATTCGGTGTCTACCCCAGAAATAACCGCTAGCCGAACGGATTCCCATTCCGGGGGACAACAGGGATCAGCAAATAATAATGCAGATACTAACGTGCCGGGAGTGCTTCAGCAGGTGGTTGCCCAGATAAACCAGTTTGCTCAAGTTGTGGATCGCATGCAGACGGCGATGGGACAGCAGCATAACGTGGATAATCGAGGAGATAAATGGCTTACTGAGGTGATTAAATTGCATCCTCGGAAATTTGACGGTTCTGCTGAGACGCTTTCTTGGGATCACTGGCTGAAGGAATTAGAAAAGATTTTTGCGGGGATTAACTGTCCCAATGACAGAAAGGTTCCGGTCGCCCAGTATCTTCTGACAGGGGAGGTTTTCGACTGGTGGGAGGCCATTAGACCGGAGGAGCATAATGTTTTCTGGACGGAATTCAAATTAATGATGGAAGCGCAGTATTGTCCTCGCCCAGTTAGAGAGGCCCGAGTTCGGGAGTTTTTCTCACCGCAAAATTCAGAAGCATCTGTGATGGACGTGATTAAGACTTTTAATCATCAGCTGACTTACGTGCGCCACTTGGTCAGGACCGAGGCGGAGAGGATTTTCCATTTTGACATGCGTATGAAGCCGGGAATTCAGCAATATATGTCCGGATTTGAATGTACCACTTTGCGACAGTATCAGGACAAGGCGTTGGCCTATGATATGAAGGACGCAGCAGTAGAGAAATCGACGGAAGCAAAGAAGCAGAGAGTGGCCGGCAACTTCACGGAGAATAAGAGTAGTGGGCCTCGCAGGGGTCAGTCCTCTTTTCATTCATCCAGGAGGCCTCCGCATCCTTCTCGAGGAGGAAAGAAGTTCCGGGCAGCACCAACCGTTTCAGACGCAGGGAAGAAATGTTATAACTGTGGCAAAGCGGGGCATATTCGACGTGACTGTTTTGCGCCTGCTGTGACCTATTTCGGGTGTGGACAGGAAGGACATCGCGCAACATTTTGTGGGAATGTGACTAGATCTTTTGGCACTCGCACTCCTGTACCGGTTCCGAAGGACACTAGTGTAAACCAGATGCAGCAGAGCGGTTTCCCGCAGCAGAATGTTGGGAAAAGAGAGGCATCCAGCGCTGGGTCCGTTCCTCCGCGTATTTACGAGATGAAGAAGGATGATCAAAACACATTTGTTGCATCAGGTACGATTCAGATCCTTTTGCAACCAGTTAGTGTCTTGTGCGATTCGGGAGCTACGCATTCTTTTATATCTTTGAACTGTGTTAATCGTTTGAAAATCTCGTGCTTGTATAATTGTGAACCTTATGTTGTGGGTTTACCAAGCGGAGAGAAAATTGTGGGAACCCTATAAGCTAGGGATTTTCCAGTGTCTTTAGGAGGGAGAGATTGGCTATCGAATCTTATTGTAGTTGACATCTACGGTGACAATTTAATTCTCGGAGACGATTGGCTCAACCGTTATGGATCTATTCTAAATTACCGAAAGAGAGTTATTTCTATCATTGCTGATGACGGATCTGAACACTTATTCCGAGGATGGAGACCGGGAAGCTCGGGAAAATTGATCAAAGCAATGAAAGCCGTGAAATTACTGAAGCAGTGATGTCATGGATTTTGGTGTTATGCCATGAGGAAAGAGGAAGGAATAGAGCTCTCATCAATTCCAGTTGTGAATGAATTCTCCGACGTATTTCCTGACGAACTACCTGGGTTACCTCCGCAGAGAGAGGTGGAATTCACTATCGAATTAGAGCCTGGAGCTGATCCTATTTCCAGAGCACCATACCGCATGGCGCCAACCGAGATGTATGAACTCAAGAAGCAACTGGAGGAATTGTCACAGAAGGGTTATATTCAACCTAGCGTTTCTCCTTGGGGAGCGCCCGTCCTCTTTGTTCGGAAGAAAGACGAATCCCTCCGACTGTGTATTGATTACAGGGAGCTCAACAAGATGACGATCAAGAATAAGTATCCTATACCTCAGATCGATGACTTGTTTGATCAACTGCAAGGGGCAAGGGTATTCTCGAAGATTGACTTGCGATCAGGATACCATCAGTTGAGAATTAAGAAATCGGATGTACCGAAGTCTGCTTTCAGGTCCCGGTACGGACATTATGAATTTGTAGTGATGCCATTTGGACTTACCAATGCTCCTGCGGTATTCATGCAATTGATGAATCGGGTATTCTTAGAATACTTGGATAAATTTGTGGTCGTCTTCATTGATGACATCTTGATATATTCGAAGGACGCAGAGGAGTATGCCGAATATTTGCGTGTGGTTTTGAGCACCTTGAGGAAGGAACAACTATATGCAAAGCTTTCCAAATGCGAGTTCTGGCTTAGGGAAGTAACTTTCCTTGGGCATGTAATATCAGCTGACGGAGTTCAGGTGGACCCGAAGAAAGTCGAAGAAATCTTGGAATGGAAAGTTCCTAGTAACGTGAAAGAAGTCCGGAGTTTCCTAGGACTTGCTGGATATTATCGCCGCTTTGTAGAGGGATTTTCCAAAATTGCTCATCCACTCACTCAGCTGTTGCAGAAAACTCAAAAGTTTACGTGGGATGAGAAATGCCAGACTGGTTTTGATGAACTTAAGAACAGACTGACAACAACACCTATATTAGCGTTACCAGATGGAACTGATGGATTCATGGTATACAACGACGCTTCAAATCAGGGTCTGGGATGTGTGTTGATGCAAAAGGATAAGGTGATTGCCTATGCTTCTCGGCAATTGAAACCGTATGAGGTTAATTACCTGACTCATGATCTGGAGCTAGCAGCTGTGGTCTTTGCCTTGAAAATTTGGCGACATTATTTGTTCGTCACTCGTTGCCAGATCTTTACAGATCATAAGAGCCTCAAGTACATTTTCAGTCAGAAAGAATTAAACATGAGGCAGAGAAGGTGGCTGGAATTGATCAAGGATTACGACTCGGAAATTCTCTATCATCCGGGGAAAGCAAACGTAGTAGCCGATGCTTTGAGCCGTAAACCTGTTTCTCTTCGAGTGTTGGAAGCACTTACATCCCAAACCAGCATTCAGCGGGAACTGATCTGCGAAGGGATTGAAGTATGGGCACCAGGATTCCAAGGACAACTATATGTGATGGAACTGACTTCATCACTAGTCGAGGAGATCAAATCTAAGCAGTTGAACGATTCTCTGATCCTTCGGTTATGTGACTAAGTAAAGAAAGGAAAGGCCCCAGGATTCGTGATACAAGATGATGGAGTTCTGAGATTTCAGAGTCGATTTTGCGTTCCCGATGATGATGATTTGAGACGGACAATTCTGAAGGAAGATCACAACGCGCCCTATTCTATTCACCCGGGCAGCAGTAAAATGTATAAAGATCTTAAACAAAACTTCTGGTGGGGGAATATGAATAAGGACGTAGCAGAGTATGTTTCGAAGTGTTTGACTTGTCAGCAGGTCAAGATTGAACATCAGCGACCTGCCGGAATGTTAAAGCCGCTTCCGATCCCTGAGTGGAAGTGGGAGGATATCTCGATGGATTTCATCACCAGTATGCCAAGGACTAGAACGGGAATGAACATGATTTGGGTTATAGTTGATCGACTAACCAAGTCGGCTCATTTCCTAGGAATTAAAGATACATGGGGACCCGAGAGATTGGCGCGAGTATTTATTGCGGAGATAGTCAGATTGCATGGGACGCCGAAGACCATTATTTCGGATCGAGATGGTCGCTTCGTGTCGCACTTCTGGAAGGCAGTTCACAGGGCTCTGGGGACTGAGCTCAACTTTAGCACGGCTTATCATCCCCAAACGGATGGTCAGTCCGAAAGGACTATACAAATAGTAGAAGACATGCTTAGAGCCTGTGCTTTGGATTGGTCAACTGATTGGGAAGTTCATTTGCCATTGATTGAATTCACCTACAATAATAGTTGACATGCTTATATTAAGATGGCACCATTTGAAGCTTTGTACGGGAGAAGATGTCGATCATCCCTGTGCTGGGATGATTCTTCGGACTTGATCGGGACAGAACCGGAATTGATAGTTCAGACTCAAGAGAAGATAGCTTTGATTCGGGAAAGACTGTTGACTGCCCAGAGTCGACAGAAGTCTTATGCAGACGTACGTCGTCGCCCTCTAGAGTTCGACGTCGGGGACCATGTACTATTGAAGGTGTCTCCTACACGAGGGATTTTCCGTTTTGGGAGGAGAGGTAAGCTAAGTCCGAGATATATCGGGCCATTTGAGTTCCTAGAGAGAGTTGGGGATTTAGCATACAGGTTGGCTTTACCACCATCGCTGAGTCACGTTCACAATGTGTTTCACGTATCCCAATTGCGGAAGTATGTACCGGACCTCAGTCACATCATTGATTTCGACGAGATCGAGATAGATAATGATGGCACCTTCGAAGAGAGACCAATCAAGATACTTGAGAGTCGGATCAAACAATTGAGGAATAAACCAATACACTTGGTTAAAGTACAATGGTCACGACATGGAGCTGAAGAGGCCACTTGGGAAACAGAAGACAGTATGAAGGCTAGATATCCAGAGTTGTTTTCATCTTAAGTTTCGGGACGAAACTTCTTTTTAGGGAGGAAGGATGTAATACCCGAGATTTCTGATATGTATTTGGAACTTGTGATATTGTAATTGTTGCACTTTAATCTGTGTATTATTCTCCGTATCTCATAGTCTGGTGTTGTTGAGCGTATGATTTCGTGAATGTTGTGATTCTGCGCATGTAGCGCACGCTATCGTCTATGTGTAGCGTACGCTAACATGGATTCATAGCGCACGCTACAAAGGAACCTTAGCGCACGCTATACGTGGTCAATATGATTGAGACGTGTGGTAGGTGAGATCAGGCTGGGGATCTTGGTCGGATTGTGTCGGGATGAACCTGGATGGCTTTTGGGAAAAGCCAAGTCAACGCCTTAGCGCACGCTACTGAGATGAGAATAGCGCACGCTAAGTGCTGAGTACAGAGAAGTCAGTAAGCCGTTAGCGCACGCTACGAGTATAGACTAGCGCGCGCTAATAACCATTTTCTATAAATAGGACAACATCCTTTTCGTATTTTCAGCCTTTTCTCTTCCCACATCCGAATCCTTATACTTAGAGTATTACTCTCTACATCCTAAACACTTCATATCAGCATCCTAGCTCGTGTTGAAGATTGTAGATCATTGAGGATTGGTGTTCAAGCCTTCGACGTTGGATTGCTTCGATTTCCTCCTTGTTCTTCACTACTTTGAGGTAGGTGATTCTTCACCAATATTAGTAGTGTTCTAAAGGACGTTTGATCATGTTTATCTAGTCAGTTAGATTCGTTAATAGTCGAACATCATGTGTTATAAGAATATTTTCGACGTTTCGGCACTTATTCATCGTATGATCCATTGAACCTTTTTAGTATGTGGACTCCTAAGCATATTATGTATCTTCAAAACCGATCATGACCAGTATATGAAGATTACCTAGTTCGTATGTTTTACGTAAGGAATCATATGTTTTGGGACTTGGAATGAACGGAACTTAGAATATTTTCTTGAAGATCAAGATGAATTATGGTGTAGTAATGATGATACGTATCCTTGTGTCTCGTAGTCATTTAATCCATAAATATCTTTCATAAACCGTATGAGCACGATATACACGGAGTTGGCATGTATTAACACCGAGGATTTCATGAGTTTTCATCACCTTTAACTCAAGTTTTACCTAGTAGTGACTGCCATGCACGATTAGCGCACGCTAAGATGTATATATTGACGTGCGCTATCGGGAACGAGTAACGTGCGCTACGTTGGATATGTAACGTACGTTATATCATCAGCAGGCGATCATTGCTCATAGAAGATGTCGATACGAGATAGCGCACGCTAAACCTAGTCATTTGCGTACGTTAACGGGCAGGCTTAGCGCACGTTACGTATAGTACGTAGCGCGCGCTAAGTAGTTCAGGCAGAATGCATTTTTAGAGCTTGCGGTCGTAAACCGGATTTTTAGACGATCGTACGACTTGAGAGGAATTCTTTATTATTTCTTAGGTCCGAGCCTTGCATAGGGGATGATCGAGGGGCGGTGGCATACGGACGCGTGTCATTTGTTGGAGTATTTCCATTCTTGCCATTTTCGAGGCAAGTATCATATGTCGAGTTCGATTTATATTGAAACTTTGATCATGCTTATGGTTTTGTTCATGTTGTCGAATATGAGATGTATTTCTGTAATTTCTCGTGGTATTCATTGTTAATTGTTCGTATTGATGAATATATTGAAATGCATATATGTATGCATAATTGATTGATTTATGGTATAAATGTTCCGAGGGGATCATGAGGATCTATGCTGAGGGCGCTGGATCGCTGGACGGATTTTCCACCATGCGTTGGTCCGACGGGATCATCATGGGGATCTATACCAAGGGCGCTGGATCGCTGGATTACCCTGTACTGTGTTGATGGAATCGTGAGGATTCGCATCGTTGAATTCTGGTGACGGAAGTCCGTTTGCATGTTTTATGATGCATTGATGATTTATGTATTATGATACTTGTACTAGCATTGTTTTGCTAACCCCTTCGGGGGTGGACATTGTTTTGATGTTCAGGTAGCCGAGGAGCGGGGATGCAACCACAGTACCGACAGGACGATGAAATGGCTCATTGATGTGGTTGATGTTTATTGTTATTATGATTTGTCTTCTTGGTTCATTTAGTACTCGAGTACGTCTGTTTTAATAATGTCATTTCGATATGGTTGTATAAGTTAACTCACTTGATTGGTTGAATCAAATCTGTATTTTGAACTTCAGTTGTACGATTGGATTATATTTACATTTCTTTAAAATTAGCCTTGTAAATCCTTACTTAAAGGGTTTACGGCGCTGTAATTATTCCGAATATCTCGGGGTGTTACACATACATGCCATTCATCAAAACAGTAAAAACCAACAAAAAAATGGATAATTAAATTTAATTATCATGGCTTTTATTTCTCGTTTTGAATAACGACAAAATCCTCGGCTGCTTGCTCCCACTGCTTCAAGCATCTCGTCACCTCCTCCCGGTTGGGGCACAAAAGTTGCCAAATTTAGAAACTTTATTCCATGCAAAATTAATTGCACAAGAAATTTCCAAATTAAAATTATTGTGCTCCAACGGACGCAACGAACGGAGGATAGACGAGTAGGACCATACACCGAACGAACCTACTCGGACAAGCCCGACCCGCTGCCCGACCCGACCCGTGGCCCGGCAGCCTTCCCCTGGCCGACGCGCGGCAGGCCAGACATTCGGCCGAGACCGCATGTATTGGCTGAGTCCTGATCGGCAGTAGCCTAGTCTCGGTTGGTTGGTCCGATCAAGACTCCTTTTCGCGCTGGACTCTTTTTTCTTTCGGTAGTTTGTGTATTCCAATTCGATTATAATTTTACAAGAATTAAAATACATTGAATTTACATCAAATTATACAAGGAAAAACAAAGTCCTATTCTACCCGTGGATTTTCTCACGGGAAAAACTTAATACGTGCCTCAAAATCGGGCCAAATTACCAACACGTGGTAATAAATAAAAAATCACATAGCCATGATAATTGGACCATATTCACCTGCAAGACAATTTCTAGCAAAAAAATTCCAAACATCATACCATATGAATATTTAAATTGCTAGAAAATTAATCACAAATTAACTAAATTGAACATAACCTAAAGACCGTCTCCGATACCAATTGTTGGAATATAAAACGCAGCGAAAGCGAGATTGATGAAACGAATATATTTGGTTTTATAAACTAACCAACAAAATTGCGGATCTATTTAGGCTTGTCAATTAAACAGACTAATTAGCAATTTAAATATACATATTTACGAATTGGTAATTCATACCTTTGAAGCGAAGTGGTAGAAAAATCCCTTTTTGGTCGATCGAATTCCTCCTTATACTCTTCCTTGATCTTCTTGTATTTCTACCTCAAGATCTTCTAGAGCATATCCCGCCTATATCCGGATGTCGTGTGGGCAACAATGTACCGGACTACTCGGAGAGCAATATGGATCGGCCGAAAATTTTCCCAAGAAATACCTTACGAGTTTTTTCTCTCTATTTTTTCTTGAATATTTTAGTATTTAGAAAAATATTGTGTTATCTAAATTGTGGAATCCAAGACACAAGCCAAGATCCACAACTAAACACAAAGTATGAAAAAAATCGAAATTTCTTGTTCCAAGAGTGTGAAAAATCGGGGGCCCATGTACTCCTTTTATAGGTATTTTGAGCTAATCTAGGGACCTTAAAGAGGATAAGGTAAGGACTCCCAATAGATATCATCTTTCCAATATTAGGACTGTTCCTAATATAATGACTATTAATATCAACTTAGTCCATTAAAAGGTTGATATTGCACTTTCTACCAAAATCCCAAATTACGAAATTGGGCTCCCTTTTGAATTAATTATTTCCCGTGTTTAAGATATTTTATGTCCATTAATTGATTTAAGCTAGTGACAGGTTTTAATTAATTAATATGTTATACATGAGTATACCACTCGAGATTTATTATTATATCTAAAAATTAATTCCACCTGCAGGGTTTAATATAATAATCCTTTCGAGTGCCTCAAGGGACATGATCAACCCGACTGGTCGGGACACGATTTCTAGCTATAATATTAATTATTATATAAATAATAATATTGCCCAAAATATCGAGCATATCGAGTCAATTATTTTGCTCTCACCCATGATAAATCAAAGCAATAAATATTAAATATATATAATTAAATATTAATCACTAGAATTAAGAAATAATAATTGTCCGAGATGTACGTTCTTCTTATAGTCAGTATAGAAGAATCTATCTCACCTCGATCATGTTCAACGTATACCGAATACGCTAATATATGCTAATGGTCAAGACCAACCAATCTCAAGTATATACTACAACCTTTTACATAACGATCTAATGTTATATAGGTTGTGAACTAATTATTACTATATAAGGAACCGATAATGTGATCTTCTGTGTGACACGACACACCACATTATCTACAATATAAAGTAATTTAGACAACATTTGCATAACCATAGCATGAATAAATATGCAAAACATGTGACAAATGAATTAAATATTCTCATAGATAAAGATCGTGAAATTGTAATATCCGCATTTTTCTTTTCCCGGTACTTTCTCGATTTGGTGTTTTTCCTATTTTGGTGGCTCGTGTGTAACCGTATGTGTATTTTGGGAATACTTAATTTCGGATTTATTTTATTCAATTCCGCAATTGTTGACTTCTCCGTCGTTTATTGATCCGATTCTCGTAATTGTTGTTTTGGAATCGCCGTTTCGGGGTTGCCGTAAATCCATTGTATGTTATTATGCGTATTGTGATGTTCCGTTTGATGTTTCGTTCGTGTTCCGGTGTTCCGGGACCGTTGTTACCGTGTGCCTAGCGCGCGCTAAGTTCGTATTGTAGCGCACGCTAAGCATACTTCATTAGCGCACGCTACACTTGTTGGTAGCGCGCGCTAGCGAGTCGATCCCCGCAGTGGCAGTGAACCTATTTCTGGTCTCTGTCCTCTGGACTATCCGATTACCGCACGCTACGTTTTGTCTAGCGCACGTTGTTGAGGACTAGTGCGCGCTAGGTGCGGTAGCGCACGCTAACGCGATAGCCCAGTACTGGGCAGTTTACTTCTGGACTTGGTCGAGTGTCCAGGTAGCGCACGCTATGGCTCGATAGCGCGCACTACCGAGAGACTGTTAGCACACGCTAATTCCTGATAGCGCACGCTAACGGTCCAGTACTGTAGGTTTTGGACTTGGGTGTTAACTTTCTGGATCGGGGTATCAGCCGATAGCGCGCGCTAACTTGACATGTTAGCGCACGCTAATAACCCTCTGGTTATAAAAACCAGAGAGTTGACCGGATAGCTCATTTCTTCCCCTTTTCTTTTCTCCACCGAGAGCTAGGCGATTGGAAACTTAGAGTGGGGCGATTATCATCATCTATTCAAGATCTTGAGTCTCTAACACCATATTATCATCATTTAATCATCTTCTACCTCTTGAATCAAGGTAAATCATCTAGAACCCTATTTTGGGGGAGATTTGGGGGTTTTCACATTTTCGTCCGATTCATTCCGTTTTGTTGGTTAATTCATGATGAATATGATTAATCTTGTTAATATTCTTAGTTTTCCTACGGATTCATGGTATATTTCGTGGTTTTTGCGTAATCGAGAGGGTTTGGTTGTGGTCCGCCCTCGTTGTTCTTGTACGAATATACATGAATCGTAGGCGGGTTTTCGGATGTATTCTATTTTCGTGTTCGTTTAGAAATGGTTGTGATTGTATTCTTCGAATCGTTAGGTTCGGTTTCGCCGGTTCCTCGTGGTCGTGTTTGATTCTTCCTTTCCATTCGTGTCACCGTCTATTGATCGAGGCAAGTACCCTTATGAACTTACAATCTTGACATGGTTGTATTGCATGGGAAATTGTGTGTGTGTGTATGCTCACTATGGGTTAGATCCGATGGGGTCTCGGTAGTGGTCCACGGAGGGTTGGATCCGCGAGCTTGCTTTTAACCACTACGGGTTAGATCCGACAGGGTCTCGGTAGGGGTCCACGGAGGGGCGGGTCCGCGGTTAATTGTGGTGTATTTTACAAATGTGTTTTGGATTATGGCGTTTCCGGAAATATGTGTTTCAACCGATGTTTTCATGATTGCATGCATTGACTATATGTGTAAGGTGTAAGTTGTTCATTTGGTTACTTGTACTAGCGTAATTGCTAACCCCTTTGGGGACCCGTTTTGGGGAAATTCGTTTTATGAATTTCAGGTCAGGTTCATCGAGACGAACGGGCGCTGGACCAGTACGCGGATGATGGTCGTGCATGATGATTGTGCACGAGTGGGGTCTTATTGTTTTCTACCTTCTTACCGTTTGTCAACTTATAAACTAATAGAAGTACTCGAGTACTTAGGAATTCTTGTTTGTTCGGATTGTAAAGTTGTCTATTATGTTTGTGTTGGATGGTTGTGGTGTGTTTGACCGGTTGAACCGGGTGGATTATTTTTATTTTGCGTCATTATGACGAGGTGTTATTTTGTTGATTCCGTGAGTCGATGAGTATGTGGTTGTTTAGCCTGGTGGGTCCCATGTAGGGATCCACGGCGCTGTAATATACCCTGAATATCTTGGGGGTGTTATAGAAAATGGTATCGGAGCCAGGTTTATGGATACCTAGGCTTGTCGGTTTATGGGGTCTTGTTGTGTTTCATTTTGCACATCATCATGCTGCCATCGTCATCACATCGTCCCGTAAGTTTTTCCTTACTCTGTTCCCTATTTCCTTGTATTGCACCTTCGATTCTTGATTTGTGACTGTTTTCCTCTCGTACTCACCATTGAGTTGCTTTTGCTACTTATTTAACACCAGTATGGATGCTGGAAGAGGCCATGGCCGTGGTTGTGGTCGTGGTCGTGGACGCGGCCGGGGACGTGGGGCAGCCGGTGAGGCGGCCATGTCGCATTCTTCTGGAGCCGGCAGTACCGGTGACTGTCATGGCCATGCTTCTACTCAAGATGGCGCCGACCTTGGTGTTGCGGCTGTTATAAGACAAATGGTAAACCAAATGGCGGTGATAGCTCGGGCGGTTCAGAACCCGAATCTGGCCAAAGGTGCTCGGGGCGGAGCAGATCGTTGGCTACAGGATGTCATTAAGATGCATCCTCCTCAGTTTTCGGGAGCTTCAGACCCGATCGGCTGGGAGGAGTGGATCAAGGAGATATCCAAAGTCTTCATCGCCACCAACTGTCCCGAGGACCGCAAGGTCCCTATTGCCGAGTATTTTCTCACTGGGGATGCTACTGACTGGTGGGAGGCCGTTGAGCCCAGGGACCACGCTGCTACGTGGGATGAGTTTAAGGACCTGATGGAGACCGAATATTGCCCGTGACTGGTCAAACAGGCTCGAGTCCATGCCTTCGTTGACGCTCAGCCTCGGGATATCCCTGTTTCTCAGGCTATTGCTGATTTCAATCGGGTTGGGCTTCGTGAAGGCCCAAGTTAGAGAAGAGAGCGACAAGATTTTCCACTTCTACAGGCGGATGAAATTGTCGATTCGTGACTACATGTCTGGGCTCGTCTGCACTACCTTGAAGGATTATCAGAGTCGAGCCCTTGCTTACGATATGTCTGTGACGGCCAGTGAGGCAGTCCGTGAGAGCAAGAAGCAGAAGTCAGCAGAAATCTCAGTCTGCTAACTTTCCCACTGGTGGTGGTCCAGCTCGTTCTACTGGGGGTTTCCGAAGAACTACCAGTACTACTTCTCGGGATGTGAAGTGTTTTAACTGTGGCCAGCGGGGCCACATCAGTCGTAATTGTCCGAGCCCTTTGCTGACGTGTAATAGGTGTGGCCAGCCGGGCCACAAAGCTGCTTTCTGTGCCGAGAGAGAGAGAATTCTTGGTGCCCAGGCTTCCTTCCCAACGCCTAGGGAACCAAGTGTGAATCAAGGATCGTTTGCTTCTCAGTCTCCGCCGGGTGCTAGTCGAGGGAGAGGTCAGGGTCAGCCCACTAAAGGGGGAGCTTCCAGTGTCGGCTCCGCCCATACGCGTGTGTATGAGATGAGGAGGGCCGATGACCCAGCCACTACCATTGCCACATGTACCGTTTACATTCATTCTCATCCTGTCAGTGTGCTTTTTGATTCTGGTGCTACGCATTCGTTTGTCTCTTTGGAATGTGTGCGCCATTTGGGTTTTGATTGTTTGTCGCCCTACGAGCCTTTCATCGTTAAACTTCCTGGCGGTGATAGGATCGTCGGTGATCGGGAGATCTGAGATTATGCTGTGACTATTTGGGAGAGGGCTTGGCTCTCTGATATTATTGTTGTGGGTATTGAGGGTGAGGATTTAATTCTTGGGGATGATTGGCTCGAGCGGCATGGTGTGATCATGAACTACCGCACGAGAATCATCTTTATGTTAGCTGAGGACGGCACCGAGCACTCTTTCGCAGGGCGAAAGAGGGGAAACCAGAAGTTTGTTATTAATGCTTTGACGGCGATGAGACTCCTGCGGAATGGTGTACTGGTTATTGGTGTTACGCCTTGAAGGCGGAGAGTGGTGGAGTCGAGCTTTCATCTATTCCAGTTATTGGTGAGTTTCCTGACGTTTTTCCTGACGAGTTACCAGTTTGCCACCGGACCGTGAGGTAGAGTTTTCTCTCGAGTTAGAGTCGGGTGCGGCTCTGATTTCGAAGGCGATGTATCGCATGGCACCTTCTGAGATGGCCGAGTTGAAGAAACAAAGGAGTGAGCTTCTTGAGTCAGGGTATATTCGACTGAGCGCTTCGCCTTGGGGCGCACCGGTTTTGTTTGTGCGGAAGAAGGATGGTTCACTGCATTTCTGTAGCGACTATCGCGTGCTAAATAAGGTGACCATCAAGAACAAGTATCCATTGCCGAGGACTGATGACTTGTTCGATCAGCTGCAGGGAGCTGCGGTATTCTCGAAGATCAACTTGAGATCGGGGTACTATCAGCTTCGGGTGAAGGAGTCCGATGTGCCGAAAACAGCTTTTCGGACGAGGTACGGACATTATGAGTTTGTGGTCATGCCTTTCGGGTTAACCAACGCGTCGGCGATGTTCATGCAGTTGATGAACAAGGTCTTTATCGAGTATTTGGATAAGTGTGTCGTCGTCTTCATTGACGATATTCTTATTTATTCGAAGAACGAGGAGGAGCACGCGCATCACCTGCGGGTAGTATTAGACATTCTGAGGACCGAGCAACTCTATGCAAAGTTCTCGAAATGTGAGTTCTGGTTGAAGGAAGTGATGTTTCTAGGTCACGTGATTTCAGCCGAGGGAGTCCGTGTGGATCCGCAGAAGATCGAGGCAGTGTTGGATTGGGCACCGCCTAAGAACGTGAAGGAGTTCCGTAGTTTCATGGGTTTGGCGGGCTACTACTGTAGGTTCGTCGAGAGTTTCTCGAAACTAGTTCGACCACTTACACAGTTGCTTCAGAAGTCCGAGACGTTCGTCTGGAATGACGATAGGCAGGCGAGTTTTGAGGAGCTGGAAAAGCGTTTAACTTCAGCCCCGGTTTTAGCATTGCCGTATGGCAAAGAGGATTTGCTGTTTATAGTGATGCTTCGGGTCAGGGTCTTGGGTGCGTATTGATGCAGCACGGCAGGACCATTGCGTATGCGTCGAGACAATTGAGGCCGTATGAGCTTAACTACCCTACTCATAATTTGGAGTGAGTGGCAATTATTTTCGCACTCAAGATTTGGCGTCACTATCTGTTTGGTTCCGCATGTCAGATTTTTACCGATCATAAAAGTCTGAAGACATATTTACCCAGCGGGAGTTGAATATGAGGCAGAGGAGGTGGTTGGAGTTGATTAAGGATTATGACCTCGAAATCCTTTATCATCTGGGCAAGGCGAACGTCGTGGCCGACGCCTTGAGTCGGAAACCGGTTGCGTTGAGGACACTTGAGATCCTTACGTCTCAATCTGAGCTTCAGCGGGTTTTGATATAGTTGGATGTTGAGATTTTATTGCCGGGAGCGGTCAGACAAATTTGCACTTTAGAGATTTCGTCGTCGTTGGTCGATGAAATTAAACTAAAGCAATTGGAGGATCCGATGATTTCTCAGATTCGGGTAAATGTTCTCAAGGTAAAGTCTCCCGGGTTTGTGATTCATGAGGATGGTGTGTTGAGATTCTAGAGTCGGTTCTGTGTACCGAACGACTTGGAACTGAGCCAGAGTATTTTGAGAGAGGCCCATGCTACGCCTTACTCCGTTCATCCTGGTTCGAGTAAGATGTACAAAGACCTGAGGAGGACTTTTTGGTGGAATGACATGAAGGAGGAGGTCGCATGGTTTGTAGTGAGATGTTGTCAGCAGGTCAAAATCGAGCATCAGCGACCGGCTGGGTTATTGCAGTCGCTTCCCGTCCCGGAATGGAAATGGGAAGATATTTCGATGGACTTCGTCACGAGTTTGATGAGATCGAGATCGGTCATGAACATGGTCTGGGTGATTGTGGATCGTCTGACTAATTCGGCACATTTTCTGGGCATCAAGGATACTTAGGGTCCGGAAAAGTTGGCTCGGGTGTTTATTGCGCAGATTGTGAGACTTCATGGTACTCCGAAGTCTATTGTTTCGGATCGGGATGGCCGTTTCGTATCGCACTTTTGGCAGGTAGTGCATAAGGCGTTGGGTACTCGTTTGCGTCTGAGTACTTCTTTTCACCCTCAGTCGTATGGACAGTTGGAGCGTACTATCCAGACGTTTGAGGATATGTTGCGCGCTTGTGCTCTCGATTGGAGTAGTGAATGGGAGGAACATTTGCCATTAATCGAGTTCACATACAAAAATAGTTGGCACGCATCGATTCGCATGGCACCGTATGAGGCATTTTATGGGCGGCGTTGTCGATCACCGATTTGTTGGAATAAGGCATCTGGTTTGGTTGGGACCGAACCGGATATCGTTATGGAGACGAGGCGAAAGGTGGAATTGATTCGAGAGAGGATGTTGACTGCTCAGAGTCGACAGAAGTCACATGCTGATGTTCGTCGTCGACCTTTGGAATTCGAGGTGGGGGACCACGTTTTGCTAAAGGTGTCGCCGACGAAGGGGGTTTTCCGCTTCGGGAAGAAGGGAAAGTTGAGCCCGAGATTTATTGGGCCCTTTGAGATCCTCGAAAGAGTCGGTGAATTGGCATACCGGTTGGCGTTACCTCTGGCCTTGAGTCACGTCCATAGCGTTTTCCATGTTTCCCAGTTGAGAAAATATGTTCCAGATCCTAGTCACGTCATCGATTATGGTGAGATTTATATCGCTGAGGATATTACTTTCGAGGAGCACCCCTTGAAGATTTTGGAGCACCGTGAGAAGCGGCTGAGGCATAAAATCATTCCCTTGGTCAAGGTGCAGTGGTCGAGGCATGGTATCGAGGAGGCAACTTGGAAAACCGAGGATAACATGCGTGTTAAGTACCCCGAGTTGTTTGTTTCTCAAGTTTCGGGATGAAACTTATTTTTAGAGGGGTAGAATGTAATATCCGCATTTTTCTTTTCCCGGTACTTTCTCAATTTGGTGTTTTTCCTGTTTTGGTGGCTCATGTGTAACCGTGTGTGTATTTCGGGAATACTTAATTTCGGATTTATATTACTCAATTTCGCAATTGTTGGCTTCTTCATCGCTTATTGATCCGATTCTCGTAATTGTTGTTTCGGAACCGCCGTTTCGGGGTTGCCGTAAATCCATTGTATGTTATTATGCGTATTGTGATGTTCCGTTTGATGTTTCGTTCGTGTTCCGGTGTTCCGGGACTGTTGTTACCGTGTGCCTAGCGCGCGCTAAGTTCGTATTGTAGCGCACGCTCAGCATACTTCAGTAGCGCACGCTACACTTGTTGGTAGCACGCGCTAGCGAGTCGAGACCGGCAGTGGCAGTGAACCTATTTCTGGTCTCTATCCTCTGGACTATCAGATTAGCGCACGCTACGTTTTGTCTAGCGCACATTGTTGTTGAGGACTAGCGCGCGCTAGGTGTCCGGTAGCGCACGCTAACGCGATAGCACAGTACTGGGCAGTTTACTTCTGGACTTGGTCTAGTGTCCAGGTACCGCATGCTATGGCCCGATAGCGCGCACTACCGAGAGGCTGTTAGCGCACGCTAACGGTCCAGAACTGTAGGTTTTGGACTGGGGTGTTAACTTTCTGGACCGGGGTATCAGGCAATAGCGCGCTATAATTTGACATGTTAGCGCTGGTTATAAAAACAGAGAGTTGACCGGATAGCTCATTTCTTCTCCTTTTCTTTTCTCCACCGAGAGCTGGGTAATTGGAAACTTGGAGTGGGGCGATTATCATCATCTATTCAAGATTTTGAGTCTCTAACACCAAATTATCATCATTTAATCATCTTTTACCTCTTGAATCAAGGTAAATCTTCTAGAACCCTATTTTGGGGGAGATTTGGGGGTTTTCACGTTTTCGTCCGATTCGTTCCATTTTGTTGGTTAATTCATGATGAATATGATTAATCTTGTTGATATTCTTAGTTTTCCTACGGATTCATGTTATATTTCATGGTTTTTGCGTAATCGAGAGGGTTTGGTTGTGGTCTGCCCTCGTTGTTCTTGTACGAATATACATGAATCGTAGGCGGGTTTTCGGGTGTATTCCATTTCTGTATTCATTTAGAAATGGTTGTGATTGTATTCTTCGAATCGTTAGGTTCGGTTTCGTCGGTTCCTCGCGGTCGTGATTGATTCTTCTTTTCCGTTCGTGTCACCGTCTATTGATCGAGGCAAGTACCCGTATGAACTTACAATCTTGACATGGTAGTATTACATGAGAAATTGTGTGTGTGTATGCTCACTATGGGTTAGATCCGACGGGGTCTCGGTAGGGGTCCACGGAGGGGTGGATCCGCGAGCTTGCTTTTAACCACTACGGGTTAGATTCGACGGGGTCTCGGTAGGGGTCCACGGAGGGGTGGGTCCACGGTTAATTGTGGTGCATTTTACAAATGTGTTTTGGATTATGGTGTTTCCGAAAATGTGTGTTTCAACCGATGTTTTCATGATTGCATGCATTGACTATATGTGTAAGGTGTAAGTTGTTCATTTGGTTACTTGTACTAGCGTAATTGCTAACCCCTTTGGGGACCCGTTTTGGAGAAATTCGTTTTATGAATTTCAGGTCAGGTTCATCGAGATGAACAGGCGCTGGACCAGTACGCGGATAATGGCCGTGCGTGATGATTGTGCACGAGTGGTGTCTTATTGTTTTCTACCTTCTTACCGTTTATCAACTTGTAAACTAATAGAAGCACTCGAGTACTCAGGAGTTCTTGTTTGTTCGGATTATAACGTTGTCTATTATGTCTGTGTTGAATGGTTGTGATGTGTTTGACCGGTTGAACCGGGTGGATTATTTTGATTTTGCGTCTTTATGACAAGGTGTTATTTTGTTGATTCCTCGAGTCAATGAGTCTGTTGGTTGTTTAGCCTGGTGGGTCCCATGTAGGGATCCACGGCGCTGTAATATACCCTGAATATCTTGGGGGTATTACATAAATTAGGTAATACAAGCATAAAGTATACTTTGATGTATACAACCCTAACAATGTTGTGGGTTATGTGCAAGCTAATTGTCCTTCGCGGCCGATTACTTGTTATAATTGTGGACTCGAGGGCCACAGAGTTCAGTACTGTGAAATATTCCATGAAGTTTCCCAGAATCGTGTTACGGCATCCGTATCAGGATCGATTCATCGGGACCGCTGTGATTTTATCACCCATGCTTTGTTGTTTGTGACTTCATCCTTTCTTTTTTTTAAGTTTCGGGAAGAAACTTCTTTTTAGATGGGTAGAATGTAATACCCGTGATTTTCTTTTTCGGTAATTTTTCATTTTTGGCATTTTTCTGATTTCCAGAACTTGCTTGCGAGCGTTTTGACATTTTGATAATATTTTGTTCTGCGTATTTGGTCATCCGAGTTTGTTTCGGGGCTGTTTTACCCGAATTCGTGTTTTGAGCGACTTTTTCCGCTATTTGGTTCATTTCGTGTGATGGTGGTTCGAAATTATGATTTCATGTTTCCTATAAGCCGTTTAACTTTGTTAGACGTGTTGTGAACTTCGGTTTAGTTGTTTGATGTCATATCGTGATTTTCGGAAATTTTGGGCCGTTTTGTAATTTCCCAAAGTTTGGGTGTAATTACTTCCGTTGTCGTATTTCGAAACTTCGGGTGGTCGGAATCGTGTTTTCTTTTAGCGCTTGAGTTCATCGTTGCGCACTCTTCGTGTGCCTGTCTTCGTCTTGTGTTGTTTTTGTCGTTTCGCGGTTTCGTCGTGCTCGTACTCGACGAGCTGCACTTAACAGTTTGGAACTGCTAAATGCCTTACGTACGCTATGCGATGAGCATAATGTACGTTAACTTCATTGTGCTGCTTACGTACGTTAAGTCCTACTCCTAACGTACGTAAGGGTCTTCACAATATCGGGCAGAGAGTTCTGTCCATGCCTTACATACGTAAGCTTGCATGCCTTACATACGTAAGATTGCTAACGTACGTTAGCCTTCTTCCTTAACGTACGTTATGCTGGCGCGGGTATAAATACCCAGGGGTTGACCGTGTTCGTCATTTTTCATCCTTTCTTCATCCCTCCACGGCTGTAGCGATTCGTGGGCGATTTTGGGGCGATTTTGGAGTCTTGTAACTCCAAGCTTTCATCTCCCTTGAGTTCTTGGTGTTCATTAACATCATCAATCCGTGTTCTTAGTCTTTTGATTCGAGGTAATTTTCTTGAAACCCTTTTCGATGTATTTTGAGAATCTTTAGGATTCAGGCTGTTCTTCATGAATTGTGGTGTTGTGAATCCTTACTCGGAAGTATTGATTATATTCCGGTGTTTGATCCGTATTCTTATCGTGTTCGGGTTCGAGTGATGTTCTTGATGTTCTTGGTGAAATTATTGAACCCCAAGTGTTCGATCCTTTGTTCCGACGAATTCTTGTTGAGAATTTTGTATGTTTTCCATCTTCCTTGCCATTGATTTTGTAGTAATTATGTTGTTCTTGTGTTTTCGACCTAGTTGGAGGATTTGAGGGTTTCCGGTCGAGCATTCCCGTTGCTTCGCGTGCTTTGAACTTGAGGCGAGTATCTCGTCTATATTCTTTATACTATGAGAATGTGATTTGTCGTGAATTTAACGTGGACTTGTTAGTGATTGAACATTGAACCGTAATTTACTTTCAAATGAATATGTGATTTCTATGAAGGTCAATACGAACGTAAACTTGAGTTTCATGAAGAATGATAACAACCATTTCATGTTGTATTTTGCTTAATGCGGATACTAGAAATGAGTAGTTATCCGAGGAATTGTGGAATCATGGAATATTTGTATTATTCGTTGTTAGCCTTTTTCCTGAATGATGTTGTCATGTGAATGTTGTGCCTTTGTGGAGGTGTATGATGCGTTAACTTATGTTTTACGTGTTTGCGATTGTGGTGAATATTGTACCTTTGTTGTTGTGTATCTTAGTGAATTGAGATGTTATTCGGGTAGGGACCCGTGAGGCCTCCGGCGGCGCGTGCTTGCGAGTACGGCCAGTTGATATGGTTTGACCATAAGGTTATCAAATCGGGTAGGTCTGGAGGGGGGCCCGAGATGAGTGCGATGTCACGATAACTTATGGGCGTGTTTGAATGATATTATCCGGGTAGGGACCCGTGAGGCCTCCGGCGGCGCGTGCTTGCGAGTACGGCCAGTTGATATGATTTGACCATAAAGTTATCTAATCGGGTAGGTCTAGAAGGGGCTCCGAGAATCATCACTTGCGGGTGCGATGTCAAGATAACTTATGGGTGTGTTTGAGTTTGTTTACGATAGCTAATCCGGGTGGGTCTCATCGAGGCCACAGAGGCGATTTGAGTGTTTGATTTGATATCTCTGAATTGTGAATGCTTGAATCTTGGATCCCGGTTATATCGGTGAATATGGTTTTCTCTTTGAGGCTTGGTTGAGAATTGAATCATTTATATGATTTTGAAAGAAAGAAGTATTATAAATCTTTTCATGATTTTACACTGAGACCCCCAATGTCTTCAATTATTCTTTTAAATGTGTTTTGAAGTTATTCTTATGATCCTTCCTAATGAAAACTGTTTTCGAAAATAATTTAGACTCGGGGATCGCGTTGCTACCTTGTCGAAAGGTTATTTTTATAACAGTTGTATTCTTGATGTATAACTTTATAGCTTGGTTACTTGCTAGCGATCGCTAGCCCCTCGTTGGGGACTATTTATATTCTTTTCAGGTGTCCTGATTGGAGAGAGCAACCACACGATCGGCTTATAGGATGATGTAAAGCAGCGATACTAGTCACAGTTGTAGTCGGTTGTCCGTCAGTGATCTGTCGGTCTGAGTGTTTATTTCTAGCTTATTTGTCATCCTTAAGAGGGTGGACATGTCGTGTAATATGTGATCGAGTTGTATTTTGGTTTATTAGTTGTACTGCTACGTTGTGTTTTGAGAGACCTACTCGGTCTACGGTTGTATGTCCTGGTCGAAGTTGACCCGTGTGGGTTTTGTTTTGTAGTTTCCTGCATGATAGATCTTTGCGGAAAGGGGTCTACGGCGTGTAATATCCCTAAGTGGATTGGGAGTGTTACACCTCGTAGGTCTCGTCAAACCCGCACGAGTGACTTAGTAGCTATACCAAGATTGGTTCCCATGTTCTACTGACATGGACCCTCGTAGGTCTCATTAGACCTGCACAAGTGAACTTGATGTATCAGCAAATTCAATCACAGGCAACTCAAGCATATCATCAAGATTCCAGCAGTTTTAAGACAAACAGGATCATATATTAAATCATAAACATATAAGTACCCAGCACGGTTAATGCAAGATTGAATGATAATGTCACCTAAGCACAGTCTGTCACACCGACACCATAAAAAATAATCAAATCAGACAGTAACATAATACTACATATCTCGAAAGCAAGCTAACACAGCACATAAAATCGTAGATTCCACAGGAACACTACGATACCAGGTAAAGGAGTCGAGTCGATAACTATTACCCTCATTTAATTCGATAATGTACCCTACCTGCTTAACACACATCACCCAATATACCCACACAATGCATTATCTACCCTACACCAAAAAACATACACATGTGTAATAACAATTCATACCAGGCTTACCATTTTCCAAAACATACAGATTCCATGATGTACATATTACACAACATACAAATCGACATATAGTTCATCTGACATAGAGTATAAGGTGTATGATCATAAAAACACTTGCCTTATTCCTCAATTCTACGTAGATAGTTGATGAATGCAGCCCTTAAAATCAGTCGGTTGAGACCTAGACACCTCAATCGCTGACTACGATCCGCCAAGACACAAGGTGCTTAACGAAGGTGTGGTTCAAATGGACGTACATGGACCAACTGACCTGGAACCTATATGAACACTTAGTCGCTGAAAATATCAATATTTTGAAACAATAAGACTTCAAGAATAACAAGTATAATTCATTGAGAACTTTCGTCGGACATCCAGCAAGCGATAATTGATTGGATGATTCGTACATTTAATCAAGATTTCATTCAACTAAAATCAATAACAACTAAAAAATACTGTACAGTTCAATATCTATCGATTAACATCAAGAATCAAGGCATAATCTCCAAAAATCAGCAAGGTGAGACTAGAGTTTCATACCTCAAGTAGAAGGAAAACACCCAAACTGATCGAAACGGACTTTATAACTTGATTCCCCAATATTATATACGTGTTTTCCTTAAATCCCTTTCTGTCATCGCCCGTCTTTCACAAATCTCGGTCAGATTTTCAGGGTTTGATTTTTCTTTTTTTTTCTCGGTCATATCTTGTTTCCCGAATCTTCTCACCTCTCTCAACGAATTACGTTCTGAACCCTTTCTATGTTCATCTTCCTAAAATTCAAGCTTCCTCCTAAAGGCCCTTAAGATGTTTGATGAAATGCCCAAGTGAATTAATCTAGGTTTTTCTTGCGCAGCGGTTCAATTTCCTTTTGACCCGTCAGCTGTGCTTTAGTTTCTTTTTGTTGTGGGGCGCACGACATCACCTAAGTGTTGGTTCCGCTTGTAAAGGTTGTAGGTGGTTTTGTTTTTGTTTTTCGGCGCCCTGTTGTTATGGTTGGCTCTGATGGTAACATTTTTTAGCCTTGTCCTTTCAGACAGTTCCATTGTTGTCCTGATGGCGTTGCAGGGTCTAAGGGTTTCCCAAGGTTAGTAGCACATATCAAGCGGCATCATTTGGGCACATACGAGAGGAGGGATACCTTAAGGTGTGCTATTGCCGACAATCTTTACCTTTTTACTTCTGTTTGTGAAGCTTTGAGGGAGTCCAAACAATGGTTGTGTGGTGTGTGCATGTGCCTGCATGCCTTTAGTCGGGCGTGCCACCATGAGGATAGGGTTATTCATTTTGTGCTAGGTGGGGAAGAGGAAGAGGGGTTTATTGTTGGGATCCCCAGAACGGGCGTTGTAAGGGATGATACACCGACTGGTGAGGTGTGTGTAGATGTTTCTTTACTTGACCGTGTTTTCTCTCTCCCCATCAAGACTGTCAAGAGTATCCCCCTTAGTTGTCGTATGGCCTTTGCCCAAGCCTTAACTACAGCTCTGGATAAAGTGGTGGCTATGCCTGATTTTGTTGAGGCTTGGGTTCGGTTGTTGTTATTAGCACTTTGTACCTTGCAGGTGTTCACGCCTGTCTTCCGTCAGGACATGAGGTCGGGCAATAGGAAGTCAGGCCAATGCCTTAGTATCCAGCGGTCTTTGGCTCAGTGGGGCGATCATGAGGGTTTTGACATTCTCATTCAGTTGGTGCTTGCTCAACCCATGAAGGGTGCTGCGATATGTATAAAGAATAGCCCAGAGTCTGATAATGAGGTTGTAGGTACAAATGTGAAGCAATGTCTACGTAAGGTGGCGGATGGTCATTTCACTGCATCAGTTAAGGTTTTATGCTCTTCAGGGGTTGCACCTCTCGATAAGAGTACTATGGAGGCTTTACTGGCTAAGCACCCCTGTAAGCCCCCTCGTACCATCCTTACCTCCTCGCCATCTGAACCTCCACTTGTGGTGGAGTCTGATTGTGTGCTCGGATGTAATAAATCTTTCCCTAAAGGGACTTCTTGTGGGAGAGACAGTTTGAGGGCCCAACACCTTCTGGATGCCCTTTGTGGTGAAGGTTCTATGATTGCAGATAGTCTGCTTAGGGCTACAACGGCCGTGGTTAATTTGTGTTTGAGGGGGAGGTGCCCGAGGAGTTTGGCGGAGTTTGTTGCTTCTGCTCCTCTTACGCCTTTTCTCAAACCTGACAATGGGATTAAGCCTATCGCTGTTGGGTCGATTTGGGGGAGGGTGATTTCCAAGGTGGCTTTGAAGGGTGTTGGGAAGGAGATGGCCAAATATCTTGGCGACTTTCAATTTGGGTTAGGGATTCCGAATGGGGCAGAGGCTGTTCTTCATAGTGCGAACAGGCTCTTAATTGAGAACCACCAAGATGGGTCATTGGCTATGCTCACTGTCGATTTTTCGAATGCCTTTAACTTGGTTGATAGGACTTCTCTCCTGTATGAGGTAAGGAAAAGGTGTCCATCCATTTCTGCTTGGGTCGATTTTTTGTATGGACAGCCGGCTAGATTATATGTGGGTAATGGTCATATTTGGTCTACCGCGGGGATTCAGCAAGGGGACCCCTTGGGCCCCCTCCTTTTTGCCCTTGTTCTGCACCCCCTTATTCACCAGATAAGAGACCGCTGCAAACTCTTATTCCATGCCTGGTACCTCGATGATGGGACACTTATTGGTGATGCCACTCAGGTGGCCAATGCTTTAGACATTATTAGGATAGAGGGCCCTTCCTTAGGTCTTCAACTTAACATAAAAAAAACTGAAGTTTTATGGCCAACCTGTAATGGTGTGAAGGTGCGGGATGGCTTATTCCCCCAGGGGATAGGTAGGCCGGTGTTGGGGGTGAAACTTTTGGGGGGTGCTGTTAGTCGAGATGAGGAGTTTATTAGTAGTATGGCTCTTAAAAGAGCAAACTGTGCTGTTGGGTTGATTGGGTGCCTCAAACGTCTGCGAGACCCTCAAAGTGAGCTCCTCTTGCTTCGTTCTTGTATAGGTGTTGCTAAATTACTGTTTGGTCTCCGAACGTGTCAACCGACGTTTGTCGGGGAAGCTATCTCTGTTTTTGACAAGGGTCTACGGGAAGCAATGGAGGATATTGTTACTGGCGGGGGTGCCTTTTTTGGGGACTTTCAATGGAGGTTGGCTTCTCTTCCGACCCGGTTGGGCGGTTTAGGGATTTGTACAGCCGAGGATGCCTCTTTGTATGCTTTCGTGGCTTCAAGGGCCCAATCTTGGAGTTTATAAGACCATATGCTCCGTGAATGTAGTGGGAGTGTATTAGACTCGGATTACAGGAGTGCGTTGGACCGTTTGCATAGTTCTTTTCCCGATCTTGATCTTGGCGGTTTCTACATTAAAGACACTGCCCCCCTAAAACCCAGAAATTTCTGGCGAATGCCTTATATAGCGGAATCGTCAAGAGGATTGAGGAGAAGTTTGTTTTATCCACTCGGCAAAGGGCTGTGTTTGATTGTCTACGTGTCCCTCATGCTCAGGATTTCCTGTATCTCACCCCTATTGAAGGCTTAGGGCTTCACATGTCGGCTGTGGAATACCGCGCTATCCTTAAGTACCGGTTGATGATACCTTTGTACCCAGTTGACGAGCCATGTCCAGTATGTCGTAAAACATGTTTGGATTCTTTCGGCGAGCACGCGGTCCACTGTAAAGAGCTACCAGGTTTTAAATATCGGCATGATTGGGTGAGAGATGTGCTATGTGATGTCCTTAAGAGGGCTGGGATTTCTGCCAAAAAGGAGGCCCCGGTGAACTTCTTGACTGATCCTTTAGAAGGGAGGTCCACCTTACGACCGGAGGACATTCTTGTGTTTGGGTGGGAAGGGGGGAAACACGCTTGTGTAGATCTAACAGGAGTGTCCCCCCTTGTTGGGCTCAAGGACCATGGTTTTGTTGCGGGACAGGCGGCGCTCAAGGCAGAGTTGAACAAAGTTGCAAAACATGAGAAAGCTTGCCTTGAGAATCAACATGTGTTTGTTCCGTTTGGTTTCGATACCTTTGGTGTTCTTTCCCCCGGCGCAGTGCGACTTCTTAAAAGGGTTCAGAAAGTCGTTAATAGTAATTCCTCGACCCTTAAGGCCCAAAACGTTGTATTTAGTAGGATCGGGTTTGTTATTCAAAAGGGGGTAGCGGCGCAACTTGTTGCCCGGCTACCTGCCATTGTAATGTAATCCTTATTAGTGGTGATTGAGTTCTTTTCATTTGTTAATAAAATGTGTTAAATTTATTAAAAAAAAAATAGTGATTTTATGGAGGAGGGACGAAGCTGCCGCGAGGTAGGGAAGAAAATGGCTAAGAATTCACCATGTGTGTTCCTTTTGAACTTATCCCGACCTTAAGGCGGTTAGGTCTTAACGGCCGCTATCAAAGGGCTTTCCCAGCCGCTATTCATGGTTTCCTTGCAGCTGTGACTCGCTTGTTTAACGGCCGGAAGCCCTTTCCCGTTAGCAAGACTAAATCGACCTCCGAAGTGATAAGGTTTGACGGAGTAGCAGTAGCAGACGATCAATGAGTCATATTATCTTGAATCAAATAACCCCGAGCATAATCAAGAGGATAATATAACAAAAATACTCAATGATATCACATGTCAAAGGTAAGGCACGACGACAGTTGAAGTACTAATAAAACGAAACAACACATTAGCAACCTGGAATAGGGTATCACAAATACCTTAAGATGACCACAATCAAACACTCATTCACGAAAGTTCAAATTTTACATAGAATTAATACATAGTGTATTACTATAAATTTTACATAGAATTAAAACGTATATGTAAAGTATAAAATATAAATTTTGGACATTATTGAATTCGAACTTCATATTTTAGATGTCAAAATTTTGAGTTTTTATGTTTGTTGTTAATATTTTGGATTACAAAAAAAATCTTAAACACGTGCGCAAATAGGTTCATGACTAGATTTTAATTATATTTGAGTTTGGTTATTATATGAAAATTCGATTCCGAATCATAGTTTGTTTTTCTACAAATTCATTTTCTACAAAATCCAGTTTCTAAAAAAACATTAGAACCGAACCAGTTTTTTCGATTCGGTTCCTGAACCAATTCTTCATAAAAATTAGACAAAAATTAAAGCGATTTATATATTTTTAAAATCGGTTCCAGTTCATTAATTTATTAGTAAGAAGTCCCAACCTTATGCACATTATTAAAGTATTGTTCAAGCGCATCTCATAGTTCCTTGGGAGTTTGCAAGTTCACGTAACACTTTTCCGATAGTGGTGTATATGTCGACACAAATATATCAGTGTATTAGCCTTGGTTTCATCCTTCAGTTCCCGAGCGGTATGCTCGTTATAGAGAAATATGTAGTAGTAAATCTCTTGCCGACGAACGGCAAGCGAGCGTCTAAGATCCACCGATGATACTCCTTACCAGCATGGTCAAGGATCTCAAGTATACATTCAACTTTTTACTTCTCTATTTATTATCCACTTTCTCTCTCCAAAATTACTGCCAGAGGTATCCCCCTCACCAATATTAAATTTTTTATTTCCTCATCTCCCAACACAGTTCTCCCTCTAAAATTACCACCACAAGTAATAATTATCAATATTCAACTTTTAACTCCTCTCTCCACCAACTTTCTCTCTCTGGAATTACTAGCCTAAGTAACCGACATTAATATCCAACTATTTACGACCACCCCTATAAACAGTTTAGCTCTCTAGAATTACCACTCAAGAAATCAACACCAACATTAAATTTTATAATTTTACTGTCTCTACACACTTCCCTCTCTTGAATTACCACACAAGTAATCGACACTAATATTTGATTTTATACCTCATCTCTCTACCCACTTTATTACTTTAGAATTATCACCTTAAGTAATCGATAGTAATACTTAATTTTTATTCCCCCTCTCTACACAAATTATCTCTCAAAAATTATACCTCCAAGTAATAGACACTAATATTGGACTTTTTATACCCCCAGTCTCTCTACCCACATTTTCACTATAGAATCACCACCCAAGTAATTCATACCAATATTCAACTTCTAATTACACATCTCTCTATCCATTTTTTCTCTCTAAAATTACCACCATAAGTAATCGGTACAACTCAACTTTTCACTCCCCCTATTTACACTCACTTTATCTCTCCAGCATTAATGCCCCAAGTAATCAGCACTAATGTTCAACTTTTTATCCTCGTATCTCCACCCACTTTCTCTCTTCAGAATTATCATCCTAAGTAATCAGCATCACCATTCAACTTTCTAGTCTCACTCTTTACCTACTTTCTTTCTTAAGATCTACCACCCCAAGTAAGATGTACCAATATTCAATTTTTACTCCCTAATCTCTATGTCCACTTTCTTTCTCTAAAATTACCACCTTGAATAATTGGTACCAACTTTCAACTTTTTACTCCTTGCTTTCTCTATCCACTTTCTCTCTTCAGAATTATCACCCAAATAATTGACATTAACATTTAACTTTGTAGCCCCTCTCTCACTACCCACTTTCTCTCTCTACAATTATCACTCAAGTAATATTGAACTTTTCACACCCACATCTCTCTCTACCCACTTTCTCTCTATAGAATTACCATTCCAACGAACTAATTCTAATATTTGACTTTAGATTACCCATGTTAGGAATATGCCCTCGAATGCCACTCAGGGGATGAGAGAGTAGGGGCATTGTACTTGTAATTATGGAATAATTAATAAAAAGGATATATGATTCATTCACTGTTTATTGTATTTCAATTGCATTCTTGACTTGGTAAACATTGAAGTGAAGTCCATGTAAATAAATCGAACATTCCATTCTCGTTATGGGATAAGAGAAAATGTATTGGAAGTATTCAAAGTTTATTTACGTAAATTGTTCGGAAGTCAATAAACTTAAAATGGGCATTAGGTTTTAATAAGACTTGTATAACTGATGCTAGGACGTGTGCACGTCTTGATAGCATAGTTATAAGTATATTGGTGGGACCAGTATACTCGAACACTACTCATACTCGATTCAGTCACACGGTATTCACTCTCGGAGAGTCGATGACGAATCGAAAGGTTGTGATAGTATACGTGGACCTTTGACTTGAGGGTTCAGTAGAAGATGTGCCTGTGACGTTTAGTTTGTCATTAGAGTAGTTAGACTCATTTGCTTAATTGCTGAGTCGACCTCGAAGTGCGGACTATACGGGCAGGTAGTAGTCTTTACTGTATGCCAAGAAAGAATTCTATCTCCTGTTAGTGAGCAGGCGAATGTCCTATATGGTTAATGACAAATAAGATCATAAGTCTTTGGCCAAAGCATTCTGATATAGTCGTATTAGATACACTATTAATCAGTCGGTCTTGATTTGCATTAACATATGTATAGAGTTTAGTCAACAGTAGTGTTTGACTTTACCGTGACCCGAAGACTTGACCGGGACATCTGATGAAGGGTCTATACGTATATAGTATTCACGACATAATGATTCTGTAATGATCCCTTCATTTGTTCTCAGTCGGGGTTTACAGTGAGGCCCGCTAGGCTGGCTAAGTGATGTCCGCACCCATTGGTTCCTCCCAATGCCAGCCGGACCTACGGAGTCGCGCATCAGGAACGTTGATGGATAAATGTGAATTTATTATCTCTTTATTAATATTAGATATTGGATATCTAAATTATGATTTATTGGATAAATCAAAATTGCGGTCATATGAATTGAAATTAAGTTGCCAGGTAATTAATTCAATTCATAAATTATATTTCTTAGAGAAATATATTTGTATTTGATATAACTATTTAATTGGATTAATTAATTTATGTAAATACATTGGTGATTAAACAGAATGTATTTAACGAAGTCGTTTGACGAATGTCCGGTACACGAGCCGAGTGGCTTGGCTCGTTTTCTAGGAAGTTTCCTCCTAGCCGCCCCCTCCCTACTTTTCACATGTCTTGTTGGTTTTTTAAATAACATCATGCATGTTTAGGTGATAATTTGGTGATATTATATATCACATTATTGTTATGACTTTGTTATTAAAAAAAAATGACAAGACAAAACTCTCAACATAATACTATTCTCCATCTTCTTCCTTTGAGATGGTTACTGCCGAGAGTTAAGTGAACAACGGGGGGAGAAAGTTTTTTTTTCTTCATCTTATAGGTGAGAAATAATAAGAAAAAGAGATATAAATTCCTATAGTTATTTCTAGCCGTGTTCTTGGAGAACGGATTGCTATCGAATTTTTTCGAGTAACTTCCGACGCGTGTGAAGTAGAGGCTTCGAATTTTCGGTGCTTGGAACGAAGGGATTTCGTGTTCGTGAAGGGGTTCGTGATCGTCATCCATTTTTACGAAGATTTATTTCAAAGGCTTCAAGGGTATGATTTTTATCTTCGTATTTATTTTTCGTATATACGTTACTTGATCGATCCTGTTTGGGATTCATTTTTTATTTTCCGCTGCGTATTTCGTTTTATTTTCGGAATCCCAACAACTCACTCCCTCTCTAGAATGATCACCTCAATTAATTGACACCAATAGTTGACTTTGTGCCCCTCTCTGTCTCTACCCATGTCTCTAGAAGTACCACCCTAATATAACATTTAATTGCTATAATTTTCATAGTATATCTAATTACACATAAAAGATCAAAATTATTCTCTTATAAATGGGGACGGGCCTAAAATTTCACTATAAACATGTACGATTTGAAATAGACAAAATTACAATACATTTTTGTAGCAAAAAAAAAGATATATTTTAATAGATAAGTTATTTTTTTACAATTAACACTCGTACTGTATCTCATTAATTACGATAATTTTATTAAAAAAATTCTTACATTTACAAAAAATATGTATGTCTGGTGTTTTATCTCTAAACCAGTTTTTCTACCTATAATCCTAATGAGTATTAAAGTTTTATTTTTCATTTTATATTAATAAATATGAATATATGTCAACTTTTACCTACTATCATTTTTATAATATTTTAATTTTTCTCCACTCTCAGACTTCTTGTAATACCCGGTTGTAATTCAGTCATTATCATTCAGTAATTATCATTCAGTAATTGTTACTCAGTATTTTTCACTCATCAATAATCATTCATCATTCATAGTCAATCATTATATTCACCGTTCAGAGTAATTTGTATTGTGTATCAGTTATTATTCATCTTTCTACCTGGTTGGAGGATCGAGACGTGGTTATCATCATTGTCATTTTATTAGTGGGCTGTGTGTGAGGAGTAGCGCACGCTACGTACTCTCTTTAGCGCGCGCTAATTGAGTATGGGTAGCGCACGCTACCTCTCAGCATTAGCGCACGCTAGCGTGGTTCAGGCAGACAGTCCAGAAGGCACTGGACTGCAGTTGAGTTGTAGTAGCGCACGCTATGAATGGTAAGTAGCGCGCGCTAGTGAGTCCGGATAGCGCACGCTATGCTAGCAGTGTAGCGCGCGCTAAGGTCGATCAGGGAGAGTCCAGTGGGTACTGGACTGATTTGGAATAATTCATAGCGTACGCTATGAGTGGATATTAGCGTACGCAAATGGTGTAGTAGCGCACGCTGAGTTTTGGGGGCAGCGTACGCTATGGTTAGCAGATCAGAGAACAGGAGGTTCTGGACTTCAATTATTGGACACCAAATATTAAGTTAGCGCACGCTAACATTTTGGGTTAACGCACGCTATCGAGAAGGAGTTAGCGCACGCTACTAAGTTCGTAGCGTACGCTAACGAGGCAGTCAGAGCTCACTGGACTGTCCGGTTAACTCGCTAGCGCATAAAAATCAGGGCTTAGCGTGCGCTAAACTGGAACAGTATAAATTGGACAGTCTAGTCCAGTTTCGTCATTTTTTATTCTCTCTTCATTCATTCGACGGTTTTGGGCGATTTAGGGCATTTTGGAGAGATTTCTTCGAGCTGAATCATCTACCATCATCTTCAAGCTTATCATTCGGATTAATCATCATTTCATCCTCTCCAACACATCAAATCAAGGTAATAACTTCTTGGATCTAGAATTTCGAATTTTGGGCTTTTCCTTCCGATCTCTTCGTGTAAGCTTGCTATTATGTTGGAATATGTTAGATATGGATTATCTACCTTGGATACATGTATTCCTACAGATTTATTGATGTTTTTTTTTGGATTTGCTGAATATTTGAAAAATTAATCAAGAACCCTTGATGTTGACTTTGGTTGTTTTGGGGGTTTTCGATTATAGTTGTCGTAACCTCGAGTTATGATTTCCTTATTGGATTATTGATATAATTGAAGGTGTTTTGTTGGATTGAACTACTCATTTTGGAGTTGGTTTCGATATATTTGGGATTTGGTTATAATCAAGGGTTGATGTTCGCTAAGTGTTTGTTTGAATGCCTCAATGAGTTTGGATATTGTTGTATCGACCTTTGAGTTAGTCGTAATTCATGTTTGATACGTATTTTGAGCGGATTATTGGTAATTGTGTTTCAAAATTTTCCGAACGACCGACATCTCATTGTAGGACGTTTGTTCGAGGAAGGACATTATTCACCGGTGTTGTGTAAGTTAATTCTTACTCGGTTAAAAGGATATTCATTCCTTTCGTTGTTGTTTATTCATAATCATAACTTATTCATAATGTATTAACCATATTGAGACTTGTAATTGTCGAATAATCACTTCATTCACGAGGAACAACGGTTCCAATCATTTCATTGAGCTATCATTCACTTCACTATTATTTCATCTCGGTGAGTCATTCTTGACTTTGTCGGATTGTTATTCATTAATATTCTTCATGGTAATTCTTGTTCATATGACCTTCTGGGTTCATATTGCGTGGCCGGGTGGGGATGTGTGGAATTTTTAGTCGGGCACATGATGGTCATGTGTTTGGGTTCACCGACACAATGTACTGTGCACACGGTAACGTACCTCCGTGAGACTAATTAGGTACAAGAACGGGTGTGTCCGGACACTCGTCTTGTGCACTTGCACATACCATTACGGGCGTACTATGATGCTCCTCTTCATCTTAATTTCATAATTAAAATATATCATGTTTGTGTTTATTCAACTCTTGAGGATTGTTGCTCTGTGTAACTGACCCCGTTGGGGGATATTGTTTTCAGGTCATGGAAAGGTTAAAGCACGGGAAGAGAATGTTGATGGCGAGGAGTCCCAGTGATACTAGTAGGGGCCCCCAGTCCTTTCAGTCATTCACGTTTTTCTTCATTTTATTTCCGCTGCAGATTTCCGTTGGATACTCATTTTCATTCAGTGTTGTATATTTTATCTTCATATAAAATATACATGTATTCTGTATTATCTTGGGTGTGTTGTACTTGAAACTCCTCATCGGAGTAATTGATGATATAATGTGGTTCGGTACTACAATTATATTATTTAAGTCATTAATTTTCATTGGCCCGGTGGATCCCAGTTGGGGGTCCATGGCACTGTAATAGTCGCCTAGTTTGGGGTGTTACGGAGTTTGTATCAGAGCGTGGTTTTGAATACTACCTTCCGAGTCATGTCTCATTGAAATCATCATTCATCAGACTAGTATCATTGGACTTTCGCGTCGCGTGTGACCTGTGCAAGAGCCAAGCCCCTCAGACCAAAGAATAGTAAGATTTCTGACGCCATAGTATAATTTCTGGCAATAAGAATCACTCATTCATCATTCAACAGTCAACAATCCTCAATCATCATTTTTATTTTTGATCATGTCGATCATGTTAATTCACTAATCACTCAGTTCATTTCATTGTTCAGTTGTTGATCTTGAGGATCATATCATTAATCTTGTTAACTTGTTCAAGATAATCATTTCAAGAATTTCATCATATAATCATGTCACCTCAGTTGATCATTCATGTAGTCATTGTGTTAGAACGCGTATGCTCATCATCACCAATTCATAACGTAATCATAATGTGATATACATGCAAGATATATAATCATCATGTGACTTTCCCACTTCAGAAGGTGTTCGGGTTGACCCACTCGCGTTTATGCAGGCATGATGGCCCAAATGACTCAGATGGCACGCCTCATGGAGACGATGCAGAACTCAGCTACTCAGAATCAACAAGCTCCTCCGCCGCCACCTCAAGGGCAAGAGAGGGGTGTGAGCAGTATTATTGGCGACATCTCTCGCCAAAGACCACCTACTTTTGAGGGCTCATCTGAGCCGGTGGATATTGTTCACTGGCTCGAGCATTTCGAGAAGTTGTTTGTTATGGTAGAGTGTCCCGAAGGGCACAAAGTTTCAGTCGCGGCTTACTATCTGGGTAAGAGCGCTCATTCATGGTGGTTATCGTTGAAGCCCACCGACGGATCTTGTACTTAGGATCAATTCAAGACTCTCATGATGGAGAGGTATTATCCGGACCCACTCAGAGAGACCAAGTTATCAGAATTACTCACTCGTGACCTCTCAGCGGACGATGATGTTCTCGCCATCGCCGAGAAATTTCAAGAGCTACTTCTTTTCGCCTCATCTATTATTCACTCCGAGGCGGACAAGATCAAGTATTTCAGCAAGAGGTTGAAACCTCGTATGCGGATGAAGTTGCTTAATCACAATTGCACCACTCTGTCCGAATTCATTGAGAAAGCTCTTACTTATGAGCTTACTGCTAAGGAGATTGCTAAGCAGCAACCTTCATCTGCTAGCAAGAAGTCAAAGAATCGTAATCAGTCTGAAGGCAGTCAGGCAACTTTCAAGAAGCCTCATGCGGGCTCTACCTTTTACGAGCGACCTCCTATGGCGCCGAAACCCGCGGAATCTCAGTACCGAGCGGCTAGTTCGGCCATCACCTATTTCAACTGTGAAGAACCGGGTCATTTCAGCACCAAGTGTCCGAGGCAGACTATCACGTGCCCTAACTGTGGGATTGCTGGGCATAAGGCCTGTTTTTGCCGAAGAGACTCTAAACCTACTCCGGCGATATCTCAGGCCCCGAGGTAGTCAGCGGTCCAGAATCAGGACACTCAGTTAGCGTCGTTCAAGATGACAGGAGCAAACAAAGGAGGAGCCAAAAGCTATCAGACGGGAGCATCAGGTTCAGGGGCCGGCAAGCCCTGAATTTATGAGATGAAGAAGGCCGATGATCCAGAGGCCCGAATGATCTCAAGTACACTCGAAATTCTATCTCAACCTGTGTGTACCCTTTTTGATACTGGTGCATCGCATTCATTCATTTCCCAGTCATGCTTGAGTAGACTTCATCTGGATAGTGCTACTAGATGTGAACCTTATGTCATTGGACTACCTGACGGTAGAAGAATTCTCGGAGATCATGAGATTAAGAATTGTCCGATTCAGCTTCATGGCCGTGATTGGTTAGTAGACCTAAACACGGTGGATTTACCGAGAGACGATGTTATCTTGAGTATTGATTGGATGGATCGCCACGATGCCACCATTAGTGTCTGTAAGCGTATGGTCACTATCATTTCAGACGATGGAGTCGAATGTGTATTTCATGGGGGTAATCCCATTTGTTCCGGTAGAGTTATTAGTATGATAAAAGAAGTAAAATTACTCAATCAGGGGTGTGTCAGTTATTGGTGCTATATGGTCAAGACCGAAAAACCATCAGTAATGTTGATGGATATTCCTGTAGTGAGAGAATATGCCGATGTATTTCCATACGAGTTACCTGGTTTGCCTCCACAGATAGATGTGGAATTCACGATTGAGTTGGAGCCTGGTACGTCTCCAATATCGAAGGCACCGTATCGGATGGCCCTGACCGAAATGCAGGAACTGAAGAATCAATTAGAGGATTTGACCGAGAAAGGTTATATTCGACCGAGTGCGTCCCCATGGGGAGCACCAGTGTTATTTGTCAAGAAGAAGTACGGTTCTTTTCGTTTGTGTATTGATTATTGGGAGTTGAACAGGGTGACGATCAAGAATAAATATCCTCTGCCCCGTATTGATGATCTTTTGGATCAACTTCAGGGAGCTTCAGTATTTTCCAAGATCGACTTAAGATCTGGATATCATCAGTTGCAAATTCGAGAGTAGGATATCGCAAGGACGGTGTTCCGAATACGCTATGGTCATTATGAGTTTGTGGTAATGCCGTTTGGGTTAACTAATGCACCTGCGGAGTTAATGAATCGGGTTTTCATCGACTATTTAGATCAGTTCGTGGTTGTCTTCATCGATGACATTTTGATTTATTCCCGTGACCGTGAGGAGCACGAATTTCACCTTCATCAGGTTCTCGACGTGTTGAGACAAGAGCAACTTTATGGAAAGTTTTCCAAATGTGAGTTCTGGATGTCCGAGGTGACGTTTCTCGGACATGTAATTTCATCAGACGGAGTTCGTGTCGACCCTCAGAAGACAGAGGCTATCGGAGATTGGCAACCTCCGAAGAATGTTAAGAAAATCTGAAGTTTTCTCGGATTAGCAGGGTATTACCGGCGATTTGTGGAAGGGTTTTCTAAAATCACTCAACCCATGACGAACCTTTTGTGGAAAGATAAGAAATACATGTGGTCTGACGCATGTCAGCGGAGTTTTGAGGAACTCAAGAGTCATTTGATTTCAGCACATGTCCTTTCCTTGCCGCAAGGGACGGAGGGATTCGTGGTTTATAGTGACGCGTTCGGACACGGTCTTGGATGTGTATTAATGCGGAATGGGAAAGTTATTGCTTATGCTTCACGGCAATTGAGACCTTACGAGGTTAATTATCCGACCCACGACCTGGATCTAGTAGTCGTGGTGTTCGAATTAAAGATTTGGCGTCATTATCTTTATGGCGTTACCTGTCAGATATTCACCTATCATAAGAGTTTGAAGTATATATTTACTCAGAAGGAGTTAAATATGCGACAGAGGCGGTGGTTGGAACTAATCAAAGATTATGATATTGAGATCCTGTACCACCCGGGCAAGGCGAACGTGTTCGCCAATGCCTTGAGTCGTAAGTCCATTCAGAAGCAAATGCTTTAGCTCGTTTAACAGTTTAGAAGGAGCTTCAGCAGGAATTCCTTCGACCCGAGATCGAGGTCTGGTTACAGCGAGTGTAAGGGCAATTTTGCATGTTGGAGATTTCATCGCCAATTGAGGAGGCAATGTGAATCAGGGGTCAGACCTGTTTGTATCACGCATCCGGGAGGATGTGATTCAGAGGAAAGCCCTTGGATTTGTGGTCCACGAGGATGGACTTTTGCGATTTAAGAATCAGTTATGCGTTCCGGCGAATGACGAGTTGAAAAACTCGATTTTGAAAGAAGCTCATGCTACCCCATATTCCATTCATCCGGGGTTTAGAAAGATGTACAAAGACTTGAAACAGAATTACTGGTGGAGTAATATGAAGTGAGAAGTCGAGGAATTTGTTTCAAGATGTTTAACCTGTTAGCAAGTCAAGATAGAACATCAGCGACCGTGGGGTATGCTGAAATCGCTCTCTATTCCAGAGTGGAAGTGGGAAGATATTTCGATGGACTTCATTACGAGTTTGCCGACGAGTCATCATGGCATGAATATAATTTGGGTAATTATTGACCGCTTAACTAAATCAGCTCATTTCCTTGAGATTAAGGATACGTGGGGTCCCGGGAGACTTGCCCAGTTGTTCATCAAAGAGATAGTGAGATTGCACGGTACTCCTAAGAGTATCGTTTCTGATCGTGACGGGCGATTTGTGTCGTATTTTTGGAAATCAGTTCATCGTGCTATGGGAACTCAGCTTAATCTCAGCACAGCTTTTCATCCTCAGTCCGACGGACAATCATAGAGGACTATTCAGACGTTGGAGGACATGTTGAGGGCATGTGTTCTCAATTGGAAGGACGATTGGGAAGCCCAACTATCGTTGATCGAGTTCACGTACAATAATAGTTGGCATGCTTCGATTAAGATGGAAAATTACGAGGCCTTGTACGGTCGTTGTTTTCGATCTCCTTTGTGTTGGAATGACTTATCAGAATCAATCAGCACTGAGCCCGATATGTTTATAACCGCCCGCGAGAAGGTAGCTTTGATCAGGAGTCATTTGTTGACTGCTCAGAGTTGACAGAAATCATATGCAGATAATCATCGTCGACCATTAGAGTTCGAGATAGGTGACCACGTTTTGGCCAAGGTATCCCCGAGTCGAGGTATATTCCATTTCGGAAAGCGGGGAAAGTTGAGTCCGAGATTCATTGGACCGTTTGAGATTTTGGATCGAGTAGGCAATCTGGCTTATCGATTGGCCTTACCTCCGGCGTTGAGCCGAATTCATAATGTGTTTCATGTCTCTCAGTCGCGGAAGTATGTTGCCGATCCGAATCACATACTTTAGTTCGACGAAATCTAGATCGCTGATGTTCATTCGTATGAGGATCGTCCTATACGAGTTTTAGAGCGGCGAATCAAACAGTTGAGGAACAAGATGATTCCTTTGGTCAAAATTCAGTGGTCTAGACATGGAGTCGAAGAGGCTACTTGGTAAACCCAGGATAGTATGCGGAAGAGTTATCCCGAGTTGTTTGACCCATAGTTTCGGGGACGAAACTCTTTTAAGGGGGGGTGTATGTAATACTCGGTTGTGATTCAGTCATTATCATTCAGTAATTATCATTTAGTAATTGTCACTCAGTATTTTTCACTCATCAATAATCATTCATCATTTATAGTCAATCATTATATTCGCCGTTCAGAGTAATTTGTATCGTGTATCAGTTATTATTCATCTTTCTACCTGGTTCAAGGATCGAGCCGTGGTTATCATCATTGTCATCTTATTAGTGGGCTGTGTGTGAGGAGTAGCGCACGCTACGTACTCTCTTTAGCGCACGCTAATTGAGTACGGGTAGCGCATGCTACCTCTCAGCATTAGTGCACGCTAGTGTGGTTCAAGCAGACAGTGCAGAAGGCACTGGACTGCAGTTGAGTTGTAGTAGCGCATGCTATGAATGGTAAGTAGCGCGCGATAGTGAGTCCGGATAGCGCACACTATGCTACCAGTGTAGCGCGCGCTAAGGTCGATCAGGGAGAGTCCAGTGGGTACTGGACTGATTTGGAATAATTCATAGCGTACGCTATGAGTGGATATTAGCGTACGCTAATGGTGTAGTAGCACACGCTGAGTTTTGGGTGTAGCGTACGTTATCGTGAGCAGATCAGAGAACAGGAGGTTCTGGACTTCAGTTACTGGACACCAAATATTCAGTTAGCGCACGCTAACATTTTGGGTTAACGCATGCTATTGAGAAGGAGTTAGCGCACGCTACTATATTCATAGCGTACGCTAACGAGGCAGTCAGAGCTCACTGGACTTTTTGGTTAACTCGCTAGCACACGCTAAAAATCAGGGCTTAGCGTGCGCTAAACTGGAACAGTAAATTGGACAGTCTAGTCCAGTTTAGTCATTTTTCATTCTCTCTTCATTCATTCGACGGTTTTGGGCGATTTCGGGCTTTCTGGAGAGATTTCTTCGAGCTGAATCCATCTACCATCATCTTCAAGCTTATCATTCAGATTAATCATCATTTCATCCTCTCCAACACATCAAATCAAGGTAATAACTTATTGGATCTAGAATTTCGGATTTTGAGTTTTTCCTTCCGATCTCTTTGTGTAAGCTTGCTATTGTGTTGGAATATGTTAGATATGGATTATCTACCTTGTATACATGTATTCCTACGGATTTATTGATGTGTTTTTCGGATTTGATGAATATTTGGAAAATTAATCAAGAACCCTTGATGTTGACTTTGGTTGTTTTGGGGGTTTCCGATTATAGTTGTCGTAACCTCGAGTTATGATTTCCTATTGGATTATTGATATCATTGAAGATGTTTTATTGGATTGAACTACTCATTTTGGAGTTGGTTTCGATATATTTGGGATTTGGTTATAATCAAGGGTTGATGTTCGCTAAGTGTTTCTTTGGATGCCTTAATGAGTTTGGATATTGTCGTATCGACCTTGGAGTTAGTCATAATTCATGATTGATACGTATTTTGAGCGGATTATTGGTAATTGTGTTTCAAGGTTGTCCGAACGACCGACATCTCATTGTAGGACGTTTGTTCAAGGAAGGACATTCTTCACCGGTGTTGTGTAAGTTAATTCTTACTCGGTTAAAAGGATATTCATTCCTTTCATTGTTGTTTATTCATTATCATAACTCATTCATAATGTATTAACCGTATTGAGACTTGTAATTATCGAATAATCACTTCATTCATGAGGAACGACGGTTCCAATCATTTCATTGAGCTATCATTCACTTCACTATTATTTCATCTCGGTGAGTCATTCTTGACTTTGTCGGATTGTTATTCATTAATATTTTTCAAAGTCATTCTTGTTCATATGACCTTGTGGGTTCATATTGCGTGGTCGGGTGGGGATGTGTGGAATTTTTAGTCGGGCACATGATGGTCATGTGTTTGGGTTCACCGACACAATGGACTGTGCACACGGTAACGTACCTCCGTGAGACTAATTAAGTACAAAGATAGGTGTGTCCGGACACTCGTCTTGTGCACTTGCACATATCATTACGGGCGTACTATGATGCTCCTATTCAGCTTAATTTCATAATTAAAATATATCATGTTTGTGTTTATTCAACTCTTGAGGATTGTTGTTCTGTGTAACTGACCCCGTTGGGGGATGTTGTTTTCCGGTCATGGCAAGGCTAAAGCACGGGAAGAGAACGTTGACGGCGAGGAGTCCCAGTGATAATAGTAGGGGGGCCCAGTCCTTTCAGTCATTCACGTTTTTCTTAATTTTATTTCCGCTGCAGATTTCCGTTGGATACTCATTTTCATTCTTATCTTCATATAAAATATACATGTATTCTGTATTATCTTGGGTGTGTTGTACTTGAAACTCCTCATCTGAATAATTGATGATGTAATGTGGTTCGGTACTACAATTATATTATTTAAGTCATTAATTTTTATTCGTCTAGTGGGTCCTAGTTGGGGGTCCACGGCACTGTAATAGTCGCCTAGTTTGGGGTGTTACACTTCTCAATTCTTGATGAAGATTCATCATCAAACTTCAATTCTAACATAAATAAATAAGAAAAACTTCATTTTAATACTAAGGCAAAATGACCGAAATTTGCCCTATAGTTTGACAAAATAATCAAATAAGGACCAAATATTCAAAAGGTATCAAACAAGGCCTTATAGTTTACTCCGTCCAACTGCGTTGGGCCTTTCGCTACTAGATGGCCGTTAAACAGTTAAATTTCGTCCTACATATCTAGTTATCTCACACGTGGCGAATACTATGGGCTCTATAGTTCGACAAAATGATCAAATAAGGACCAAATGTTTAAAAGGTATCAAACAATGCCCTATAGTTTATTCCGTCCAACTACGTTAGGCATTCCGCTCTTGGACGGTCGTTAAACAGTCAACTTTCATCCTACGTTTCAATAATATTTTTTATTAAGATTATTTTGATTTGTTTAATTCATTAGGACTTCGATCAAATTTTATTTTCTAAAATTCTCTCTATACAAAGATGAATCTACGGATTAGTATATTATTATTAAATTTAATTGCCTAAGTATTTAGAAATATCTCTTTGAAAAACCATAAAATCAGTAATTATATAATTTGGTAAATATGAGTTTTTCATTTATTCTGTTATTTTACATTTATTTAATAAGATTTAAAACTACGATAGATTAATTGGTTTATTCCATAGTTTCTTTGATTTATTTATAAATAATAGTTAAAACCATTGTTTCTACACTTTCAAATTGGGGCTATTTATGAAGGCAAAATGACCACCTGGACATTTATGAATGAAGAAAGAACATACGATCCCTAATTTCACATTCATCCAAATTTTCATCCACGTAATGTCAGCTTCAACATCATTGTCAACAAATTCGAGGACCTGCTACTGTAATAAGGATTCTCCCTTAATATGAATATGCAATAAGATAATTCATTCATCATATTACCAAAACAGAAAGCTGTAGTTTTTAAACCAAATAACAAACCAAAAGTACCTAGATAAAATAAATTAACTAATAGTATGTTCTTTGTACAGAGAGAATTTTAGAAAATTTAAATTGATCGAAGTCCTAATGAGTTAAATAAATCAAAATAATCTTAATAAAAAATATTATTGAAACGTAGGACGAAAGTTGACTGTTTAACGACCGTCCAGTAGCGGAAGGCCTAACGCAGTTGGACGGAGTAAACTATAGGACTTTGTTTGATACCTTTTAAACATTTGGTCCTTATTTGATCATTTTGTCAAACTATAGGGCCCATAGTATTCGCCACGTGTGAGATAACTGCACACGTAGGATGAAAGTTAACTGTTTAACGGTCGTCCAGTAGCGGAAGGCCTAACACAGTTGGACGGAATAAACTATAGGGTCTTGTTTGATACCTTTTGAACATTTGGTCCTTATTTGATCATTTTGTCAAACTGTATGGTCCATTTCTATCATTTTTCTTAATATTAAATGCCATTTTAATTCTAATGCACCAATTTTAATAACTCCGCGCAATTACACAATGAAGAGTCCCACGTGTGTGTGTGCGGATAGAGAGTTGAAAAGATTTATTTATCCCTACACATTTATAAAATTATAATATTTTTCTTAATTATAAAACTCAAATCAAAATTTTAATTAATAAACTAATATAACACGAATATGATTAAATGGTGGAAATAAATTTGTATATCATTTTTATAGAGTTGTACTATTACAGTAAATTATTAAATATTTGATTATCACTAAAAAGTTAGGTATTAGGACAAAATTTATGTCACTGAACAATAGAGTAAAATTTAAATTCTTCTAGTCAAATTATATTTTGTCAAATTGAATGAATTTTCTTCTATAATACTAAAGGTCCCAATTTTAAGAATATTTTAATGAAATATATAATTAGATTTATACAATAATTTTAAATTATTGTATTATGTTACATAAATTAAAATATGAGTTTATTGAAATATATTTTTCTAAAATAAGTGGGAATATAGAAATTGTTAAAATAATGAATTGGCTGAACGTTCTTATTGGTCATTTTACATAATTAAGTAGTTATCAGCTATTAGTTATTTACCAAATATTTTTATACAAACAGTTAATACAAAATGCTAGTCAAACTAGCTAATACAATCAGCTAGTCAAAACATCTAATCAATCAGCTAACAGCTAACCGCTGATTGACAAACAGGGCCACTATCTAATTACCTGATCATCCCATTAAGATTGAATACAAACCATCCCTACATATATTCAAATGTTTACCTATTTGACTCTCTCCTCTTTTTATCTCTACAATTACCACTTTAGATAATTATTGGAATTCAGTCCAGCATTTTCTCTGCATGGGCTTTAAATGCACGAGACGTTGGGTTACATGAATTGATTTGGACTATTAATACGAAGAAGATGCAACTTCTTTTCTGGAAACCTTTTTTAGTCCTGTCACTCTATCTATTTTTACTCTCTAAAATTACCACATCAACTAATCAACACAATATTGTAAATTTGTTAGAAGAGAAGGAAATCTTGTAGCTCATAGGCTTATTGGTCTAGGCAAAAGAATAGGAAATAGAAGTTAGATTGAGCCCTCTCTCAATAAACTGTACTGATCCTAATATTATAATGCCTGGTTGGCTCTTTTCCACAAATATAATGAAACATCTTAAGATTAAAAAAAATCAACACACTGCTTACCAACTCTGTCATTAAGATCTGAGTGGAATAAGTTATCTGTTTGGATTATGCTGTCTGTCTGGATAAAGATGAAATGTTGTTTACCTGCATTGCTGAATCAACTGTCTGAATGGCTGAAATGACCATTTTACTATCTCGATATATATAAAAATGTATTAAATATTAAGATCCAAAATAGTTCAACACCATACAATTATAAATTGCACAACATCATAATAATATAACACAATATCTAGTTATAATAGTCATTTGGTTCCATTAAGATGATAGTTTACCGAATAAGGAGATGGGTGATCACTGTCCCATTAAGCTGCTATCTTATTGATTAAGTTCCTGGTAAACACATTATCAGCTGTCCGAAAAAGCTATAAGAAACCAATAAGCTTCATTAAGCTGCTAGTAAACATGCACTAACTCTCAACACTCTGAGTACAGATAAAAATATTCATTTTTGTCCCCCAATCTCTCTGTCTACTTTCTCGCTCTAGAATTACAATCATTCAATCGTCATTTTCATTACCATTACTCAGGGGCTGTTTACCAAATTTTTCATTAAGTCTTGTATGGGTAAATGTGTTTGTCTGGTTAAATGTGTCCGTTTGGGTAAATTGATGCTGTTGTTTACTTTTTCATCTGAATAAACTGTCTAAATAACAGAAATAACTGATTTACCCCTGAATATGAATTATAAGTTGTTTTATAAATTTCTGTTTTTTTTAAGCCATATATTCCTAAATTCAATGATATAATCAATAAAATAAAAAGATAAATTCAAAAAGTGCTTAAAAATCCAATTTCAAATACAAAGTAGTCAAATTCAAATACAAAGTACCCAAATTCAAACACGAAGTAGCCAAGTTTGAACATTATTAACCAAAATATTTGCAATTTCATCACGCAAAGAAACCATATATTGAGTGCTATTAGCTCGGGGTGTTCATAACTGGGTACCGGATTTTCGGGTACCCGAATTTACGGATACCCGATTATGCGGGAAATGGAAAATTCGGCCTGTGATTCGAAAAAGTCGGGTACCCATTTTTTCAATATTCAGTTATATATATATATGAGAGATTGTTAATTATAAGGTTTTAATGAATTTTATGTTGGCATACTTGATTATTTTCCATATATTTATATTTTGGATGCAATATACTTCACTTGGCAATTTGTTGTTTAATTTAGGTGTTTCATGGAGTTTTTAAGTTTAAGGAATAATTTGGATCATCAAATGGACCAAGCCAAGGTGATTTGTGCTTAAAATGAAGAAAATGTCGTGCGACACTGGGTGGCCTAGTGTCAGTTCGGACACCCAGTGTCAGTCCTGTTTCGAAAATAATCTTACTTGGGGCCCAAGAAACGACTCAAAAATCGCCCAAGCAGTTCCACAAGGCAATAAATCGGTCCATAGGATGGAAAAAGGAATTGGAATAGATTTGGGAAGAAAGACTCCAAGGAAATTAAAACTTAAGAAGGAAGGAGTTCTAATTAAAGAAGGAAACTAGGAGATAAGGAATATATATAAAAGGAGAGGAGGGCTGGAATTATTATCATCTTGAAGCACTACTTTTCACGGCTGGAGCAGAAGGAGAAGAGGACGACCGAGCTGATTTTCTCGTGGGAGCAACCGAGCCGATTCCAACGTGCGAAGAAGAAGACTACACCGTTTGAATTTCTTTCTTCTCATGTCTATTATTAATTTGCTGTTTTCTATAGCCAACATGTCCGGCTAATTTTCTATTCTAGTTCTTAGTGAAGTTTGAAACCATATTCGAATTATTCATATTTTAATTCCGTAGCGTATTCTCAACTCGAATTCTCTTGAATTACTTTTGTGTTATTGAATTCACGACTATGCCATTTAATTTCTTGATTTGGTTTGGCCAACTAGATTAGGAGTTTGATGTCTTATGCTAGAAATTGAGTTGTAATCCGTAATTGTTGCAATTTTAATTTCACAAGTAGCAAACAATTGATTTTTTCCAATTGATAACACAAAATCGAGATCCCTTAAGTCGAGCTTATGAACTTAATATCTTGCCTATTCCATTACTTTAGTTTCTAATGCATCTAGAGAGCGAGATTTGAAGAGCTTATTTTGAATCCACCGCATAGATAAGTTCGATTAAAGAGCTTGTTTTAATTGAATAAACTTAAGAAATAATTGGGGTCAACAGAGCTTGTTGTTGGCTTCGGAATAGGAGTTCATGAGATTAGAGAAGAGATAAGCGCTGCATTGAAACTTGAATTAATTCAAAACGGTGGATAACGAAGCTAAGGACTAGATTATTCCTCAATTGATATTTTTAACTTTTTATTTCCTTTGTTTATTTTATTTTATCTTACGCAATTTATTTTAGTTAAGATCGAAAACAACCCCCCTTTTTTTGTTTTATTTTATTTTAATTGCACAAAGTACTTAATCCTTAAAAAGCATAATTAATTTACTGTTCTCTGTGGTATCGACCCTTACTTGCCGGTACTACTAGTTAGTAGAAGTAAGCCAAGGAAAAAAATAAAAATAACTAATTTTGGCGCGTCACGACAGCGCGGTCAAAATTTTAGCGCCGTTGCCGGGGAACGGTGTTAAATTAATTTTACTTATTTTGGGTTAAAAACTTTCTGTAATTTCGACACTGGGTGACCCAGTGTCAGTTCTGGAAATTCATTTTAATTGTCAGTTGTGTACTAATCCGTTTGTTTTAGCTTTGCATGAATACAAGGTCCTGAGGGGATAAAGACTTACAATACTTTCCATAAATCACCGAACGAGATCGAGTTTTCAGGCGAAAAGCAAAAGAAACCAAAGAAGCACTCGGGCACTTACCATTTTCTTTCGAAAGATCACCCAGCGAATCAGAGGACGAATTTGTAGTCATGGCAAATAACGCTGAAAAGACGCTGAAGCAATTGGCCAACCCAGAGCTACCGCAACAACCACTGTGCATCACGATCCCGGCTATTGACAACAACAACACCTTTGAACTGAAATTGGGGTTGATTCACTTGCTACCTGCATTTCATGGTCTATCAGGAGAGGATCCGCACAAACATCTCAAGGAATTTCATGTCGTTTGTTCAAGCATGAAGCCGAACGGCGTCGCCGAAGAACAAATCAAGCTTAGAGCCTTCCCATTCTCATTAAAAGATTCGGCTAAGGATTGGTTATTTTATTTACCGTCGGCCACCATCACAACGTGGAACGAGATGGAGATCTTATTTCTACAAAAATATTTTCCAGCATCTCGAGCGGCCAACCTAAGGAAAGAAATATGTGGTGCAAATGACCGTAGAAACGTTGCATGAATATTGGGAACGATTCAAACAGTTGGTATCTCGATGCCCGCAACATCAAATTAGCGAGCAACTCCTGACTTAGTATTTTTACTAAGGACTTAATCCGATGGAGCGGAACACGATAGATGCGGCAAGTGGAGGAGCTCTAGTGGACAAAACTCCCACGGCCGCAAGGGCTCTCATATCCAACATGGCGGCTAATTCACAACAATTTGGATGTCGCGATGCACCGATCAGGATGGTGAAAGAGATGCATGACTCGTCCCTTGAGGAAAAATTGAATGAGCTAACTAATTTTGTTAGAAAACTTGCTGTAGGCAATAGCACTCCAGTCGCACCCTGTCGCATTTGCAAAACCACGGAGCATACAACGAACAATTGTCGGATTTTGCTTGATGAAATCGAGGCACACGCCAATGAAATTGGAACTAAAAATTCTTATGGGAGGAAGAACGATCCGTATTCAAACACATACAACCCAGGATGGAGGGATCACCCTAACTTTCGATGGAAAAATCAGCAAGAGGCACCTCCGCAAAATAGGGGACAATTCTACAAGCAGCCCACCGAAAATCCGACACCATCCTTGGAGGAGATGATGAAGACCCTTATGGAAAACACTATGCAGCTACAACAGGGCATGAATCAGTTTCAGCATGACACTAAATCGAGTATCAAAATTCTCGAAAATCAAGTAAGTCAACTAGCCACCACTGTGAGCCGCTTGGGAAACCAAAATAGTGGGAAATTGCCATCCTAACCTGAACCGAACCCAAAGAACGTGAGTGTTATAACTCTAAGGAGTGGGAAGCAGCTTAAGGAGCCTAAGGAGGTGGAGGAAGCTGAAAACAAGGAGAAAAAATCCACTGAACAGATCAACACTGGGACACCCAGTGCGTAATCAAGACTCAAAGGCGTAATCACGGACAAAGAAGGTAAAGTCGTCCAAAACTGCTCCTTTTGGGACTAACGAGTTACCTTTTCCATCTAGGTTCAAAAAGGCAGCGATCGTGAATAAAGAGAAGCAAATCCTCGACGTATTCCGAAAGGTTGAGATCAACATTCCCTTACTCGACGCAGTTCAACAAATTCTAAAATATGCAAAGTTCCTTAAAGACTTATGCACCAGCAAACGGAGGCTAAAAGAGAACGAGAAGGTGGTGATGGGAGAAAATGTGTCCGCTGTATTCAAAAAGAAATTGCCACCAAAACGGGAAGATCCAGGTATGTTCGCTATTCCTTGTCGAATTAGAAATACGGGTTTTGAACGAGCTATACTAGATTTAGGAGCATCAATAAATGTTATGCCACGCTCTATATACACCTCCTTAAATCTAGGACCTCTTCGGGAAACAAGGATAATTATACAATTGGCGGATCGTAGCCTTGTGTATCCCGAAGGGGTAATTGAGGACATTCTTGTCCAAGTCAATAAGCTCGTATTTCCAGCCGACTTCTATGTTCTCGATATGCAACATGAGTCATCAAATTCCACACCTATTAACGATTTGTCATCAAACCCTGCAACAACTCAAAGCAATTGATTCATTGATCAATTATTGATATACATATTCTTGTTGTCGTAATTGTGCTTATATTGATAAGTATTTGAGTGTTATACACGAAAACATACATAGAGGAAAAAGAAACGATAAGATTGGATTTGGTATTATTAGGATCAAGGATCCGACATTGTTAGAATCGCAATCTATATCCGAGTGAGGTTTGTCTAGTACCCATAGAAAGCTAGATAGGTTGATTTCTTGTCCGATAGGAAAGGAAAATGGTTTAACTTGGACCGACAAAAAGATAAGTGTGTTCGGTTTATCTCGGACCGATAGAAGACGAGATTGTAACGGTAATCCCTCGACCGATAGAATAGAGGTGCAGAGGTTGATCTTTATCCTATAGAAAAAGATACATAGAGAGGACGTAGGCACGATTGGCCGAACCTCTATAAATCTTGTGTTGTTTACTTTCCGCACTTAAATCACTTCAGTAAAACGCAAAGAGTTTCGTAACTCTAATTCCAAAACGGCGATACCTATAATCTTGCTCCAATAATTGGTATCAAAGCCGGTATCCATATATAAATCGGCTTAACATCCGAGGAAGATACAACGGCGTTTCAACTTGCCCCGATCGAAGGTCTTGCTCTAAATCGACCATCATTCTTTGATGGATCAAACTTTATGACTTGGAAGAAAAAGATGTCTATCTTCATCCGAGTATACGACATCGAGCTGTGGAAAATTATATGTCTTGGTCCGAAAATTCCCACGAACACCAACGATACGCTTAAAATTTTCGAAGAGTGTGATGATTCCGATTGGAAAAATGACCATTATAACTGCAAAGCAACGCAATTATTATATTGTGCTTTAAATCCGGAAGAACACAACTGGATCTCATCTTGTGATAGTGTTAAGCAAATATGGAAGATGCTAGAAGTCACACAAGAAGGCACAAATCAAGTCAAGGAGACGAAGATTAATATGCTCCTCCAAGAATACAAGCTATTGTAAATGAAAGACGAAGAATCCATTATAATCATACTCGACCGATTTTCGGTCATTAAGAATGGATTGGCTTGTTTCGGAAAACCCCTTTCGAGTAGTGAAAAAGTAAAGAAGATCCTATGATCACTACCTCAGGAATGGGATGGAACGGTGACGGCGATTATGGAATCGAAAGATTTAAACAATCTTGATTTTAACGCCCTCTTTGGTTCGCTAATTAATTACGAGATTGTACTAAAATCTCGGAACGCAAATCCGAAGCCGAAAGAAAAATCGATAGCTTTAAAAGCTAAGATGTCTCGCAAAGAAGAAATCCCGGTCGATAAAAGTGATGAAGAATCGGCATATTATACCAAGAATATTAATAAGTTCCAAAACCTATTGAACCGGAGAAAAAAGGACATCAAATCGGGTGAATCTAAGAAATTCGACTGCAACTGTCGAATATGTGGTAAACCAGGCCACTTAGCAAAGAATTTCCGAGCATCAACTTCCAAGAAGGAAGCATTAATCACAACATGGAGTGACGAAGATGATGAGGATGATTATAATCAAAATAATCTCGCACTTATGGCCAGAAGTTCATTCGACGAAAGCGACATCAAAATCCAGGTTAGTACATATTCTCACGATGAACTATTTGAAGCATTCGAATTATTACATACTGATTTTCAAAATGCTTTATCCGAAATAAAATCCCTTCAGGCTAAAAATAAATTATTGGAAACCAAAATTTCCAGGAAATCTTTAGAAACCGATCATTCAAATTGTTTGATATCAAAAATAAATTAAAGAATGATCTTTTGAAAGTTCAAGACGAACTTAAAGATTTAACGAACAAATTTTCTTTCGGAAACAAGAAATTTGAAGATTTCTATTAAAAAATATACGTTAAACAAAGAGGGGTTAGGATTCAAACCGCATAATAAAACCGAATCCTTAAACATGAAAATACCCCGTTACGATAAATGTTTAAAAATTAGGCATCTTATTTCAAATTTCAAAAGCCCACGTCGCACAATAAAAATTAAGAAAATTTAGATTCCTAAAGGAACCAACATTCCAAATATCGTCAATATTTCGAAAGAAAAATCAACTATCGGTTGGATTTCTAAAAATTAAAATTAAATATTTCATCAATTGGTATCTTTATCTTTGATATTTTCAAAATCGATATTTAACTCAGGGGGAGTTGTTATACTTTTAATGGGGAGATATTTTTATCAGGGGGAGTTTACCCATTTCAGCATACATTATAATTTTATTATCGATTTTATCATCTTATATGCACTTTTTGCTGATAACAAAAAGGGGTAGAAGAATGGTATAAAAGAAGAATGGTATAAGGGGAGAAAAATAAAAGAATTGGAGAGAAAAAGTCATGGAAGAATGATGAGAAAAATAAAAACTACAGATCAGGAAAAGACAAAGGAGAAAGTCGAAAAGATGAAAAAGAAAAGGAGAAGTTGAACAAATGAGAAGAAGTTGAAAAGGAGAAAAAGAAAAGATGGGAGATGGAAACTAACGAAACGAACAAACCCGAAAAGTTTGATTCGTGTTTGTGTATATATATATATATATATGTATATATATATATATATATATTATTTTGCAGGATTATCCCATTCAAGAGTGTTGTTTTGTAATCCTAAAAAAGGGGGAGATTGTTGGGACTTTTTATTCCAAATATTCATTATTGAGTTTTGATGATTAGTTGTTAAACAAAGAAAAACAACAAGGAAGCAAAAAAAAATAATGAAGAAGTCGAAGTCGCAAAAAGTCATTCAATCTGGATTGCACAGCTAGCGCACGCTAGTGATAAAGAATAACGCGCGCTATCGAATGAGAATAACGTACGTAAAGGAGTGAGGTTAACGTATGTAATAGTATTTGATTACGTATTCAAACAAGACACCCGTAGGAAGATTCTGGGTCAAAGTCAAGCATACAACACACATTTTGACAAAAACGGCAATGGATATTTTGACCGATTAACGCACGGTACAAAGCAGAAATAACGTATGCTACTTAATGATCATAACGTATGTAATGGTGAAGCACAACGTACGTAAAGAAAGAAACGAAGCTGTTGGTCTGATTTGCATGAATCATAATGTACGTAACACGTAGTGATTAACATACGTAATACGCACAATGCACGCCAAAAAAAGAGCTAACGTACGCTAAAGAGACAGCAGGCAGTAACGGCTAGTTGGATGAAATTGCCTGTAAATACCAAACCATTTGGTATCAAACCCTACAACAACTCAAAGCAATTGATTCATTGATCAGAGATTGGTATACATATTCTTGTTGTTGTAATTGTGCTTATATTGATAAGTGTTTGAGTGTTATACACGAAAACATACACGAGAAGAAAAAGAAAGGATAAGATTGGATTCGGTGTTATTAGGATCAAAGATCCGGCATTGTTAGAATCACAATCTATATCCGAGTGAGGTTTGTCTAGTACCCATAGAAAGCTTAATAGGTTGATTTCTTGTCCGATAGAAAAGGAAAATAGTTTAACTTGGACCGACAAAAAGACAAGATACGAATTCGCTCGGAATGTGAATGTGTATCGGTCGGAAAAGGTATAAGTATATCGTAGCGGAAGTATATTTTGTAAATAAGATAATTCGAATGTAAAATTGTGTAGATAATATCGGATATAGTAACAATATCGATCGAGAAGGCTCGACTGATCAAGAACAAAGATTTATCGAATTAGACCTATAACTCAGTAAGATGATTTCTTCTCAAGACCTATTGAGAATCGATCGGATTAAAACTCAAAAACGCATCGAATAATAATCAAGGTTTTGATGAAACTTGTTCACCAAAGAGTTAATACAAAGTGTATTATATTCTTCAACATTCAATGCTCAATTACAAGACACACAATGATTATTTATAGAAGAGTAGTCTCCCTCAATCAACTTAAAGAAAACAAAAGTAAGATCACGTGATCTTGAAAAGAAAAACCAAAAATCAAGATAAAATACAATCAAATCAAATATCCTTGGGATAGGATCACACAATCTTTAGATAGGGTAAATGAAGGAAAAGGAGATAAAAACAACACACAAAAGGCCTTTGAAAAGGATGGCCGGCGACTTCCGACACGGGCCATGTCGCTTGACACGGCTGGGTTAGCTAGGCAGCGCGTTCTAGTCATTCTGGATGAGCAGGACTCGACCGTATTCCGGGACACGGTCGGTTTGGGTAGGCAGTGCCTTCGGCACTTTCCGGAACAGTTCGGCATGGGCCGTGTCATATGACATGGCCGAGACCGAGCACCATGGTCACTCCACGCCTTGTGTCCGTTTTCTCGCCTAAATATGTAATCGTAGGTGCATGGCATGTTGTAAGGCCGCTTACGTCGATTCTTACTTCGTCTACTTCAATTGGATTAGTCAATCCCGTTATCATTCCCTCCTTCTTTAAAAGGAATTGTCCTCAATTCAGTAATCCCATCATCATCAAGATAAGGAGAGAGATCGTCTATATTAAAAGTAGCATGTATTCCATAATCACCCAGAAGTTCTACCTTGTATACATTAACTTATTCTTGCGTTTATTCGGAAATCTTTCCTTCCTCAAATGTACCCAAACTAAATCGCCAACTTCAAATACTCTTGACCTCCTTTGCTTGTTAGACTTTCGTTAGTAAGCCTCATTTACTTCCTTAATTCGATTACGAACTTATTCGTGCAACTTCATCATTGACTTAAGCTTCGACTCCGCATATTTGTGTACCAATTCATCACTCGGCAAGGGAATCAAGTCAAACGGTATGTATGGATTCAAACCATAAACGATTTCAAAAGACGAGTGAGTGGTGACATGAGTAGAGGATCGGTTGTATGCAAACTCCGTGTGCGCAAGCTTCAAATCCCAATCTTTTTGTGTTTTGCTTACAAGGCCACGTAGCAAAGTACCCAAGGTTCGATTAGTCACCTTGGTTTGACCGTCGGTTTGAGGATGATGTGAAGTACTAAACAAAAGCTTTATTCCCACTTTTCTCCATAATGTGTTCCAAAAGTAGCTAAGGAACTTGGAATCCCGATCCGAAACAATAGTCTTCGGAATTCTATACAAGCGTACCCCTTCTCGGAAATATAAGTCGGCCACGTTACTAGCATCGTCGGTTTTGTAACAAGCAACAAAATGAGCCATCTTTGAGAAACGATCGACGACAACCATAATAGCATCCTTACCTCGTTGAGTTCGAGGCAAAGCAACGATAAAATCCATCGTGACATCTTCCCATGGTCTATCCGGAATTGGTAGATGCATATACATGCCCAGTTTGAATGAGCTCTTCGCCATATGACATGTTACACACTTACTAATGATATCATTCACATACTTTTGCATTTTCGGCCAAAAAATGTTCTTTTAGCACCTCCATGGTCTTAGCCGTGCCAAAGTGGCCTGCCAAGCCTCCTTCATGAGCCTCTCAAACCAACAACTCCCGAGTCTCATGTTTTGGTAAACAAAGTCTATTCCCTTTAAAGAGAAAACCATCTTGCATAATGAATTCTCCAAACAGACCAGATTAGCAATGAACAAGGATCTCTCCAAATTCTGAATCATCCACATATTATTCTCTTAAAATTTCGAATCCAAGCAACCGAACATAAAGAGTAGAAAGTAGAGCATACCTTCTAGAAAGCGCATCCGCAACGACATTGCTTTTACCATCTTTATCCTTAGCTGAAAAGTGAAATGATTGTAAGAATTCCACCCACTTAGCATGCCTTGGACTTAGCTTGTGTTGCCCGTTAATGTATTTTAATGATTCGTGATCCGAATTTAAGATGAAATGTTTTTGTCGAAGGTAGTGACTCTAATGATCAAGGGCCCTCACAACAGCATAGAATTCTTTGTCGTAGGTACAATAATTGAGCCGAGCACCGCTCAACTTCTCCGAAAAGTACGCGATGGGTCGTTTACCTTGAATAAGAACCACTCCAATGCCAACTCTGCTAGCATCACACTCTACTTCGAATGGTTGTGTAAAATCGGGTAGTGTTACGATCGGCGCTTCGAATAACTTTACCTTCAACTTTTCGAATGCTCCTTGGGCAGCCCCGTTCCACACAAACGGTCTTTTTTTAAGCATTCCGTTATCGGACTTGAAATGGTGCTAAAGTATCGGATGAACCACCGATAGAATGAAGCAAGTCCGTGGAAGGATCGGACTTTCGTGATGGTTTTATGAGTAAGGCAAGATTTAATCGCCTCGATCTTGGCTTGATCAACCGACACCCCTTCCTTTGAAACGATGTATCCAAGAAAGGATACACTCTCGACTAGAAACGAGCACTTCTCCTTCTTCCCATAAAGCTTTTGGTCCCTAAGGGTCTCAAAGATTTGCCTCAAGTGCCCGGTATGTTCTTGCAATGATCGACTATAAATCAAAATGTCATCCAAGTATAAGACGACAAACTTTCCCAAAAATGGTTTAAGTACCTCATTCATTAATCGCATGAAAGTACTTGGCGTATTTGTAAGGCCTAAGGGCATGACCATCTACTCGTACAATCCATGTTTTTTTTTAAAAGTCATCTTCCATTCATCACCTTCTCGCATGCGAATTTGATGATAGCCGCTTCTCAAATCAACTTTCGAAAAAATCACTGAACCATGCAATTCATCCAACATATCATCAAGTCTCGGAATTGGGAATCGATACTTGGTGGTTATGTTATTCATGGCTCTACTATCTATACACATTCGCCATGATCCATCTTTCTTCGGGACAAGCAAAACCGGAACCGCATAAGGACTCCAACTTTCTCGAACGTACCCACGGTTTATTAGCTCCTCGATTTGTTTTTCTAAATCCTTCATATCCTCGGGGTTACATCGATAGGCGGCTTTGTTAGAGAGTGATGCACCCAGTATAAGATTGACTTGGTGTTCAATCCTACGTATGGGCGGCAAACTCGGCGGTAAGTCTTCCGGAAAAACATCCATAAATTCGTGTAACAAGATATCGATCTCCCCTTTGTCTCGCACAACCATGTCAATATCTCGCGTTTTTTTAATCATGAACAAATATACACGCTCGCCATCAAGAATAGCGTGTTCCACCTCTCTCTCACTAGCAAACATAGTAAGCTTCGGTTTTTCCATCTGGCTAGAACTCATTGAACGAATAGCTTGAAGTGACATTGGTTTAAGCACAATATTCTTGCCTTTATCTCGTAATTCATATTCGTTACTTCTTCCTCAATGTAAAACATCTCTATCAAATAGCCATGGCCGTCCCAAGAGTATATGGCATGCATCCATCGGGAGTACATCACATAATACATTGTCACCGTATGAACCCATAGTTAAGCCGACCCGTACTTGTTTTGAAACTTTCACTTTACTCCCGTCATCGAGCTAATGTAATGTGTATGGTTTAGGATGAGTAGTAGTGATGAGTCCGAGCTTCGCCACCATCTCACTTGAAGCTACATTAGTACAACTTCCCCCATCGATTATAAACTACACCATTTGTCTTTGATTTGACACTTGGTATGGAATATTTGGTCTCGTTTGTTCGGACACGCATTTTGATAATGATCGAACTCTTGACACTTGAAACATCGTACCTTCGCCAAACTCGTTTCCTTGGGTATGTAGGGAGCCTTAGGAGCCGTAATAGGGACTGGACTTGGCGTGGTGCTTTTAGTAGCCGAACTTGAACAGATACATGGATTTCCGAATTTGGATGGAAATTCGGGTTTTGAAAACTTCACCTTATTTTGGGCCTCTATCTTCACACATAGTCCACATAAAGTATCGAAATCTTCATATGGGTACAATTCCACCGTGTTAGCTATGTTTTTATTCAAACCACGTAAAAAACGTGACATCTTTTGCTCTTCGTTTTCTTCTAATTCTCCCATTAAGAACAAGCTTACGAAATCTTCATTATATTCACCAACACTTAGTTTTCCTTGCATGAAGTCGGCAATCTTCCGGTACAAGGTTAACCGATGTGATGTTGGCACATACCTTTTACGAAGTTTTCTTTTTAATGAATCCCACGAACGGATCTTTTCTTTTCCCGCCCAAGCTCTTCGTGTATTCACTCCTTCGAACCAAAGAGAAGCACCCTTCCCTAACTTGAGAATTGCATATTTGTAACATTTCTCGTCGTTAAGGTCTTTGAATTCGAACATGCGCTCAATCTTCGGTTCCCATTCCAAATAAGCTTCTGGATCGGTACCTCCGACAAACTCCGGAAGTTCGTTTACTTTGAACTCGCCCGCATGGTACGGTGCATGTGCATCGTCTCTGTGCCTTGCTTGCATACGCTGCTCCGGCAAACCGCTTAGTGCGTCACGGAGTTTCATCAAGAAATCGGGATCGGAGAAATCCATAACAAGAGAGTCATGAGATAGTTTTAACAAGAAATCGTCAATAAAATCGCCAAGGAAATAACCTTGGGTTACGATACCACTAATGATACGAATTCGCCTCAGAATGTGAATGTGTATCGGTCGGAAAGGTATAAATATAGAAGTATATCGTAGCGGAAGTATATTTTGTCAATATGATAATTCGAATGTAAAATTATGGAGATAATATCAGATATAGTAACAATATCGATCAAGAAGGCTCAACTGATCAAGAACAAAGATTTATCGAATTAGACCTATAAATCGATAAGATGATTTCTTCTCAAGACCTATTGAGAGTCGATCGGATTAAAACTCGAAAATGCGTCGAATAATAATTAAGGTTTTGATGAAACTCGTTCAACAAGGAGGTAATACAAAGTGTATTATTTTCTTCAACATTTAATGCTCAATTACAAGACACACAATGACTACTTATAGAAGAGTAGTCTCCCTCAATGAAATTAAAGAAAACAAAAGTAAGATCACATGATCTTGAAAAGAAAAACCAAAAATCAAGATAAAATACAATCAAATTATATATCCTTGGGATAGGATCATACAATATTTAGATAGGGTAAAGAAAGGAAAAAAAGATAAAAACAACACACAAAAGGCCTTTGAAAAGGATGGCCGACGACTTCCGACATGGGCCGTGTCGCTTGACACGGTCGGGTTAGCTAGGCAGCGCGTTCTGGTCATTCTGGACGAGCAGGACTCGACCGTGTTCCTGGACACGGTCGGGTTGGGTAGGCAGTGCCTTCGGCACTTTCTGGAACAGTTTGGCACGGGCCGTGTGATATGACAGGGCCGAGACCGAGCACTATGGTCACTCCACGTCTTGTGCCCGTTTTCTCGCCTAAATATGTAGTCGTACGTGCATGGCGTGTTGTAAGGCCGCTTACGTCGATTCTTACTTTGTCTTCTTCATTTGGATTAGTCAATACCATATCAAGACAAGTGTGTACGATTTATCTCGGAACGATAGACGACGAGATTGTAACGGTAACCCCTCGACCGATGGAAGCGAGGTGCAGAGGTTGATCTTTATCCTATAGAAAAAGATACGGAGAGAGGACGTAGGCATGATTGGCCGAACCTCTATCAATCTTGTGTCGTTTACTTTCTACACTTTAAATCACTTACGCAAAGCGCAAAGAGTTTCGTAACTCTAATTCCAAAACGACGATACCTATAATCTTTCTCCAACAAGAGTGAGTTTAAAGAGTGAATAACAATCCAAGTTGAGATTGAGTGAGGTTGAGAGTTTTTCCTATTTTGTGAGTTTGTAATTCTATTCTTGAGTGCTAATAGAATAAATATTTTTCTCTCAAATCATCGGTAATTCACTATAATGATCATGTGATATCCCAACAGTATGTATATAAACCCATTTCTCTCTTTCTTTATGGCAGATGAATAGGGCCGGAAAAGCTAATGATCAAAATGGCCGGTGCAGTACGCACCATGGTGGCAAATTAGGCAGTATAATTAGAAGGTAGGTCTCTCTACAATCAAAGACAATTTCAGCTTCACAACTGTATGATATAATGATTAATTGTTGTATGAACTTGAATTTACTCTAAACAAGATTACCTTTGGCATGCATTTTTTGACGGAGGCAGGATAATTGTTGGAGGAGGTCCAAATTTTTTATTATGTGATTCAGCAACTACATTTTTTTATTCTAATTTAAATATATCTATATTATTTGTTTAAATATTAAGCAATAATATATTATTGTATGAATACATTATAAATTGAGAAATCTACTCAAAAAATTGAAATTTTTAAAAAGAATAAGAGCTAGTTACTAATAATATTATTACGTTAAAATGATATAAAATATGAAATTATAATTGTGTCGAATTAATTATTAGAAATTGAACTTCGACCAAAATTTTAAAAGTAACAGGACACACCAACGTCTACTGTCCCTCCATGCACGCACTTGTATTAGATTTTGAATCAAATTTAAATTTCTATTGCCTTTGTGCTTAAACAAATACCAAAAAGTTAAATAAGTTACCCTCCTCACTTTGATTTCATTCTCGGCCATTATAATATCTATCAAAAAAATCTTGGTACATGTGTTCCCACCAAAATTACTTTATCATATATATCTTGGGTAATATGCTTGTTAGTACATATCTACTCTGCTTATTGCATCGTACTTTATCATAAATATTTTCCTTTAACAAATCACCAGGGGCGGAGGGAGGGTTGGACCCGGACCCTCCTGAGTAAATATTCTGCTTCCGCCACTGCAAATCACTACTCATTGTTATCTTTCACTTTTGGAACTCACTTGACCATAGAAAGAAGAAGGGAGTCCACAAAACAACCACCACAGATGATAAAAGACTCGAAAGCACCCTTAAGAGAATATGGGTTAATTCTATTCCCGCAATTGAGGAAGTCAATATCTTTAAGGACGATGTAGTTATCTAGTCAGTTCACTAGTCCTAAAGGTATTATAATAATATAATTCAATTTTCTTAGTTTCCTCTTAATTTTTATAATCTATTGCTTAATAAATATTTGTTCTTTTGTTGCAGTTCAAGCGTCTATTGCTGCCAACACTTGGATTGTTAGCGGTTCTCCACAGACAAAAAAGAGTAAACCTTCCTAATATCTCAATGTGCATCTACTTTTATGCTTCACATGTAGCATCACAACACAACTATACGTTTTTTAAGTTTGAATGCCTTTATAAGCACAAATAATCTACAACTTATGTTTATCAAAGATGGCAGTTCTTTTGGAACATGTGATGGTTGTCAACTGATACAGTTACGACCCAGATGGAGGTGCTTTATGCACTACCATGGAGTTTTATAGGTTGTGGTTAGGGCGAGGATGCTGACTTAGTTAGCTACGGTGATTGTGGTATCCTATAGTTAATTAAGTTTGAATGTCTTTGTAAGAACAAGTCTACAACTAATGTGTACTAAATTGCTATCTCTTTATGATCGGTATATAGTAGGAGGTCGAATAACACCACCAGTGGTCTCTGTAGACGTGTAGCTAATTTGAAGTGCGTGCACACTTGAATCTTAATGTTACACACAAGTGCACACTCTAGCCTGCTCGGGAACTTCTTTAATAGTAATTTTCCATTTTTTTGGACAATTATTTAGTCTTATTATACCCATCAGCTTGCAATTACTTTGACATTGTATTTTTTTTTGTTTGTTTTCAGAATTGCAGGACATTCTGCCCGGAATAATAAATCAATTGAGGAAGCTGGCTGGCTGAGCATTTCCAGAAGCAATCACCTGGTGCAGGTGCTGATGTTGGTACGGATGCAAGTGCAACACAAGACGACGATGATGAAGTCCCTGAACTTGTTCCTGGTGAGACTTTTGAAGCTGCAGTAGAGGAGACCCCTGCTCGAGCTTCATAGAGTTTTGATTGGGCCATTTTGGGTTGTGCTTTTATCATGTTATAGCTGCTTCATTTGGTATATGATAATATTTTTATTAAAACGATTTTTATGTCTTATGCCTTGAAATATTTATTTGGGGAAACTCTTGATTTTCTATTTTCTTCCGCCACAATAATTACCTTTTAATTATGACATATCGTTGCCTTAATTAATACGCATTTATTTTTGTCAGTGTAGCGACTCGACTTTGTAGGCGAGAATTTCAATATTCTCAAAGGAATTTATTTTTCATCAAAATTCACCTTTTTGCTTATTCTCCCCTATAATTACCCCTAGAAAGTCGGGGCGTTACAGAATAGTACGGACCGTTGTGGGTTTAACAACCGGACTGAATGTCTCAAAGTAGTCATGACCAGGGTGCTGATTAAAACCCTTAGCCACAAGTCGAGCTTTGTGGTGATCAGCTGAACCATCCGGATTCTGTTTTGTTCTAAAAATCCATTTGCAACCAATTAAATTCTAAGATGGGGACGGAGGTACAAGATCCCAAGTGTGATTTCGAAGATGAACATCATACTAACTTTTAATTGCAGCCCTCCAAATAGGACCTTTGAGTGCCTGTGTAATATTAGAAGGTTCGGCTGAAGGGTCAGGAAGGGTGTCATGGTGATTTGATGATGGAGAGTGAGATAAGGATATTTTAATTGCAGAGTGGGTGTGGGCATGCGATTAATAAGGTAACATGTAATACAGAAAGCAAGTGTCCAGTATTTTAGAGGCACGGAAGAGTGAGTAAGAAGAGAAAGACCGGTTTCAAAAATATGACGATGACGCCTTTCAGAATATCCATTGTGTTCAAGCGTGTGAGGGGGAGAAGTGAGATGTTGAATACCATGAGATTTTATAAGAGGTTGAAGACCAATATATTCGCCACCATTATCACTGAAAATCGATTTGATGGTACGATAGAAATATTTTTCAACTAGAAGTTTAAAGTGAGAGAAGATAGTTGAGGCATCGCTTTTGTGTTTGAGAGGATAAAACCAGATATATTTAGAAAAATGATCAACAAAAATAATGTAATATTTGTGGCCATCAAAAGAAACAAGAGGAGATGTCCACACATCTATAATCTATAATCTATAATCTATAATTCTATTAAAATAGAGTCGTGACACATGTCACTTTGTAAGTTTTTTGATTTTTTATTTTAAAATAAAGTTTATATATAGAGATGTATTCTTAAATTCCAAAAAAGAAATCTAGATATGTATTGTGGGGGTTTTATTCCACAACTTACACTCATCTACCAATAAAAAAATCCTTCCTTTATTTTTTTTGCTTAAAATTTTAAATGTTTATAATTTTTTAAATCCAGTTTATTTTTAATGAAAAATATATCAAATTAATTTTTATTTCACAATTTTCAACTAGACATCCATATAAATATAATAAATTTGGTGAATTTCCATAATGACGGATTGCACAAAAAAATTATATTAGAAAAAATATGAATTTATTTTCAGTAAAATTAATTGATGCAAAATAAAAATATATTAACTCATTTATTGCTTACATAAAAAATAAATTATGATATTTATTTAATTATAATAACTAAAAATAATAAAAGATACACTGTACACACAGACACATATATTAAGACTTAATCACATATTACTTTCGTCCCCAAAATTTGTTCATACTTTTTTCGGTATGTCTAGGAAATTTGTTCATGTAATGGACACTAATTGACTTAACACTCCGCTAATGTGGTACTCTTTCTTAAATTATATTATACCCCATAATACACTCAATAAGTCTTTTATTAATATTACGCTGATTGATACTCATGTCAAAAATCATCAAAAATAAATTTAGAGATCGAAAAATTATTTTCTAATAAGAGAATACCTTATGCGGTGCATCGCACCGGAGAACATCTAGTCACTATAAATAACATCCAAATGACCAAAATACTTTATTGAATTGTTATAAAACGGTAATTTGTGACTCTTGATACAATCACAAGAATTACATTGAAACAAACTAGAACGAGGAATATTAAACTAAAATTCTGACTGAGAAAACGTAAAATTGAGTGAGATGGATGCCTTAATCTATGATGCCAGTGATAGGGTGAAGACAAGGTTACCGAGTGAACAGCGGAAGAGTTGGGGTGCCATTCATAATCTAGGATTTTCCCCATGTGGATGTCCTTCACAACATAAGCAGATGGTGAGAATGTGCTAGAAGAGTTATTATCATGGCAGAACTGAGAAATAGAGATAATATTTCAAGAAATAGAAGGAACATGTAGAACATTATTAAGTTTAAAGGAAGAAGAAGATGATAGTAAAGAGGTCGAACCAATGTTTTGTAACCCGAAACCATCACCGATAATAAGTTCTTCAGTGCCATCATAACACTACAACAAAAAGAGGCATTGACAACGTTTTTTTTAACAACGTTTTTAAAAAAACGTTGTCATTTAGGTTTTCGACAACATTTATTTTAAAAATGTTGTAGTATTTCTCTTTTGACAACGTTTATAAAAGAAACGTTGTGGTAAGGGAAATAGACAACGTTTAGTGAAGAAACGTTGCATTATATTACAACGTTTAGATCACTAGTTGCATGGTGAGTCGCACAACTATCAAAGAGCCATGAAGGCGGCGGAGGATGATGTGTGGTAGCAGTGTGGGCTGAAGGATTATATTGTTGTGGCCAAGAGGGTTTAGGATTAGGGTAGGGAGGTCTCGGGTTGTAGGTAATGGGCTGGTTTGGGTTGAAGGGAGGAGTTGGAATGGTGACATGCGGATGTTGATTGCGAAACATGGGGCATTGGGATATGTAGTGGCCTTGAGTGCGACACCACTGACACCGACCTTTGAAGGGAATATTGGGGCGAGGAGAGGAATAATTGGATATGGGAGTAGGGTTCGGTCTAGGTAGTAAACCGGAAGAGGAAGGATTAAATCTGGGATTAGGGTTTCGATTATTTTTGGAGGCGTGTTCACAGAAGAGGGAAAGGTAGAAGTGGTCTTGGATTTGAGCTTGAGAGAAAGTTCTCTATTAATGAGTTTTTCATGAAGTTCATCAAATGAGATAGGAGTTTCACGATTCTGAATGGCAGAAATAACACTATCATAATCAGGATCATTGAGTTGGTCAAGAATTTTATCAACGATATCATCAGAGTCGAGAGGGAAGCCAAGAGAAGCAAGACGATCGGTATAATTTTTGATCTCTTGCATGTATTCAGAGATAGAACTGGTTCCTTTGGTAATATTACGAAGATGATCCTTAGTTTCTTAAGGTGGCCTTTGGTGGGATTAGCGTAAGTTTTGATGAGAGTGGTCCATGCGTCAAGAGTTGTAGAACAGAGAGAGATGAGAGGGACGAGTAGTGGGGAAAAGAGTGCCAGAACGAGCACCGAGCAAGAGTTTATCTTGGTGAAACCAAGTGGAATATGCGGGATTAGGAGTGGTGGTGGTTGTAATATCCGGATTTATTATTGTGTATTTTATCTGTATTCGAACCATGTATTATTCGGATTTGTGATCTTGATAATTGGAGTATAATATTTCTCACATTGGTATCTCTGTACATAAGTATATCGTCATGCATAAATTTCTCATGCAAACTCGTGATAGCACACGCTAAGAATGTAGCTTAACGCACGCTATCGGCTACAACTAGCGCACGTTACAATTGTACGATTTGCGTGCGCTAGGCAGTCAATTATTGAGCTAGGCGGCTAGCACATGCGCCAGTCGGGACATGGGTTCGGATAAGATTCCCGCGGACGAACCTGAACAGATTTAGAGTCAACGCTTATTAACGTGCGCTAAGAATGATATGTAGCGTGCGCTAATCAGTTATTGTGCAGAAACTTTATATAAGGGACATCACTCCATTTTCTTCTCATTTCCTTCGAGTAACCTTCGTACTTGATAGTCCAGAGAGCATTTTATCCTCCTCAAACACACTTAGAACACATCTACTTGATCATTGGATATTGGATATTTCTTGTGATGGATCATTGAAGTGGGGTAGCACCTTGGAGTGGCATACAACCAACCGGAGTCGGATTCTACCTTTTTGGTTCAGTGATTTCATCATATTAAGGTATGTTAATTCTATCTCCAGACTTAGATTCGGGTTCTATAGAATAAGATGATCATGCTAGCAAGATATTGAGTTCCTTTGGTGAATTATTCAACAAACATCATGTTTAGAGAATTGGAATGTTTAGGCTTATGATATTGTTGTTGGAACCTCGTAGTTGGAATCTTAGTACGTCAAATGATGAGAGGAACATTCTGAAGATGATTATCCGTATGAATTATGTTGTTATATTGATCATAAACTTGGACAAAGGATATCACTTTTGGTTATAAAGACTTAAGAAAGAATCATCTTAGATTGCATCCTTTCTTATAAGCTGGAAATGTTAGTTTATCTCCATGGTTAAATCGGGATGTAATGATGATAATGCATCGACCTTAAGAACACCAAACTTCGCATGAGAATTGTAATCAAGATGGATTATAGTGTTGTGATGATTATACATATCCTTGTATCTCGAAGTCGTTTAATCCGTAAGATCATTTCATAAGTTATGAACATGATATGTAGACGGATAACGTACGTTAATCCCTGAGGAGTTCGTAAATTTCATCACCGTTAGAACTAGTTTGCTGCCCAGTAATGAAACTGCCATGCACGCTTAGCGTGCGCTAAGATATGTGAATTAACGTGCGCTATCGGGTGTGTTTAGCGTACGCCACGACTGGAACTTAGTGTGCATTAAGTCATCAGGCGAGTCAGTCGGCTGATCAGTGAGGTACTGACCGTGCATGGTTAGCGTATGCTAGGCTGTATGTAATTGCGTGCGCTAACGAGTAGCCTTAACGTACGCTACATAGGATACGTAGCGTGCGTTAAGCAAGCCAGACAGATTTCATTTTAAGAATTTCCGACCGTAATTTGGATTGTTAGATGTTCATTCGACTTAAGATGAATTCTATATTATTTCTTTTGTTAAGATTCGAGCTTGCTATGTGATTGATCGAAGGGGCAACCTTCGAGTATTTCGTTTTCGTGGAAGTATTGTTCTTGTATTCAAATCGAGGCAAGTACCTTAATTGTTTTACGTATTGATGTTATACATATTGTCGTGCATATATGTCGTTGTTGTATTATCCACCTCGTGTTGGTCCGACGGGATCATCGGGGGATCTATTCTAGTGTGCGCTGGATCATCGGACGGGTTTTTCCACCATGGGTTAGTCTGACGGGATCATCGTGGGTTCTAGGCAGTGAATGCTGGATCGTCGGAATTACCATGTGTATGTTATGATATCATGTTGTGATTATCAGTTGTGTATGTTATTCATGAGTTTCTCGTAGGAGAAGACTCGTTGGTATTTTTTCATTTACGTTATTATTATTCTTCGTGAGATGTTGAATAATATGTTGTGGTACTTGTACTAGCTTCGTTGTGCTAACCCCTTCGGGGGTGAACATTTTGTTTATGTTCAGGATCCAGGAGAACGGGGAAACAACCACTGGAGCTGCATGACGACGAGGGTGCAGAGTGATGTTCCGGCCGGGTTTAATTTGTCTGTTGTTTGTATCGTTTTAATAGGTACTCGAGTACGCAGTAATTTATGATGATTTGGATTTGGTGATGTATTAATACTTTCCGTTGAACATTCATATTTTCAGTATTTGGTCAGAACTGTTGTATTTTAATTCCGTTATTTTCATCCGTTGGTACATATTAATGTCTTTTCAATTCTTCAGCCTTGTAAATCCTTATGTAAAGGATTTACGGCGCTTTAATATTCCTGAATATATCGGGGGTGTTACAGAATATGGTATCAGAGAAAAGATTATGGATATCTTGGCCATTGGGTTAAAATAGGGGTCATATATGTCTTTTGAGGAAACCGGCCGCGAATAAAATCACTGTACTGCCTACGTTTTCGTGCGGGTGGTGGTTGTAAGTTCCTAAACTCTATCTCGTCCTTTACATGTTATATTTCTTTGTACTTGAGCATTTGAACGGTATTGTTTCCTATATATTGAGTATTTATGCTTACAGTATGTTGAGAGGCGGACGTGGACGTGGTCGCGGTCGCAGACGCGGACGAAGGAATGCTGAAAGGGAAGCGTCGCCTTCTAATCAGGCCAGTCATAGCTCAGTCGAGCAACAAAGATCTATCAATAACGAACCGGAACCTACTGTACCAGAAATCCTTCGTCAAGTGGTGAACTAGATGACTCAGTTCGCTCAGGTCGTGGACCAAATGCAGGTGGCGGTTGTAACACCCCCAATCCGCTCAGGGATATTACACGCCGTAGACCCTCTCCTCGAGGATCTACCAGGCTGATAACTAAAATCAAACATCTAAACCTCACCTTTAAGGCTAAAATGACTCAGTAGACCGACTTGGTCTTTCAATAATAACATACAACTCAATTCCAAACACATACCCACGCAGGGGTCAAAATACAATAAACTCCTGTACAACGGGGAAAAGATACTGCAGCGGAAAAGAAAATACAACTAGACCGAAACGACATCAACAGATCCTCGTGTGATTAGTATCGTTCATCTTTCATCATCCTTCGTGCCGACCCTGAGCTATGCTCCAAAACCTGAATGCAAAAATAGACATCCACCCCCCGAATACTCGGGGGTTAGCAAAACTCCACTGTTTTGCTAGTGCAAGTACAAGTGCAAAAATACGAGCCATACAATTCACATTCCACGAATAACAACAATCAGGAATCCTCAAAAATCCAAACGTAACGAAAAGCACTTCCCGAGGCAAGAGTTTGGTAAAATATTCTAAAACCGAAAGGTCACAAATCAAGGGAAAACAATTTATAAAACCGTTTAAATGCCATCGAGAGTTTTAATAGAAAACAATTTAGGATTTCCGAATCCTTCTCTTTCCAAAAATCAACAGGGGTCACAGCCCAAAGGTTTTGTTTTCGCAAATAGAAAACAGACAACAATTCACAGGGCCCGAGCCCAACATCACGTGTCTTCGACGGACATAAAAATCAACACAACGTAATCACGCACGCGCATCGCCTAGGACCGGGACGAAGCCACAAATCCCACTCGAGGCCTCGAAGGACCCTCCCGAGCTGGCTAGCGAAACAAATCACACACATCTCACGGTTGGATCAATCGCTTGTTGCATCCTGGCCACATGATCGCATGTCATGTGCCACCGTAGATTATCTCAGGCTCTCACGGTTAGATCAATCACTTGTTGCATCCTGACCACATGATCACGTGCCATGTGTCACCGTAGACCTTCAACCGTATCCACACATTCACACAAATAACATATCACATCAAGGATATTCAAACAATTCACCGAGAGCATCAAACACTTAGCAAAACACCACGTCAAACCACAATGCACCGAAATGAAACAATATACGTCCACACGCAAATACCAAGTGCAACATCAACACCGAACATATCCATAGAGTTCACATAGTCATTCTCAAACCACACCATTCACAAAACACACGCGTTTTGAAAGCAAGCCTTTAACAAGGCTAAACCGAATCTTTTGAAAACTCATTTCAAACAATCAAACAACCACATAAAGACGATCACCAATTATCATATTCACAAAAAAAGAATAGTATGGACAAGGTACTTGCCTCGATATCACGAGCAATGGAAAAATGAACGGATACGGCCGGGTAGCCCTCAAATTCCCGAACACTATCTAGAACGCGATAGCACCGAAATTACTACGGGAAAACACCACATGAATCATCAATCACCAACGGAATTCAACACCGGGATCATCGAGCACCTATAATCCTCCGTAAGGAATAATAAAACATGATTACGACGAGAATCAAGGCCAAAAACAACGGAAATCCCAACAAACTATCAAAGGGAACTCATTCGAACATTTAATCGAGCATTAAATGTTCAAGACCCTTCAAGAACAAAGAAATCACCCCTCGGGTCGAACGAACCAAAGATACAAGTATCCAATCTGTAGAACAAGTTCAAAACAACGTTTATACAACAATTAATTGATTAAAAACGGATTGGAATCGAAATCAAAAAGGAAAATCCCCAAATCTACAAAAATAAGGGTTTAAGCCAAAATACCTTGATTTGGATGAATGATTCAAGTAGAGGTCGAAAATCTACAACAAGACTTGAGGTGGATGATCTCTACAAGTTTGGGAGCACTCAAATCGCCCAAAATCGCCCTCAAATCGCCCTAGATGGAAGGAGGAAGAAGAGAGGAGAAAAAATGAAGTTTTCTCCTCGCAAATCTGCTAAAAAAACGCAGAAAAAGCCCGTGTGCCGCGGCACAGGATGAGTGTGCCGCGGCCCAGGGCCAAGAAAAACGCCCAGGAATCAGATTAGTGCCGCGGCACAGCTGAAGTGTGCCGCGGCACACAGTACAGCCCACTCCAACACGAAAAAGGCACATCGTGTAGTCTTAGCTATTTCGACCATAACTCCCTCGTCTGGACTCCGATTGACTCAATGTTTGAACCATTGGAAAGCTAACTTGATGCTCTATAATATTGCAAAGATTCAGAATTTTGGAGTTTCCAAGAATTAATGGTGACTTTACAAAGTCGAACTCCCACGTGAAAAAGTCGATTAAGGACACGGAACTCAATAAAACGATACCGAAACAAACTCGGATGACAAAAAGTGCAGAATTAATCATTCTCGGAATGACGAAACGGTCATGATAGAGTTGTAAAAACGAACTTCCTCCGAAAAAAAGAAAATTACCGAAATTCGAAATTGCGGATATTACATTCTACCCTCCTTAAAAGAAGTTTCGTCCCGAAACTTAAAACAAGTAGGGAGAAGCAATATCCCGCCAGGAAAACTCAACAAGATATGCAAGGAAATGCGTAACTTACGCCCATCGGCGAAACGTTACAAGCAACGCAAAGGAATATACGGCGTGAAAACACGCTCCACGACGACCAACACAACGTCGCCGTTAGGGATATAATTAAACCAACAAGTGACAAGCGTCATCAAATGGATAATACAGTCAAGTCAATTATCCGAACAACCACAAAACACAACGAGCGAAAATCAATACGATTGACCAACCCAACGGTACATCAATCAAAACGCGAGCCAATCGCTCAAGGGTTGGAAGATCGAAAACGAGACAAATTTCCCGAACTTAAGGGAATTAGGAAGGAGCCTGAACGCTCAACAATCACGAAACGAGAACAAAAACCGAACAAACAAACGATCGAGACAACAAAAATCGAACAATCATGTCCGAAATACGAAGGATAATAAAATTCAAACAACAACTCCAAGGTTCACATCTCGACTCGAGACAATATATAATCCGGTGAAAACAACAGGATGTGCATTCATATAAGATCCACGAGAAAGGGAATGGCAATAGAAAAGTCACAACGACAAACGAGTTATTCCGAAACAATACCACCTTCGTTCGATCCACAAAGGCAAGGGACAGGGGAAAGCTCAGAAAATGTCAACGAACATAAATGAGTCGACAAAATCGAAAATACAGAAGTTCAAATCCGATCCACCTCGAATAAAATAAACTAGTAGAACCAAAAGATGTTACTTCCGAACAAGGTTCACAAGAATCGAACCGAACTCGGAAAAGTCACAGCGATAACCAGAGCGACCCAAAACAAGATCACAACTCGTTCGAACGATGAAACCGAAATACAGAACAAGTTCAGACAGTATCAACGAACACGAGCGAATCGATAGACTTGAGAAAGAGGAAATGAAGAAGTCCAAAAACAATACGGGTATTACATTCGACCTCTTATAAAAGAAGGTCGTCCCCGCTACTCACAATAACGAAATCAAGGAGACGACACAACAGGCAATCGACAGAAACATCCTTCAAAGGCCTCTCAAAGCCGATTCTGATATCTGTGCTGAAGCGCGAACTCCAAAAGTCTCGGTAGCCAATTCGCAAAACTGAATTCGGTGTCCCTCGAGTCCACACTCGAAATGTGTTACTGACGAGAAGGACAATCTACACGTGCATGCCCCGGCACATCACGGTTGAAACGTCTCGGCTCGGCATACCGAAAATACAAATGCTCGATACAATGGTACAAAACACCGCAAAACAACATACCGGAGATGCCAACTCAGCATACCATATCAACGCATACAAAAATCACAACAACAACGGCATCGTTCGACGATTACAACATCCCGAACGATAGCCAGCACACAATCACAAACATCATGAAATAATCACCCATGTGTATAACGCACAAAAATCCAAGCTTTAACAACTCACACTAGTGCGACAACACGCAAATCACCACGAGGCGATAAACAGTAAACACCAGTTCACACCTCTCACAGAGGGCTAACAAAACATATGCGTGGCGAATGACTCAACGTTCACACCACCAATTCAATCACAATTCAGGGTTAACACCGTAACTAAAGTTCGAAAAACCATACACGCATTTCCGGTCCGCAAACAGGAATGATAGGTTTTAAAAACGAAAACCACCTTTTGAAAACAGTTTGGAAACAACAGTTGATCTTGAGTATCATTTTACAAAAAGTAGTACAAACACCATTATCGAGACTTTGAAAATCATCTTGCGTCTGAACAAAAATGAGGACACCTTTCTTTTAGTGAAAACTTTCAGAATATTCGACACTTGGGTCTAAGCAACTGCATTTCTAAAAATAATTGAAAATATCTCAAAATATTTTGGTCCTCAATTGGAATAATTTTGAAACATATTGCGGCACTAGAAGGCACCTTGAAAGTACTGCGAGAAAATAATTCATTTTAAAAGTACGTCTCGAAATTTATTTTCTAAGATACTCAAGTTTTCAAAGATAATTCAATGGGCTAGAATGCCCAAAAATTTCAGGTAATTACACAAAACATTATAGCGCCGTGGGTCCCGCGCCGGAACTCACCAGGCTAAAAACCATTTACAAAAACGCCAAAAAGGCCGATGACGGTAATATTTCAAAAACTCACGAAAGCCATTTACAAAATACTAAATACCGTCATAAGAATTTCGTCAAAGCGGTCAAGGCCATAATGCCAAAAACTCGGTTAAGGGAATCGGTTTTCGAAATAAAACTTAGTCGGTAAAATACCGAAAGCCATTACAAAAGAACTCACGCAGCGGATAAAAGAAATACGGTTTAACATACACAATCGAGCAACACTACTCCTCATATGAACGAAATATGAGAGTCAAATAACCACATATCAAGAAATCAAAATCCATAAGAGGATTCCGTCACTAATCAAATAATCATAAAATAGCTCGTGACACACGAGGCACAACACAAAGAAGGGAGACTTACAGCCACAGGTCGCACGAAGATGATGATCGCCCACGATACTAATCACGACCAACAAACTCAGACGACGCGTCGCGACACGACTTAGTCAGACATAATCCGACAAGATAAAACTCAACAGACACCATCGACGATGACTCTAGGTTTCCACAACCTAAGCTCTGATACCATTTATGTAACACCCCCAATCCGCTCAGGGATATTACACGCCGTAGACCCTCTCCTCGAGGATCTACCAGGCTGATAACTAAAATCAAACATCTAAACCTCGCCTTTAAGGCTAAAATGACTCAGTAGACCGACTTGGTCTTTCAATAATAACATACAACTCAATTCCAAACACATACCCACGCAGGGGTCAAAATACAATAAACTCCTGTACAACGGGGAAAAGATACTGCAGCGGAAAAGAAAATACAACTAGACCGAAACGACATCAACAGATCCTCGTGTGATTAGTATCGTTCATCTTTCATCATCCTTCGTGCCGACCCTACGCTATGTTCCAAAACCTGAATGCAAAAATAGACATCCACCCCCCGAATACTCGGGGGTTAGCAAAACTCCACTGTTTTGCTAGTGCAAGTACAAGTGCAAAAATACGAGCCATACAATTCACATTCCACGAATAACAACAATCAGGAATCCTCAAAAATCCAAACGTAACGAAAAGCACTTCCCGAGGCAAGAGTTTGGTAAAATATTCTAAAACCGAAAGGTCACAAATCAAGGGAAAACAAATTATAAAACCGTTTAAATGCCATCGAGAGTTTTAATAGAAAACAATTTAGGATTTCCGAATCCTTCTCTTTCCAAAAATCAACAGGGGTCACAGCCCAAAGGTTTTGTTTTCGCAAATAGAAAATGCATAACAATTCACAGGGCCCGAGCCCAACATCACGTGTCTTCGACGGACATAAAAATCAACACAACGTAATCACGCACGCGCATCGCCTAGGACCGGGACGAAGCCACAAATCCCACTCGAGGCCTCGAAGGACCCTACCGAGCTGGCTAGCGAAACAAATCACACACATCTCACGGTTGGATCAATCGCTTGTTGCATCCTGGCCACATGATCGCATGCCATGTGCCACCGTAGATTATCTCAGGCTCTCACGGTTGGATCAATCACTTGTTGCATCCTGACCACATGATCACGTGCCATGTGTCACCGTAGACCTTCAACCGTATCCACACATTCACACAAATAACATATCACATCAAGGATATTCAAACAATTCACCCAGAGCATCAAACACTTAGCAAAACACCACGTCAAACCACAATGCACCGAAATGAAACAATATACGTCCACACGCAAATACCAAGTGCAACATCAACACCGAACATATTCATAGAGTTCACATAGTCATTCTCAAACCACACCATTCACAAAACACACGCGTTTTGAAAGCAAGCCTTTAACAAGGCTAAACCGAATCTTTTGAAAACTCATTTCAAACAATCAAACAACCACATAAAGACGATCACCAATTATCATATTCACAAAACAAGAATAGTATGGACAAGGTACTTGCCTCGATATCACGAGAAATGGAAAAATGAACGGATACGGCCGGGTAGCCCTCAAATTCCCGAACACTATCTAGAACGCGATAGCACCGAAATTACTACGGGAAAACACCACATGAATCATCAATCACCAACGGAATTCAACACCGGGATCATCGAGAACCTATAATCCTCCGTAAGGAATAATAAAACATGATTACGACGAGAATCAAGGCCAAAAACAACGGAAATCCCAACAAACTATCAAAGGGAACTCATTCGAACATTTAATCGAGCATTAAATGTTCAAGACCCTTCAAGAACAAAGAAATCACCCCTCGGGTCGAACGAACCAAAGATACAAGTATCCAATCTGTAGAACAAGTTCAAAACAATGTTTATACAACAATTAATTGATTAAAAACGGATTGGAATCGAAATCAAAAAGGAAAATCCCCAAATCTACAAAAATAAGGGTTCAAGCCAAAATACCTTGATTTGGATGAATGATTCAAGTAGAGGTCGAAAATCTACAACAAGACTTGAGGTGGATGATCTCTACAAGTTTGGGAGCACTCAAATCGCCCAAAATCGCCCTCAAATCGCCCTAGATGGAAGGAGGAAGAAGAGAGGAGAAAAAATGAAGTTTTCTCCTCGCAAATCTGCTAAAAAAACGCAGAAAAAGCCCGTGTGCCGCGGCACAGGATGAGTGTGCCACGGCCCAGGGACAAGAAAAACGCCCAGGAATCAGCTTAGTGCCGCGGCACAGCTGAAGTGTGCCGCGGCACACAGTACAGCCCACTCCAACACGAAAAAGGCACATCATGTAGTCTTAGCTATTTCGACCATAACTCCCTCGTATGGACTCCGATTGACTCACCCTTTGAACCATTGGAAAGATAACTTGATGCTCTATAATATTGCAAAGATTCAGAATTTTTGGATTTTCCAAGAATTAATGGTGACTTTACAAAGTCGAACTCCCACGTGAAAAAGTCGATTAAGGACACGGAACTCAATAAAACGACACCGAAACAAACTCGGATGACAAAAAGTGTAGAATTAATCATTCTCGGAATGACGAAACGGTCATGATAGAGTTGTCAAAACGAACTTCCTCCGAAAAAAGAAAATTACCGACGGCTATGGGAAATCGAGGTGACCGATGGCTGCAAGAGGTGGCGAAGATGCAACCACCTAAATTCGACGGTATTTCCGAGACTCCCATCTGGGACCATTGGTTGAAGGAATTGGAGAAAATTTTTGCCGGGATTAACTGCCTAGACGACCGGAGAGCCTCTATCGCTCAATACTTTCTGATAGGGGAAGCGTCCGAATGGTGGGAATCCATCCGACCTGTAGACCATGATGCTGATTGGACAGAGTTTAAATTGATGATGGAAGCTCAGTACTGCCCTCGTCCTGTGAGGGAAGCCAAGGTTCGGGAGTTTTTATCCGCTCGGCCTTTAGATGTGCCAGTATCTCAGGCAATTAAGACGTTTAACCAACAGCTGGCATTTGTTCGACATTTAGTCAGAACAGATGCTGAAATGATGATCCATTTTGATATGAGAATGAAACCAGAAATCCAGAGGTACATGTCCGGTTTTGAATGTACCATTCTCCGCCAATACCAAGATAAAGAATTGGCGTACGAAATCAAGGAAGCAGCAATGGAGAAGTTTATGGAATCTAAGAAGCAGAAAGTCTCTGGTATTTTTACAGAGCACAAGAGCAGCGGGCCCCGCAAGGCCCATTCATCCTTTCATTCTTTCAAGAAACCTCCGCACCCAGTTAGGAGCGGAAAGAACTTCGGAGCAGCATCAACCATGACAGATGTCACCAGTAAATGCTTTAACTGCGCCCAGACGCGGCACTATCAACGGAATTGCCCCTTCCTACCGTGACTTGTTTTGATTGTGGTCGATAGGGACATCGTGCGGTGTTCTGTGAAGAGTCTGCGAAAGCTTTTAGAGCCCGTACATCACAGCCAGCCCAGAAAGAATCGAGTATTCAACAGACGCAACAGAGTGTACAGATGCCTCAGAATGTTGGCCGCGGACGAGGCAGAGGACAGTTTGACCGAAAGGGGACATCGAGTACCGGATCTGTTCCTCCATGTCTATACGAGATGAGGAGAACAGACGATCAGGATGCTGCTTTCGCATCAGGTACCGTTCAGATCCTTTCCCAGCCAGTTAGCGTTTTATTCGATACAGGAGCTACGCATTCTTTTATATCCTTATCTTGTGTAAATCGTTTGAATATTTCTAGTTTTCATAATTGTGAACCTTATGTTGTTGGTTTACCGAGTGGAGAGAGGATTGTTGGAAATTTAGAAACTAGAGATTTCCCTGTATCATTTAGAAACATAGAATGGCTCTCAAATCTGATCGTGATAGAAATGCAAAGAGACGACTTGATACTCGGAGACGATTAGATTAATCGATATGGAGCTATTGTAAACTATCGAAGGAGGAATATCTCGCTGATCACTGATGATGGTTCCGAAATACTGTTTGAAGGATGGAAACCAGGAAGCTCAGGAAAGTTGATCAAGGCGATGAAAGCTGTCAAATTGTTCAAACAAGGATGTATAGGATACTGGTGCTATGCAATGAAGAAAGAAGACGAAATTGTGGAACTTTCATCCATTTCTGCTGTGAACGAATTTCCAGATGTATTTCCTGACAAGTTACATGGACTACCTCCACGACGGGATGTAGAATTCACCATTGAGCTGGAACCCGGAGCTACCCCAATTTCTAAAGCGCCGTATCGTATGGCACCTACTGAGATGTATGAACTGAAAAATCAACTGGAGGAGTTACTGGGCAAAGGCTATATCCAGCCAAGCGTTTCGCCCTGGGGAGCGCCAGTTCTTTTTGTCCGGAAGAAGGATGGATTGCTTCGACTGTGTATTGACTATCGAGAGCTGAACAATATGATGATTAAGAACAAATACCCGTTGCCACGGATTGATGATTTGTTTGACCAGTTACAAGGAGCAACGGTAATTTCAAAAATCGATTTGAGATCAGGATATCATTAGCTAAGGATTAAGGAATCTGATATTCCGAAATCAGTGTTCAGAACTCACTACGGACACTATGAGTTTGTATTGATGCCGTTTGGTCTCACTAATGCACCTTATGTATTCATGCAATTGATGAACCGAGTGTTCATCGAATATTTGAATAAATTTGTGGTCGTGTTCATTGATGACATTCTGGTGTATTCTAAGAGTCCAGAAGAACATGCGCAGCATTTGCGGATTGTATTAGAACTTTTGAGAAGCGAGCAGATGTACGCCAAACTCTCTAAGTGTGAATTCTGGCTAAAGGAAGTAATGTTCCTCGGTCATGTGGTATCAGCTAAAGGAGTCCGAGTAGATCCTCAGAAGATCGAAGCAGTTATGGATTGGAAGCCTCCAAAGAACGTGAAAGAAGTACGAAGTTTCTTAGGACTTGCTGGGTATTATCGTCGGTTCGTGGAAGGGTTTTCCAAAATTTCCCGCCCACTTACTCGACTCCTGCAGAAAACTCAAAAGTTTGAGTGGAACTAATTGTGCCAGAATAGCTTTGATGAATTGAAAAAGAGATTGACGACAGCACCAATTTTAACACTTCCATAGGGGACTGGAGGATTCATAGTTTACAGTGATGCTTCGAACCAAGGACTCGGATGCGTATTGATGCAGAATGATAAGGTGATCGCTTATGCGTTACGACAGCTGAAACCTTATGAAGTGAATTACCCAACACATGATTTGGAGCTAGCAGCAGTAGTTTTCGCTTTGAAGATCTGGAGACATTACCTGTACGGGACTCACTGTCAGATCTTTACGGATCACAAGAGTCTCAAATATATCTTCAGTCAGAAAGAGTTGAACATGCGGCAGAGAAGATGGTTAGAGCTGATTAAGGACTACGACTTGGAGATTTTGTATCATCCAGGCAAAGCGAATGTAGTGGCAGATGCACTTAGCCGCAAGCTTGTTTCTATTTAGATACTGGAGACTCTAACCTCCCAACTTAGACTTCAACGAGAGATGATTCGAGAAGGAATTGAAGTGTGGTTACAAAGAGTCCAAGGACAACTATGCGTGATGGAATTAACTTCATCATTAACCGAAGAAATCAAATCTAGATAGGCAGATGATCCTCTGATGATTCGGTTACGTGATGAAGTGATCAAGGGAAAGGCCCCCGGTTTCGTAATTCATGATGATGGAGTTTTGAGATTTCAGAACCGACTCTGCGTTCCTGATGTCGATGTTCTGAAACAGACGATTATGAAGGAAGCTCACAGCTCGCCCTATTCTATCCACCCAGGCACCAGTAAGATATATAAGGACTTGAAGCAGAATTTCTGGTGGGGCAACATGAAGAAAGATGTAGCGGACTATGTTTCGAAATGCTTGACTTTTCATCAGGTTAAGATCGAGCATCAACGACCTGCCGGAATGTTGAAGCCTCTCCCGATTCCTGAATGGAAGTGGGAGGACATATCGATGGACTTTATCACTAGTATGCCGAGAACCAAGACAAGAATGAACATGATTTGGGTGATAGTTGATCGTTTAACCAAATCAGCTCATTTTCTAGGCATTAAGGACATGTGGGGACCAGAGAGGTTGGCACGAGTATTTATTTCAGAAATAGTCCGATTACATGGTACGCCAAAGACCATTATTTCTGATCGAGACGGCCGTTTTGTGTCTCATTTTTGGAAAGCAGTTCATAAGGCCTTGGGGACCGAATTGAACTTCAGCACAGCTTATCACCCGCAGACAGATGGACAATCCGAGAGGAACATTCAAATGGTGGAAGACATGTTAAAAGCCTGTGCCTTAGATTGGTCAAACGATTGGGAAGTTCATCTACCGTTGATTGAATTTACCTACAACAATAGTTGGCATGCTTCCATTAAGATGGCACTGTTTGAGGCATTATACGGGAGGAGATGCAGATCGCCCCTATGTTGGGACGATTCATCAGACTTGATAGGGACAGAACCAGAGTTGATCGTACAGACTCGAGAGAAGATAGCCTTGATTCGTGAAAGGCTGTTGACCGCCCAGATTCGCCAGAAATCTTATGCAGATGTATGCCGTCGCCCATTGGAGTTTAGTACTGGAGACCACGTACTTTTAAAGGTTTCTCCCACTCGAGGAATCTTTCGTTTTGGAAGGAAGGAAAAGCTGAGTCCGAGATATATTGGACCATTCGAGATCCTTGAGAGAGTTGGAGAGTTGGCATACAGATTGGCATTGCCGCCGTCGTTGAGCCATGTTCATAACGTGTTCCACGTATCCCAGTTACGGAGATATATAACAGATACTAGTCATGTCATTGATTTCGGCGAGATCGAAGTCGCTCAGGATGGGACGTTTGAATAAAGACCGGTCAGGATACTCGAGAGTCGAGTTAAGCAGTTGAGAAACAAACTAATCGCTTTGGTCAAAGTTCAGTGGTCACGCCATGGAGTGGAAGAAGCCACTTGGGAAACGGAAGATAGCATGAAGTCCAGATATCCAGAGTTATTTTCGTCTTGAGTTTCGGGACGAAACTGCTTTTTAGTAGGAGAGTATGTAATATCCGGATTTAGTATTGTGTATTTCATCTGTATTCGAACCCTGTATTATTCGGATTTGTGGTCTTGATAATTGGAGTATGATATTTCTCACATTGGTATCTTTGTACATAAGTATATCGTCATGCATAAATTTCTCATGCAAACTCGTGATAGCGCACGCTAATAATGTAGCTTAACGCGCGTTATCGGCTACAACTAGCGCACGCTATGATTGTAGGATTTGAGTGCGCTAGGCAGTCAATTATTGAGCTAGGCGGCTAGCATATGCGCCAGTCGGGACATGGGTGCGGATAAGATTCCGGCGGACGAACCTGGATAGATTTGGAGTCAACGCTTATTAGCGTGCGCTAAGAATGATATGTAGCGTGCGCTAATCATCTATTGTGCAAAAACTTTATATAAGGGACATCACTCCATTTTCTTCTCATTTCCTTCGAGTAACCTTCGCACTTGATAGTACAGAGAGCATTTTATCCTCCTCAAACACACTTAGAACACATCTACTTGATCATTGGATATTGGATATTTCTTGTGATGGATCATTGAAGTGGAGTAGCACCTTGGAGTGGCATACAACCAACCAGAGTTGGATTCTACCTTTTTGGTTCAGTGATTTCGTCATATTAAGGTATGTTAATTCTATCTCCAGCCTTAGATTCGGGTTCTATAGAATAAGATGATCATGCTAGCAAGATATTGAGTTCCTTTGGTGAATTATTCAACAAACATCATGTTTAGAGAATTGGAATGTTTAGGCTTATGATATTGTCGTTGGAACCTCGTAGTTGGAATCTTAGTACGTCAAATGATTGGAGGAACATTCTGAAGATGATTATCCGTATGAATTATGTTGTTATATTGATCATAAACTTGGAGAAGGATGTCACTTTTGGTTATAAGGACTTAAGAAAGAATCATCTTAGATTGCATCCTTTCTTATAAGCTTGAATTATTAGTTTATCTCCATGGTTAAATCGGGATGTAATGATGATAATGCATCGAGCTTAAGAACACCAAACTATTGGGAATAGTGCCCTAAGACATTCGATGTGCCTAGATTTGTAATTGTCACATTTAAATAAAGTTATTTGATATCATTTATTTCTCGTTGATTATTATAATGTGTGCATGTTTTAATATTATAATAATCGAATAATAGTTATTCACAAATAATAAGATTATTCAAACGTCCCTGGTAAAATCACGTTGAGTAGAGACTCAAGTGATTAATATACTAGTATAAGTTTGATTGATAATCATCGGATGATTATGTATATGGTACGGATCAATCTTATGGGTATTGGTTGGAGAACTATCTCAATATAACAGTATGTCAATAAATCCTTGAACCTGAGATTATCATAGAGTCCAACATGATAACTGCTATGCCTTGACGTAATCCAACGTCATCTGAAACATGGTGATCTTAAAGGTTAGCGATCGGGATTAGTGGAAGTCATGTAGAGGGCAATGAATAATCAAGATGGGGATTTGTCCCTCTCTTAAGTGAGAGAGATATCTGCTGGGCCCTTCGATAAGTAGGACTGAAGGAAATGCATGGCCATGCTCAAATGAAGAGTCATTTGATTCAATTAGTCTACTTAAGATCGAGAAAGCATTTGAACATAAATAAGTATGACAGACTCCATGACTTAGTTCAAATATGATATCGCGTGACAAAGGGATTTGACACGTTAAAAGGTTTAATGGACTATTAACTTATATTATTTGGGTAATCATAATGTCTTGCTAGAGGCCGCTTATGATTTATTATTTAATAAGGTATTAAATAATTGCCAACATAATATAAGCCTTTTGGGTCGCATGTACGACAATTATAGACAAGTAGGAATAAATATCAACTGGGAATAATAAATATAATATTGGATATTATATTTATAAGGAGATTAAATAATAAGTAATATATATAATATTAGATATTATATATATTGTATTATTTAATAAGTTGAGGGGCAACTAAGCAAATACTAGATTATTGAATCTAGGGATTACTTAGTATAAATAAGAGATCCATGACAAGGAGTTGTCATAAGAACTCAATCAAAAACGCCTCCCTCTCCAAGAAGAATAAAAAGTCGACCTCTTCTTCATACTGTAGGAGAACGAAGTCGGTCGTCTAACCCTCTTCCCTTAGTTGATTTTGATCAATAGTACAATCCTTCTAGTAAGGAACTTGTGTTGTACTATTTATCAATATTATTCATAAGGATCTAGCAATCCGGCTTGTGGAATTGTTTGTGTGTGGATCACCAAAAGAGAAAGGAGATATTCATCTGCTTCTAGTCCGGATCTAGAATTGTTCAATCGGATTAAGGTAATTCGATTAACTCTTTAATTAAACAATTAAATTACTGCATGAGATCCTAAATTGGGTTTTCTTATTTATTATTCCGTTGCGTTTTTACTCCGATTATTGTGTATTCGATGCATAGAAAACCCAACAGTGGTATCAGAGCCAACTTGCATGTAATTTAATTGTTTGTGTAGAACATATTTATGTGTAAATTAAGTTCTTGATTATGTTTATAAAATATGGATTTTATAAAATAATTTTTCTGGTTTAATTTGATTAAATCGGATCGTCAAAAATTTATTTTCTGGACTGTTTTTGTGAATTTGTGCTCCAGAACTATTCTGGAACAGATCTGTTCCGAGACGGGTCGAGTCGGTTTCGGGTCGGGTCAGAGCTGGACCCGCGGGCTAATTTTATTAGCAATAATGTTTTTGCAATTGAAGGGTTTCGCGATTTTGTTTTAGAAACAATACATGGAAGGTTTTATTAAAGGCAAATAAATCTGTTTTAAATATTGCAAAAATAATTCAGCAAAAACTGGGATTCGATCACGCGCCATTTGGATTTCCTTCAGCACCACTTACCATCTCGGCTGGATCCTGTTTTTGGTAACTTTTCAGTAGTTATTTTTATAAGAACTTTTAATATAAAAGTAAATTTGGCAATAATAGTTGCAAAATGTTGCAACTGCAACCGCCGGGTTTCGAACCCGGGCGGACCTGTTTCCAGGGCAGAATAACAACCATCTCGGCCAAGTCCAGATTTGTTAACTTTTGACACAGTTTTAATTTATTGTCTGATTGTCAAACAAATTGATTATTTAGTATATTACATACTTTATTAATTATTCAATAATTATTTATGGTATGTGTGTGGTGTATGGCATGACCATAAATTGACCAATGTGATTGGATAATTTAATTTCTTATGGGTTGGTTTTACGGCCTGCGTGTCGTTTAATTATAATTGGTTTTACGGCCTGCGAGTCATCTATTTAAATTGTTTATTATTTAACGGCATGCATGTCGTTTGCACTTCTTGTAATTTAATTTATTAGTGTAGTATTAAATTTCATTAATGTAATGAAGACAAGAAGGACGAGAAAGACGGACTCGAGGAGCAAATTGATCGCGTATGACGTTCCAAGGAGTTGGGAAGATCAATGAAGACCATATTTAACCCTTTAGATGACCTTTGTGATTTTCATGTTGGCTCATGAAAATCACGTTAGGATTATGGTCATGTTATACATGGTCCTATGCTTTCATTGTCATGTGATGCGATGTATGTTTAAATTTATGTATGTATGTGATGCTATGTATGTTTAGATGTATGTTGACAAACATAGACATTAACATAGGATAAAAATCCCTCATTAAAATTTTAAAATGCCGTTCATTTGAAAAACACCTATCAAGACTTCGATCATCATGAGTGGGTCATGCCAAAGCTGGGCACTCGGATTATCTTAGTAAGGTAGGATAGGTAATGGTGATACCTATACGTTTAATGAATTTGGAAATCAAAATAGTTTTGAACCTTAAGGCATAAGATGGGATTATAACATGCTTGGGCATACGATGCCAAATCCCATGATATAATCTAAGAGTTACATATGATGTAATCGATAAAGAGTTATCCACCTAAAGTAGCTCAATTCTAGGCGTCATGCCAAAGCTGAGTTTAAGATTGTGCGAAATGGGATCTTAGCCTACTAAAATTACAAATGTTGTAAATTGAGGGTACTTTTTTGTAGTGGGAGTATTTTTCGAGAAATAAAATAATGTGACTAAATATTTTGCATATTAAATTTTGTAGAATGGCATCAAACAACACATCCACCATTTCACTACGATCCGTCCTTGAGAAGGACAAGCTCAAAGAAAATGGCAGCAACTATCTGGATTGGATCCGGAGCCTGAGAATAGTTCTCAAGCAAGAAAGAAAGATGTATGTTCTTGACGAAGAAATTCCCGATGAGCCAGCTGACAATGCAAACAAAGTAATAAAAGACAAATGGAAGAAACATTGTGATGATTCCATTGATGTCGGTTGTCTTATGTTGGCCACCATTTGTCCAGAACTTCAGAAGAATCTAGAGGAAATGGAGGCTTATGAGCTAAATGCTCACCTCAAGGAAAATTTCTCGAAGCATGCTAGGCAAGAGAGGTATGAGACCTTTCAAGCCTTGTATGCTTGCAAGATGGTTGAGGGGATATCTGTCAGCGCTCACGTGCTCAAGATGAAAGGATATATTGATCATCTTGAAAGGCTTGGTTTTCCACTTTCTAAGGAGTACTCCACGGACGTGATCCTAAACTCATTGCCCGAAAGTTTCGGACAGTTCATTATGAACTATAATATGAATGAGATGGAAAAGTCCATTGCTGAGCTGCATGGAATGCTTAATACGACTGAGCGGAATATTTAGAAGAAACCAAGCCATGTGTTGATGGTCGGCAAAGGGCAATCCTTTAAGAACAAAGGCAAGGGAAAGGGTAAGGCAAAATTTGCCAAATCTAAAGACCCTACTAGGCCAGGTTTCAAGGCTAAAGCTCCCAAAGATGGAAATTGCCATCATTGCAATGAACCAGGACACTGGAAAAGAAATTGCAAGATTTACTTGGAAGAGATAAAGCGTACCAAGGGCAGTGAGACTGCCACAGGTATATTTGTTATAGAAGTTAACTTATCTACCTCTAACTCCTGGGTATTAGATACTGGATGTGAATCTCACATTTGTACAAATGTGCAGGGGTTGAGAAGCAGTAGAGAACTGAAGAAAGGGGAAGTAGATCTAAGAGTCGGCAATGGAACAAGAGTTGCTGCACTAGCCGTAGGAACTTATGATCTAGTTTTGCCCAATGGGCTTTTGTTAGTTTTGAACAATTGCTATTATGTTCCTGCTATGAATAGGAATATTATTTCAGTTTCTACATTAGATTGTGAAGGTTACAGTTTTTTTATTAAGAATAAGATCATTCGTATTTTCTTTGATGACTTGCTTTATGGTACTGCAAAGTTAAATACTGGCCTTTACAATATTGATCTAGATGAGTCCGACACTTTGGAAGTCTATAACATTGCATCCAAGAAATCTAAGCTCAATGATTCTAATCCGACTTACTTATGGCATTGTCGACTTGGTCACATAAACGAGAAACGCATTTCTAAACTCCATAATGATGAACTTTTAGACTCTTTTGACTATGAATCATATGGGACATGCAAATCTTGTTTATTGGGCAAGATGACGAAGAATATTTTCACCGGTCATGGAGAAAGGGCTAGTGATATATTAGGCCTAATACATACTGATGTATGCGGACCTCTTAGCACTCATGCCAGAGGTGGATACCAATACTTCATTACATTCACCGATGATTTTAGCCGATATGGATATGTTTTTCTTACGAAGTATAAACATGAATCTTTTGAAATGTTCAAAATATTCCAGAATGAAGTATAGAATCAACTTGGAAAGACAATTAAAGCCCTTCGATCAGATCGAGGTGGGGAATACTTGAGCCAAGAATTCGTTGATCATCTTAGGAGTTGTGGAATTGTTTCACAACTTACTCCTCCCGGCACACCTCAACATAACGGAGTGTCCGATAGGAGGAATCGAACTTTATTAGATATGGTTCGATCCATGATGAGTCGAATAGAGCTTCCATTATCATTTTGGGGTCACGCCTTAGAAACAGCATCATTCACCGTTAACCGTGTTCCATCTAAAGCAGTTGAAAAGACACCATTTGAGAAATGGAGTGGTAAAAGACCAAACTTGTCTTTTCTAAAGATCTGGGGTTGCGAAGCATTTGTAAGGTGCCAAGTGTGTGACAATTTGTGGGATATCCTAAGGAAACTAAAGGATATTACTTTTATAAGCCCTCAGAGAACAAAGTGTTTGTTGCTCGAAATGCTGTATTCTTAGAAAGGGAATTTATTTCCAAAAGAGTAATTCTCGAGGAAACTCGAGAACCACAAGAAGACATCGCTTCACCGATGGAAACCGAACAAGCTCAACAATCAGTTGAAGAGCCCGTTCAAAGTACACAAGTCCCACGTAGATATGATAGGATGCGACATGAACCTGAGAGATATGATTATCTCGTAACAGAGGATGATGATGCATTGCTCATAGATGATGAGCCTAGTACCTATACAGAAGCTGCTTCAGGACCAGAGTTCGAGGAATGGCTAGAAGCCATGAAGTCTGAGATGCAATCCATGTATGAAAATCAAGTTTGGAACTTGATAGATCCACCTGAGGGTGTTAAAACCATTGGGTGCAAATGGGTCTATAAAAAGAAGAAAGACATGGATGATAATCTGCAAGCCTATAAAGCTAGACTAGTGGCAAAAGGTTATAGACAGATTAATGGTGTTGACTATGATGAGACCTTTTCACCAGTAGTCATTCTTAAATCAATTAGAATTTTATTTGCCATTGCCGCATACTACGATTATGAAATATGGCAAATGGATGTCAAAACAGCATTCCTTAATGGAAACTTACTCGAGGATGTGTACATGACACAACCTGAAGGTTTTGTTCATCCAGAAAATTCTAAAAAGGTTTGCAAGCTTCAAAGATCCATTTATGGGTTGAAGCAGGCTTCTCGGAGCTGGAATCTTCGTTTTGATGAAACTGTCAAAGAGATTGGGTTCAATCAAAATGAAGATGAACCTTGTGTGTACAAGAAGGTTAGTGGGAGAATAGTTGTTTTCTTAGTCTTATATGTAGATGACATATTATTCATTGAAAATGACATTCTCACCTTGCAGACAGCCAAGACTTGGTTGGGAAGTTGTTTCTCAATGAAAGACTTATTAGAAGCTGCTTACATTCTTGGGATAAAGATCTATAGAGACAGATCAAAGAGATTGATTGGTCTGAGTCAAAAGTACATACATTAATAAAATATTGAAGAGGTTCAATATGCAAGACTCCAAGAGAGGACTCCTGCCAATGTCACATGGCATTCATCTGAGTGAGACTCAGAGTCCTAAGACTCCTAATGAGTGAGCCCGCATGAGCAAGATACCATACGCTTCGGCTATTGGATCGATCATGTATGCCATGATTTGTACTCGACCAGATGTATTGTTTGCTCTTAGTATGACAAGTCGATACCAATCGAATCCATGTGAAAGTCACTGGACAGCAGTGAAAACCATCCTAAAGTACTTGAGAAGAACTAAGGATGATTTCCTAGTTTATAGAGGGGTGGGAAATGAGCTGGCTGTAAGAGGTTACGCCGATGCAAGTTTCGAAACCGATAGAGATGATTTTAAATCGCAAACTGGTTATGTGTTTGTATTGAATGGAGGTGCTGTGAGTTGGAAGAGTTCCAAGCAAAGCACCGTTTCTGATTCTGTTACAGAAGCTGAGTACCTGGCAGCATCGGATGCAGCTAAGGAATCCGTATGGATCAAGAAGTTCGTTACCAAACTAGGAGTGGTGCCGACCATCCAGGGTCCCATAAGCCTTTATTGTGACAATAATGGTGCTATTGCACAAGCTAAAGAGCCTAGGTCCCATCATAATTCCAAACATATACTCAGAAAATATCACCTAGTCAGAGAGATCGTCAGACGAGGAGATATTACAATTTGCAAAGTAGCAACAGAAGAGAATGTTGCAGATCCACTTACCAAGCCTCTCTCATAAGGAAAGCATGTTGAGCATGCTAGAACGATAGGACTAAAAGTCATGAATGAATAGTCCTAGTGCAAGTGGGAGATTGTTGGGAATAGTGCCCTAGGACATTCGATGTGCCTAGATTTGTAATTGTCACATTTAAATAAAGTTATTTGATATTATTTATTTCTCGTTGATTATTATAATGTGTGCATGTTTTAATATTATAATAATTGAATAATAGTTATTCACAAATAATATGATTATTCAAACATCCCTGGTAAAATCACGTTGAGTAGAGACTCAAGTGATTAATATACTAGTATAAGTTTGATTGATAATCATCGGATGATAATGCGTATGGTACGGATCAATCTTATGGGTATTGGTTAGAGAACTAATACTGGACCGACCCGCATTGAGATCACTGCATGTAAATGTCATAAGTGAATCTCAATATAATAGTATGTCAATAAATCCTTGAACCTGAGATTATCATAGAGTCCAACACGATAACTGCTATGCCTTGACGTAATCCAATGTCATCTGAAACATGGTGATCATAAATGTTAGTGTTGGTCCCCAGAATGATGAAGACTATCCTCACTGTACCAACACGAGTCTTTTCTAGCGCGCTTTGTCCTCACTCACGCGCACCTGGGAAACTTCCCAGGGGGTCACCCATCCCATAACTACTCCAGGCCAAGCACGCTTAACTTTGGAGTTTCTATGAGATGGCAACCAGAGAAGAAGATGCATCTTGTTGGTATGGATAGTCCAAATCAATTCATTTAACCACTTTCTAGTGCAGATCTCACAGGTCGAATCGCAGGCCGCGCCTCGCGCATTTTTAAACTCATGCAGGCAGGATGCTGGACCGAAGCCCAACAATCCCCCTCCCAGTACCTGCCAGCATCTTAGCCCCATAGTCTGGAAACCTCCGCGAACTAGATTTGATCACACAGCCCTCTAGCGGCTGGATTCATTCACACAGTCCTCCAACACTTGACATCAGCATCTGTTCGAGCTCCGTTTACTTCTGCTGTGCCAGTATCTCAGTTCCAGCATACTAGATTTGATCACATAGCCCTCCAGCACCTGACAACCTCCACCGCGCCAACACCTTAGTTCCGGCCAACTGGCAACATTTGTTGCATGCCCGCCTCTTAGTTCCAACACTCTGGAAGCCTCCATTATAGCATACTCCAAGGGAATTCGTACCTGTGACCTGCTCCGATACCAATTGTTGGTCCCCAGAATGATGAAGACTATCCTCACTGTACCAACACGAGTCTTTTCTAGCGCGCTTTGTCCTCACTCACGCGCACCTGGGAAACTTCCCAGGGGGTCACCCATCCCATAACTACTCCAGGCCAAGCACGCTTAACTTTGGAGTTTCTATGAGATGGCTACCAGAAAAGAAGATGCATCTTGTTGGTATGGATAGTCCAAATCAATTCATTTAACCACTTTCTAGTGCAGATCTCACAGGTCGAATCGCAGGCCGCGCCTCGCGCATTTTTAAACTCATGCAGGCAGGATGCTGGACCGAAGCCCAACAGTTAGCGATCGGGATTAGTGGGAGTCATGTAGAGGGCAATGAATAATCAAGATGGGGATTTATCCCTCTCTTAAGTGAGAGATATATCTGCTGGGCCCCTCGATAAGTAGGACTGAAGGAAATGCATGGCCATGCTCAAATGAAGAGTCATTTGATTCAATCAGTCTACTTAAGATCGAGAAATCATTTGAACATAAATAAGTATGACAGCCTCCATGACTTAGTTCAAATATGATATCGCGTGACAAAGGGATTTGACACGTTAAAAGGTTTAATGGACTATTAACTTATATTATTTGGGTAATCATAATGTCTTGTTAGAGGCCGCTTATGATTTATTATTTAATAAGGTATTAAATAATTGCCAACATAATATAAGCCTTTTGGGTCGCACAAGTAGGAATAAATATCAACTGTGAATAATAAATATAATATTGGATATTATATTTATAAGGAGATTAAATAATATGTAATATATATAATATTGGATATTATATATATTGTATTATTTAATAAGTTGAGGGGCAACTAAGCAAATACTAGATTATTGAATCTAGGGATTACTTAGTATAAATAAGAGATCCATGACAAGGAGTTGTCATAAGAACTCAATCAAAAACGCCTCCCTCTCCAAGAAGAAGAAAAAGTCGACCTCTTCTTCATACTGTAGGAGAACGAATTCGGTCGTCTAACACTCTTCCCTTAGTTGATCTTGATCAATAGTACAATCCTTCTAGTAAGGAACTTGTGTTGTACTATTTATCAATATTTTTCGTAAGGATATAGCAATCCGGCTTGTGGAATTGTTCGTGTGTGGATCACCAAAAGAGGAAGGAGATAATCATCTGCTTCTAGTCCGGATCTAGAATTGTTCAATCGGATTAAGGTAATTCGATTAATTCTTTAATTAAACAATTAAATTACTGCATGAGATCTGAAATTGGGTTTTCTTATTTATTATTCCGCTGCGTTTTTACTCCAATTATTTTGTATTCGATGCATAGAAAACCCAACACAAACTTCGCATGAGAATTGTAATCAAGATGGATTATAGTGTTGTGATGATTATATGTATCCTTGTATCTCAAAGTCGTTTAATCCGTAAGATCATTTCATAAGTTATGAACATGAAATGTAGACGGATAACGTACGTTAATCCCTGAGGAGTTCGTACATTTTATCACCGTTAGAACCAATTTGCTGCCCAGTAATGAAACTGCCATGCACGCTTAGCGTGCGCTAAGATATGTGAATTAACGTGCGCTATCGGGTGTGTTTAGCGTACGCCACGACTGGAACTTAGCATGCGTTAAGTCATCAGGCGAGTCAGTCGACTGATCAGTGAGGTACTGACTGTGCATGGTTAGCGTACGCTAGGCTGTATGTAATTGCGTGCGCTAACGAGTAGCCTTAACGTACGCTACATAGGATACGTAGCGTGCGTTAAGCAAGCCAGACAGATTTCATTTTAAGAATTTCCGACCGTAATTTGGATTGTTAGATGTTCATTCGACTTAAGAAGAATTCTATATTATTTCTTTTGTTAAGGTTCGAGCTTGCTACGTGATTGATCAAAGGGGCGACCTTCGAGTATTTTGTTTTCGTGGAAGTATTGTTCTTGTATTCGAATCGAGGCAAGTACCTTAATTGTTTTACGTATTGCTGTTATACATATTGTCGTGCATATATGTCGTTGTTGTATTGTCCACCTCGTGTTGGTCCGATAGGATCATCGGGGGATCTATGCTAGCGTGCGCTGGATCATCGGACGGGTTTTTCCACCACGGGTTGGTCTGATGGGATCATCGTGGGTTCTAGACAGTGAACGCTGGATCGTCGGAATTACCATGTATATGTTATGATATCATGTTGTGATTATCAGTTGTGTATGTTATTCATGAGTTTCTCGTAGGAGACGACTTGTTGGTATTTTATCATTTATGTTATTATTATTCTTCATGAGATGTTGAATAATATGTTGTGGTACTTGTACTAGCATCGTTGTGCTAACCCCTTCGGGGGTGAACATTTTGTTTATGTTCAGGATCCAGGAGAGCGAGGAAACAACCACTGGAGCTGGATGACGACGAGGGTGCAGAGTGATGTTTCGGCCGGGTTTAATTTGTATGTTGTTTGTATCATTTTAATAGGTACTCGAGTACGCAGTAATTTATGATGATTTGGATTTGGTGATGTATTAATACTTTCCGTTGAACATTCGTATTTTCAGTATTTGGTCAGAACTGTGGTATTTTAATTCCGTTATTTTCATCCGTTGGTACCTGTTAATGTCTTTTCAATTCTTCAGCCTTGTGAATCCTTATGTAAAAGATTTACGGCGCTGTAATATTCCTGAATATATCGGGGGTGTTATAGTGGTGTTCTATTTCTGGGCTTCAGAGTTGGTGGATTTGGTTGTTTTAGTGGTGGTGAGATCTTTGGGAGGACTAGGATGGGATCCGTCAAGAAATTTGTAGAGATCAAGACCAGTAAGGGTAGCCTCAATTTGGGTCTTCCAGGAGATATAGCTGGAAGGTGTTAATTTGAGAACATGAGAAAGAGAGACAACGATAAGAAGGACAGTAGGTTCTGCAGGATTTGGGAGAACTTAGAAGTCAGCCGATGCCATGAGTTGTACGGAAGAAGAAGACGGCTAGGGTTAGGGTTAGAAAGAGAAAGACAATTCGGTGAGAGGAGGAAAAAAAATCTGATCTTTAGGCTCTGGATACCATGTTAGAATAATAGAAAATTTAGAGAATCTGGCTTATGGGAAAACATTGTATTCTCATCGATAATATTGGGTCTGTTCCGGGAAATCCTTCCCGTATTGGTGTCTTACCTAATACTAGATGTAGGGGGATAAGAGTTATGGTAGGTTCTAGACTCTTCCATAAGTAGTTGGATACTGTTAGATGTCTTACCTTAACTAGGAATCCTATGTATGGAAAGACTCTCTTTGTAAAGCCTATATAAAGGCCCCTCTATTCATTGTTATCAATACAATTGATTGCTGTCTTTACTTTTCTCCTCAAACACGTTATCAGCACGTAGCTCGAACGAAAGAAAAAAAAAAATCGGCCAAAAGCCTACCGCCGAGCTCCGCCGCCGACCGCCGCCGTCAGCCTCCGACCGCCGGACCGCCGCCCAGGCTCGCTCCGGCCGCTCCCGCCCTTGCCAGCGCCGCCTCGGCTCCGCCGGACCCGAAGCTCCGCCGCCTGCTCCGCGCCCGGCTCCCGCCGGACCTCGGTTGCTCACGCCGCACTTTGCTCGCCGCGCCACGCCCACTCCGCCGCCAGCCCCCACTCCGCCGCTCCGCCGCCGGCTCGCGGTTCTCAAGCTCCGCCTGGCGAGCGCTCACTCGCCGGGCGTCAGCACCTCATAGCCGGACCACCGCCACAGACGCCTCCCGCCGGACGCCGCCACACCGCGCCGCCGCCACCACAGCCGCTGCCAGCCCGCCCCCGCCCGCGCCGCCTCCCGCCCGCCGCCGCGCGCCGCCGCCGCCGCGCCAGCCAGCCCGAGTCCGACCTGGGCCAGTCCGACTCTCGGACCAAAACCGAACATCAACTTATCTTGAGCCGTCAAAATTGCGCCTCCGGTTTCACGTCGTCGCATCAGTACCAACCGGTAGATCGAAGCACAAGACAGATCCGGACGTACCTAATTTTATAATCGAGGTAACTATCGACTTGTCCCTTTTCAATTCTCTCCTTTTTGGGAATTTTCTTTTGGGGACACGGGTTTTGGGTTCTTTATCTCCCACGCTACTTTGCGGTGGATGAGACCGCGTGAGAAGTCGGTATCTCTGCGTGTCGAAGAAAAGCGTGTGACGGTCTGGGAGTCACGGAATTGTTGAAAAGTCGATACTTGTGGTTGTTGCATACACCACGTATGCAGGTGCGATCGATATCGCCGTTTTTATCGACTTTACTAAACAACAATTAAGGGAAGTAAATCGAGTAACGGTTATGTTACACGCTTTTAAAAGCATCGATTGTGACCGTTTACATTGTCATTGAAAATCCAACAAGACTAACTTCCTCTTGTTTATATCTTGTAGATGGCACAAAGCTCCATGTTCATCCGGAGTTCGACATCCTTGACCATCTTGGTAAGGAGTACCATAGGTGGGTCTCGAGACGTTCGCTTGGCGTTCGTCGGTAAGAGATTTACTACCACCATCTTTCCCTCTAACGAGCCTAACGCTCAAGAACCGAGCGAGGAAACCAAGGCTAATGCACGATGTACTTGCGTAGACATATACATCCGTTGTTGAAAAAGTGTTATATGAACTTACAAACCCCTAAAGAACTATAGGACACACTCGAACAACGATTTAATAATGTGCATGATCGGCGCTTCCCGAATTGCAACTTCGGTGGGAGCAAATCCGATTTTTGGATTATGCGAATGTGGAAGCCTATAATCAAGTGTCCTCGATCTTGGCGCTGATCTTGGTTTTGTGGTGTCAAGAAGTCGATCAAGATTTGATCGAGAAGACTCTTAACACGTTTCCGTGGGAGCAAGTGTAATTGCTCATCATTGCGTGTTGCCTATGAGGAAGGGAGAATTAAGAACTTTAGTGACCTTATCTCCCACCTCGCGAAAAAGAAAGGCACCATGAGATTATTCTCAATAGCAATGCGCGCCCGGTGATCTGAAGCCGATTAGGAAGTGAATCGGGCTACCCGGAGGAAAGCACCACGACAAAATAGAAAAGGCAACGCTACTCGGTTTTGCAAGCACCACGGATGCATGACTCGAGCAAGCAAGGGAAAAGACGAGGTCGGCGTTCCACCGGGTGGCAGTGGCAAGGTGGCTCGGCCACGGGACCTCGGGGAACCCACCCACGTGGGCCGCCTCCTGCCGCGGAAATGGAACCACTCGAGGAAGGCCGGAATTGCTATACTTGCGGATCGAAGAAGCATACTTACCGCAATTGCAAAGCGCCAAAGAACATCCAAGCTTACTACAAGCACTATAAACAATATTTGGCTCAAGAGTCGAATTACATGGAAGTAGACAATGAGAATACGGAGGTGAACCATATTGAGATCCAGACTGAGATCCCTCCTCTCACCATTGCGGACAAAGACCAACATATGGATGTTGCCGACTTTGACTAGTTTTACGCTTTGGTTATGTTTTGTCTTGTTTCTAGTTTTCGAGAACTACTTTGGATTTTCATGAATGTAATAAAGTTGGCTATGATGAATAAAATTCTTTTAATTCTTTGTGATTGTGCAAAGATGAATTTTATTTTTCCCTTCGAAAGCATGTTTGGTTTATCACAAAAATAATTGCTAGCAACGAATTGCTTGGTTAAAAATTTGATACATTGGTAGGATTTCATCAAAACTTTTGATCAAGACTAGGCGCATCCTCCTTGGTATTTGTTTATGCTTTGAGAGTTCAAACGGAATCAGTGGTTTTTAAACAGCCTTAGCTGTACCGACATTCCTACTTTCTCTGCAAGTCTACCAAGTTGGAGTTACCGAAAGGATCATTAGTAGAGATATAAATCGTAAACCAAGACGCATTTTAAAGTATCTAAACGCTCCTATGGCCATATTTCCATAGTATTGTATCAAAAATAATGCCTTTGAAAAAGGTTTAAACCTTGCTCTTTCACTCAACAATAGGGAAATACCAAAATAGCAAATTTAAACGAGCACTGAGATCTGAGTTTAATGATCCAGAAAGTGCACGACCTATGGATAGAAAGATACGGAAGTCTAGTTTCCAGAACAACTGACCGTTCGTCCATAGCCTTCTTAACGAAGAAGTTATTGCTGTTTTAGTGAACAAAGGTCAAGCTGCACGGAAATTATTTCCAGCGATTGTGCTAACTTTGATCCTAACCAACTTGGTCGAATTTCCCCAAACTCGATGTAAATGAGTTTTCGCTATGTCTCTAAACATAATACTAATTGAGTTTCATGTCTTATTGTAGATGTCTCGTGGCGAAATTGAGTGCCTTGCTGATAGTGGAACAACCCACACTATTCTTCGGAATAGGCAATTATTCAAGGATATTGTGCCATACATATCCTCAGTGACAACAATGATTGGTTCCTCCCAAGTAATTCAAGGGAGGGGACCTGCTCATTTCTTGCTACCTAATGGTACGCATATTAATGTCACAAATGCTCTCTATGCCCCAAGAGCAAACCGAACCTTGCTAAGTTTTAGGGACATCCGTGCCAACGGTTATCACCTTGATACGCATTGTGAGAATGGAACAGAATTTTTGTGTGTTACTCTGGCAGAATGCGGAAGACGCCGCGTTCTCGAGAAACTTATGAGTCTAAGTAGTGGTTTATACCAGACTACAATAAGGGTTATTGAATCTATCTTTGTGAGTCACGAAATGTGTGATTCGAAGCATACCAACTATGGCATGACCGACTCGGTCACCACAGACGCGACATGATGATTCGCATTTTGAAAAACTCACATGGTCATCCGTTTTCAAGTCCGAGAAACGTTTGGAAGCACCACTCGATATCGGCATTGATGTGAGTGAGCTTGATACCGTATCACCGGGACTAAAGATCGCACGCCCTAATAAGGTTGACGGTGCATCTCTCGTAAATCCCGAGGCTTCCGTGGCAATTTCTAATGCCCATAAATCGTTTTGTAAAGCCTGCTCACTAGCAAAGTTGATACCCTCTCCGTCCTTTGCTAAAGACTCAACACAAAATATTCGCTTCTTACAAAGAATTCAAGGGGACATATGTGGACCTATTCAACCAGTGCGGACCATTTAGATATTTTATGGTTACGGTTGATGCATCGACGCGATGGTCACACGTCGCTCTGCTATCCACAAGAAACGCTGCATTTGCTAAACTCCTAGCACAAATCATCAAGTTACGGGCTAACCACCCTGACTTCCCAATCTCGTCATTAAGATTGGACAATCTTTGGAGAGTTTACGTCAAAGTCTTTTGACGACTATTGCATGTCGATTGGGATTGATGTTGAACATCCGTCCCCCACGTTCATTCGCGAGAATGGCCTTGCCGAGCTATGATTAAGCGATTCTGACTTATCGCCCGAGCATTGGTATTGCGCACCAACTTGCCGATTTACGCATGGGGTTATGCAATTTTGCATGCGGCTATACTTATTCGCTTCGACCCTTGCCCGATCAACCGTTTAGTGCGTACCGGTTGGTAGCGGATATGAGCTGATATTTCACACTTACGCATTTTTGGTTGTGCGGTATATGTGCCAATTACGCCTCCACAGCGTACTAAAATGGGTCCGCAAAGACGATTAGGTATATATGTTGGCTATGAATCGCCTAAAATTATCCGCTATTTGGAACCTTTGACGGAGATACATTTCTTGCAAGATTTGCAGATTGTCACTTTGATGAGACAAACTTCCCGTCGTTAGGGGAGAGAGGAATCGAGCGATTCGAGTTGAACGCCGAGAAATTTATGCAGTGTGCTCCCTCCTTGCCTCATCAAGATCCCGCATGACTCAATCCGAGCTAGAAGTGCAACGTATTCTCGATCTTGAAAGTTGCGGATTCGATGCCCGACAACTTTGCGTCTTTGCGAAAGTGACAAGATCTACCATTCCCGCTGCGAATGTTCCTGCAAGGTTGGAAATCCCAGTTATAGGGCAAGTTTCAGCCGCCCAAATGAATGATGCCACCGGCGTCAACCTTAGTGGTGGGACGGCTGCTTCTCTTATTCCTGCTCGAAAGAGGGGGAGGCCAGTGGGTAGAAAGGATACCGAACCTCGAAAGAGAAGAGGAACGGAGGCACAAAATCCTCTCATCATCGACACAGTGACTCCGTCACACGAGATTATCTCTGACTACGGATATGTCCTCGAATCAACAATGGAACAATCGACGGACGCGTCGGAAACTTTGTTGATGTCAGAAAATAAAGAAATCTCGATGCAATGTACGAGTGAATACGTACTATTGGACAGGTCGTCCACGCTAGTCGACGATGCTTTTGCCTACTCCGTCGCTCAAGAAATTATTGAAGACGACGACGGCAGCGCTCGGTTCTTTGAGTGTCAACAACGAGCGATTGGCGAAATGGAAAGATGCAATGCGGTGAACTAGACTCAATGGCTAAACGTGAGGTTTTTGGCGTATCGAGCCAATACCGTGGGCGTTAAACGATTGGACATAAATGGGTCTTTTTTCGTATCCGCAATGATAAGGTTGAGGTGATTCGTTACAAAGCGAGACTAGTGGCCCAATGCTTCTCGCGGCGCCACGGCATTGACTACGAGGAGACGTATTCTCCGTTATGGACATCATCACTTTCCGCTACTTAGTCGGTTTGGTAGTGTCGAAAAGCGAACATGCGGCTTATGGATGTGGTTACAGCGTATCTTTATGGGGATCTAGATACGGATATCTATATGAAAGTCCCAGAAGGGATTTCATGGCCCAAATCAAGTAGCTCTAAACCACGGAGCGCGTACGCTGTGAAATTGCGTCGTTCACTGTATGGCTTGAAACAATCCGGAAGGATGTGGTACAACCGCCTAAGTGAATACTTGGTTGGGAAGGGATACAAGAACATTGACATCTGTCCATGCATATTCGTGAAAAGAGCAGATGCAGATTCGTGATTGTAGCCGTCTATGTAGATGACATGAATGTCATCGGTACCATAGATGAGGTCAATGAAACGGCCCGCTACCTTAAATCCGAATTCGAGATGAAAGATCAGGGAAGACTCGATTACGCTTGGGCTTAGAGCTAGAACATCGAGATGATGGTATACTCATTCATCGATCTGCCTATGTCCACAAAATGCTCGGGCGATTTAGCATGGACAAGGCACATCCTCTTGCTACCCCCATGATTGGTGAAGTCTGAAATGAACAAGGATCCGTTTCGTCCTAAAGAGGAGGATGAAGAGGTCCTTGGAGCGAAACACCGTACCTTAGCGCAATCGGTGCGTTGTTGTATACGGCTCAATGTACTCGTCCGGACATCGCATTCTCTGTGAATCATTAGCGAGATTTAGCTCCGCTCCCACGATAAGGCATTGGAATGGAGTAAAGCACATCTTTCGATACTTGAAAGGCTCCGGTGACCTTGGATTGTTCTTTCCCTACGCAAAAGAGTGATATTCGAAAGGAATTGTTGAGGTGAAGACGATGCATACCGACCGTCGATCTTCCTCCGATATTGCGGCTAAGCATGGTAGCTTGACTACCGAAGTGCTAATGCAAGCAAGCTTACCCCTTATGCAGAGAATCCTAACGACACGTTAGTTGGATTTCTTGATGCGGTTATCTCTCGACCCGCATAAAGGACGTTCCCAAAGCGGTTATGTGTTCACCATTGGGAATACGGCGATATCTTGGCGATCTACCAAGCGGACCACAGTTGCTACTTCCTCGAACCATGCGAGAGATAATTGCATTGCACGAATCCGTAAGGGAGTGCATTTGGCTCGATCGATCATAGACCATATACGAGGAACGTGTGGATTAGATTCCACTACAGCAACTCCTACTTGCATCTTTGAGGACAATGCGGCATGCATTGAGCAGATGAAGTTAGGTTTCATAAAGGGTGACAACACCAAGCATATTGCGCCGAAGTTCTTCTATAATCAGCAGCAGCAGAAATTGCTGAATATCGAAGTGAAACAAGTGAGTTCCGATGAGAATATCGCAGACTTGTTCACTAAGTCTCTGCCGAAATCTACATTTGAGAAACATGTGAGAAGCATCGGAATGTATCGATTATCCGAGCTCAACTAAAGATGGCTCGATGGAATGAGCCGTCATGTATACCTCAGGGGGAGTATACTTCACATGATTTTGATATTTGTAGTTGTGCGTTGCGCTCTTTTTCCTCACCAAAGTCTTTGTTTTTCCCACGGGGTTTTATTTGACTTGGAAAGGTTTTTTACCGAGGCAACACATTGTGCACCATGTTAGTATTAGCGTTCGACACAGGGGGAGTGTTCCGAGAAATCCTTCCCGTATTGGTGTCTTACCTAATACTAGTTGTAGGGGGATAAGAGTTATGGTAGGTTCTAGACTCTTCCATAAGTAGTTGGATACTGTTAGATGTCTTACCTTAACTAGGAATCCTATGTATGGAAAGACTCTCTTTGTAAAGCCTATATAAAGGCCCCTCTATTCATTGTTATCAATACAATTGATTGCTGTCTTTACTTTTCTCCTCAAACAGGGTCATATATATACCAGAGATATCTAGCCTAACTAGGAGTGCAAGTAAATTAATTATATTTACACGAATACAATTAGGAAACTGAATCCTTGTCACAATCTCGTTTATCTTTATCAGTTTATATATTAGATTTTGAATAAAATAATTTATTTGGTACGAAATATTGTGTAAATTAATAAATATTATTTTATTAACTAAATAATAAAATATTCATTGGTCGATAAATTAATAACATCGGTAATAATATTTTTGGGCCGCAATGGTGTTTCCCCTTATTACTGTTTTAATAACCAGAGGTATGATGTTTGATTCAAATAGCCAGCTGTTTTGATTCAACCATGGTATGTGGAGACATTTTGATACAACACACAGCTCTCTGGATGTAACTTTTCATAAGGTTGCATTTGGTTTCTGTTCTTGGTCGACATAAGTTACTTGGTGTGTGTCTTTTTTACTGCTACCCAATTAATTTAGTGATCTAACAAGCTTCTCGTCCTTGCAACTTTTTAATTAACTCATATATTGTCCAAGTTTATACTTTTAAATCATCTGAATTATTTTGTGTGTTGTCTCTTTATTGTATATGACAGACAGTCTATGCATGTAACAAACAATAAGCATGTCAACCTACATTCTCCAAAAGTAATGTAATGCAACAGTGTGCTGCTACTATTTTCTTGGTAAATTTGTACTAATATCTGTCTATTTTACCTGATTGCATTATTGTTACGCTTTATTTCTATCACTAGTTGAATTAACATCAAAGACTTCGGTACGCCTCACTTCGGTAATGTATATTAGCAAAGTAAAAAACCAACAACAACTTCGCTTTTCAATTTACTGAAGTAAACACACATAGACTTCAGTAAATGGTACCAAACAAAAAAGCATGAGCTAGTTAGAAATTTTAAGTTACAAAGACTTCGCTAATTTTATTATTACTAAAGTAAAAAGTGTGAAATTTTATTTTTTACCAAAAAAATTTTACAATAGTGAAGTGTATATTTTAAGCCTCAATTTTTTCCATTGACTCCGAAAAACACTCGGCCTTCCACCATTTCCTCCCCAAAATTTTTCCCACCGCTCCATTTCTTCCCACCCCGCTCCATTTGGGATATTTCATGTTTGACGAGCGTACATGTAAGGGCTTGCCTCCTTACTTTTACAATTGAAGCTTTTGTTTTTCTCTTTCATCCTTCGCCGCAATTACCACCGTCAAACCAAAAACCCCTTTCTCTACCATTCAGTTTACCTCAGTTTGATTAAGATCAATCATTTTAACTATTCTCATTGCAATATAAGCATCTCTTTGATATATGAAGTTGATGAAGGTAGAGATTTCAGTCTTCTTACAGAGCAAAGAGCATTGTGCTAGAGCCAACCGGCATCAAATAGATTTCACGCATCGACATGCTTCTACCTTTCATTTCTTGTCCTCGATTGAAATCCAGCAAAAAAGAAATCCAGGTGAGGGTGAGCTTGCATAGTGCTATTACTAATTTTTTCTCGGTTTTTTTCTTCCGAACCGAATGTGAGCCTTCACTGATGAATGTTAAGATAAAAGCACAAGAGACTAGCACCCTTTCTCAACCTAAGAAGATTGCATCTAGGATCCAGATTAGACCACAATCTCAAATTGGCCTGTTCAAGAGGTTTTTTCAGTTTCAATTTAGGGTTTGCTAGGTCGAAGATGCCAGTGTACGAGGTATTTGGTAGATTTTAATTTCGATTTGCTAGGTCGAAGACGCCAGTGATGTTAATTGGCGATCATGTTTCTGTATATTGTCTTTGTTGATAGTGTTGGTGGTGATTCTGTTTGAGTTTGTTTAGTGTATACGTATGTGAGTATTGTGCAAGATTTGATGCAAGTTATAGTGTGCTTGTTAATTGGCAAGATTGTTCGCAATATTTGATGCATGAGCTGTAGAGTACTTGGTAGAATACATAAATTTGTGATGTTGATGCATCTTTTATGAACGTACTTAATCTTTCTTAAGTAGACCAATTGAATCAGATAACTCTTCATTTGAGTATGACCATGCATTTCCTTCAGTCCTATTGATCGAGGGCCCCAGCAGATATCTCTCTCACTAAAGAGAGGGACAAATCCCCATCTTGATTATTTATTGCCCTCTACATGACTCCCACTAATCCCGATCGCTAATCTTTATGATCACCATGTTTCAGATGACGTTGGATTACGCCAAGGCATAGCAGTTATCATGTTGGACGCTATGATAATCTCAGGTTTAAGGATTTATTGACATACTGTTATATTGAGTTTCACTTATGACATTTCCATGCACTAATCTCAATGCGGGTCTGACCGATATTAGTTCTCCAACCAATACCCAGAAGATTGATCCGTACCATACACATAATCATCCGATGATTATCAATCAAACTTATACTTGTATATAATCAGTTGAGTCTCTACTCAACACGATTGTACCAGAGATATTTGAATAATCTTATAATTCGTGAATAACTATTATTCGATTATGATAATATTAAAACATGCACACATTATAATAATCAACGAGAAATAAATGATATCAAATAACTTTATTTAAATATTACAATTACAAATCTAGGCACATCGAATGTCCTAGGGCACTATTCCCAATATTGTTGTTGGGATCTTGGGAATTGAGGTTTTTTTATTGGATGGATCATGCTTTTGTACAATAGGGATTCTATATTTATAAATTGAAAAGAAATATGCAATGTGGTTATTTACTTTGGAGAAAAAACGAAGTCAGAGATATATAATTAGCGATACAAAACACAATAAGTGAAGTAAAAAGGAGTGTAATGCTTCGGCTAAACAAATAAAAGTGAAGTAAATGGGATATCTTTAACTTCATTGCCTATTAACAAGCGAAGTCGATAACATTATTTCACTTCATCTCTATATAATTTACTGAAGCAAATAAGAAATATTCACTTCAGCGATTGTAAGATAAGTGAAGTTAAAAGACATTTTTTACTTCGCAAACCCCCATATTCGGGTTCTAAAAACCAAGATATACTTCGGTTATTATGTTATTAGACTTTGCATAAAAACAAAGTCTAAAATATACCTTTTACTACACGAAAATAGACTTCGGTAATTATAATGTTTTACTTCAGATATTATTCGAAGTCTTCGACGTTTATTCTTATACTGTATAGATGTATGTGTTGAAATTCATTTCCACCTAACAAAATCAACATCATCTAGAATGTCATCACCAAAATCAACATCTATAAGCCATCCATCCTTGAAGAGTGAGTTGGCAAATTTGACAAGGAAGTAATGAGGTAAGCAATGACCTCAATTGCTTGATCTACATGTCTCTGCTAGGTGGCAGTTCTTCCTCTCCGCTACTTCATTTTGCTGTGGAGTTTTTGCACAAGTTATTTGCTTTCGGATATTGCACTCCTTGAGGTAGTTGTTGAATTCATTTGAAGTGTATTATCCTCCATTATTAATATAGAGGCACTTGATCTTCCTCCCAAACTCACGTTCTACCGTATCCTTAAATTTCCTGAATTTTTCAAAAGCTTCATCTCTATGCTTCAAGAAATATACCTATACATACCTTGAGAAATCATCAATAAATGTTATCAGATATTGATAACCGCTTGTTATCAGATACTGCAGTAGTGCTAATTCCTCTCTTGGGCCTTTCCCTCGTGTATCAGCAGCATCTACCTCCTCGGCAAAAAAGGGAGTCTCGAAATCCCAATCTTCTTCTCCTGGAGCCTCGCCCTTAGATGTTGTTGCAGTATTTTCTTCAATTCTTTTCGACCAACAATTTTTCGCATAATGTCCTTTCTTGACGCAATTGAAACATTCATCACTTTGACGGTCATTTTGTTACTATCGGTTCTGACTATTTCGATTATGCTGAGCTCGTCGAGCTCCCCCTGACTGGATACCTCTATCTTGGTTTCCTCGAACATCTCTTTCTTGACTGTTGAATCTCCCGAAACCACATCCTCGTCCTTGAACATGACCGCGTCCTCGTCCGCGTCCTTGATTGTATCTTCTAGTAGTGAAAAGGGTTGTCTCTTCACCATTGGTTAGTCGACTAGACGTGGGTTTGTCTAGATCCTCTTCATTAATTAGCAAATTCTCCAGATATGCTAAAGTTGGCTCGGTGGCCCAGCCCCGAGTTTCCGTGATAATACTCTTATGCTTCGGCTTCAATCCGTGGATGATAATTTTTTTCATCCTGGTTTGTGTAATGCCATTTTTAGGATGTAGTTTAGAAATATCATCACAAAGAGATTTTGAGAAATATAGACTCACGGACATATTTCCTTAGGAGATCGACAAAAGCTAATTTTCGAGCCTTTGTAATTTTGCATCATTTTTGTTCGCGAAAATTGCTGACAATGTATACCAAGCTTCCTTCAGTGTTCGAGCATCTTTCATCCACTGGGGAAATTCATCTTCTACAGCTACAGTTAAGGCATACATTGCTTTGCCTGCCTTAACCTTCCATTTCTTTAAAGCATCAGGGTCGGTTGCTGGCCTTTGATGTGCAACATCTAGTCATACCGGTGTTGAGGTTGAGATGTCGGAGGTTGTGTCTATGCTTTTGGCCTCCCTTGGTGGTGTTGTGTTAGCTCCGTTCACGATATCCCATAAGTCATGCCCGAGATTGTAAAACTTCATATGGGTAATCCATGATCCATAATTATTTTTATTGAGCTTCTCAATAGTGGTAGTAAAATTAGCCATGATTTTAGCGAAGCTTCTGAGGACAAAAGCATAATATTTAAAACTTTTGGGGTCAAAATAAAAATTTCAGAAATTTAGGGACTGAATTAAATATTCAAAAAAGTTCAGGGACCAATATATAATTTCTCGAAAAAATTTTTGCAGGAAGTACTGTTCATCGTCTTCAACCTTGAGAAAATTCTTTCGGCAGCCCATACGGCTTCGTCTGACGTCGGTTTTGTATTCCAAAAGTACCTCCAAACTCATCTCGACGCGAAGAATCTAATGATATCCTCAAAACTGAGTTTCGACCACCTTTGTAAAACTCGAAATTTTCAGCCCTCTACCACTTCCGACTAGCACTCCAAAATGGCTTTGATACCACTTGTTGGGATATCACAGGATCATTGTAGTGAATTACCGATGATTTGAGAAAAAAGTATTTATTCTATTATCACTCAAGAATAGAATTACAAACTCACAAAATAGAAAAACTCTCAACCTCACTCATTCTCAACTTGAATTGTTATTCACTCTTTAAACTAACTCTTGGAGATGGACACAACTCAACAAAATGCCTTGCTATTTATAGGAGTAAATGGTGTAGATTTACAAGAACTCACAGAGCATCATATCTGGTTCTTCCGGCAATCTACACGCTCACTAGCTAAGACAACAAGGGTCTTTACACTCATTGTAATTGTACTCTTACATTAATACTTGTATCCCCGAATATTTGTATTAATAATATCTCACGAGAGCATTCAAGCCCGGGACTAACAACCCCGGCAAATCTTGTGTTATTTACTTTTCCCATGGAAGTGCTCTCGCACTTTGTTTGCTATCCATCCATTCCAGCAATATCTATCCCTGGATAATATTTTGGATAGCAACAGACTGGAGTATGATAATAAATGCATCAGTACCTTTAGTAAGCTAATCAACCTACTGCAAGTGGCTGAGAGGCATAATGAAGTGTTAGTGAGCAGTAATGTCAGGCCGGTTGGGACAAAGAAAATTCCCAAGGCTAATTATGGCAAAGTGAATGATGGAAACTACTCCAATGAACAGGGGACTGGACGTGGCAGGCGTCTTGGTCAAGGACGTGGGGGCATTTTCAATGTAATGCGAAGACTTGGTGCTCCCGGCTCTACTAGCCAAGGGAACTAAAAAGCACGTACCCATCCCATCGCCTCTAAGGCTCGAGTTGGCAATGAACCGTGCCATCATTGTGGAGACGCTGGACATGGTACAAGAACTGCCATGCAAGCAAGCAAGTCGCATCTCACTACAAGAAATATAGAGTCCAAAGAAAGGAGAATTCACTATATGGAAGAATATGATCTCGACAAGTCCCCTATGTCAATTTCACAGTCATCAATCGTCGAATTGAGTCATACGAGCCACAGTCTATAGACTGAATCTTAGTATTATGTTTACTTTCTCGTTTACATTTGGTATAGTTGCCTCAAGACGACTGTGTTGGTGTTTTCTTTTCAATAATGGCGTGATGCAATGTTATTTCACGAACAAGATATTAATATTGCTTATTTTGGATTATTAGCTTTATTTTGAAGTGCTGAATATTGCTTGAATGCTTATGGTTCGAAATTTCTCTCTCTTCTAAGGAATGAATCGAGTAGAACTTGAATGTTCCTAGAATTAGGCTTCTATTCATTGAATAAGTCGCCTGCCAAACCTCGGTAACTACGATGATTGGGTACACCCAACTCATCAAAGGGCGAGGCGATGCCCAATTTTGATGCATAAATGGCAGTCTTCCAAGTTACCAATACTCTGTATGCACCTAGAGCCCTTCGAACCTTACTTAGCGCAATAATATACGTAGCAATGGTTTCCAGATTGAAACCCACTGTGAGAATGGAATATAGTTTCTTTTATTAATTCTATTGAATGTGGACGTAAACGCATTTTAGAATAACTGATGAGTCGATTTAGTGGATGTACCTCACTGTTATTAGGTTTTTAAAATCCTATGTTGTCACCAACAATGTACTTTGGGACATAGACTCATATAGGCTTTGGCACGATAGACTAAGTCATCCGGGTTGAAGTATAAAGATCCATATACTAAAAAACTTGTAAGAACATCATTACTTTTCGAGCGAAAATGTGGCAATAACTCAACATAAAGAACAATGTTGATGTTAATCATATTATATCATCCAAAGAACCGGATGCATATCAAATGCGCACCACTCATTTTGTTGTGTCGAGAATTATACGTCTCAACAGGCGATCGCCTCAGAGACCGGGCGACCGAGCCAGGGCCCAGCAGCCAAGGCGGATCTGCCGACCTAAGGCCCCAGGAGCGATCGACATATAAGGCGATCGTCTCTCGGTACTTGGCGATCGACTCCTGGTGGCCGACTAGTTGACGACCGAAGGTCTCAGGACAAGTCCCGGTGCCGAGCGATCGACATCTAAGGCGATCGTCTCTTGGTACTTGCCGATCGGCTCATGGTGACCGATCGATGCCGACCTCTGGTGACCGACCGAATAACGACCGCCTCATGCCACGCGAAGCCATCGATCGTCCAGTCGGCAAGGACCTATGCGCGAAGCAAGAGCCCACGTGCAGTTCCGAGATAAGATCCGCATTTCATGGATCATTGACCACAGCCTGTCAGCATCTTTCCACCAGCCGACAGACCCGCCGAAAGGTGTCAGTGGGACCGCCCGTGACAGCAACTCAGGACGCGTGCCGGCTCCTCATTGGACCGCACAGCTGGCTGCCAGCAGCAGCCGCAAGCTTTATGCAGACAGCCCATGTGACGTAAAGAAGATCGCCCCATTATTATATTGCACAAAAGGCGATCGCCCGCCAGGAAATAGGGCATCTCAGCCCCTATAAATAGAAGGCTGCCTGCACTTGGAAAACTCTCCAACTCTCGGCTAACACTCAGAACTCTCGGAACTCTCTCCCTGATTCAGCACACAACTTGGCTTTCTCACTCTTGGCTACAGCTATCTCTCGGTTCTTTCTTCTCTCTCAGTATCTCTTACACAGAAGACGATCGGCAGAGAGCAAGAACACCAAAGCTTCGCTCAAGAGTTAGATAAATAGGATCTTTTACACTCATTGTATCTAGATTCTTACATTAATACTTGTATCCACGAATATTTGTATTAATAACATCTCGCGAGAGCATTCAAGCCCGGTCCTAACAAACCCGGCAAATCTTGTATTTTTCCATTCCATCGGACGTGCTCTCGCAATTTGCTGTTGCTCGACCATTCCAGCAATATCTATCTTCGGATAATATTTCGGGCAACAACAATTGGCGCTAGAAGAAGGGGAATCTAACCCTCATTTTTATTCCTACCGTCTCGAAGAACACTCACTGTTCTCCAGGGCATATACCTGAAGAAACACTCACTGTTCTTCAGAGAAAGCTTTCAGAATCATGTCTTCTGCCTCTGCATCGAAGAAAGCTGTTGGCCGATCTGCCAGACGCCTCGTTCCGTCTCAGTCCGAGCCACAGCCGATGGCGGAGGGTAGCCGTCGCGGTCTGAGACTCTCGATCCCGCCCCTGAGGGACGGCTCAAGCCTCTCGCTCGATCAGTTCCAAACCGCGGAACAGATCGAAAAGGCCTTGGCCATCCTACAGGAGCGACGGAGTGCTCTCGACGCACCGCCCACTATAACCCCCTCGGCCATCCGCCGCATGACCAAGCGGAAGTACAAGGCGCTACTGACCGAGCGATCGCCAGGAGGCTCCCACTCGCAAGAAGAGGCGCTCGCCAGCCGGGGCGCCTCTGTTTTCGATCGCCTAGGCAGCAACCCATCTTGGCGATCGGGGCAGTCCGGCCCCAGCCACGAGACGACGGAGCTCGAGTCCGTCACTAGGAGTTCTGCGTATCCAACTCCCAGAAGGCAGTCCAGACATCTAGCTCCCCTTCGCTAAAGAGCCGAGGTTGGCAGCAGCGGAGTCAGGAGATCAGTACACGATCGCCTCGGCTCCCGCTCCAAAAGCCGATCCACGAGCGACCAAGCTACAGCGATGGCCGCGATGCAACGCCAGCTCGACGACATGAAGGCGCTCCTGGAATCTGGGGTAGGCGCCAAGAGCAAGATCGCCGGGCCGAGCGAGCTGCTCGCGGTCCACATCGAGCTCGCCCCCGTGCAGCATAAGATCGCTCCTCCGCAAACACCTCTGTACGAGGGGAGATCAGATCCCGAAACTCACCTGAGCAAGTTCCACATCTACATGACCGTATGTGGGGCATCAGACGCGACTAGGTTCCGAATGTTCCCTCTGACGCTGGACGAACTTGCCTACAGGTGGTACACCTCATTGCCGCCTCGATCCATCGGTTCCTTTAATCAACTGGCGAACGATTTCTCAGCGTACTTCGCCACCAAGGTCACTCGGACAGAAGGTCCCCATCGCATGATGCAGATCAGGCAAGGGGAAGAAGAGTCCGACTCGGACTACATCGGCCGGGTAGACGAGATCGTCCTCAACGGCGAGCCCGTAAGCGATGAGATCGCCCTATACTCCGTCCTAGGAGGATTCCATGGTCTTTCGCCTATGTTCAGGCATCTTACAAAGGACCATCCCCTGACTTACGCGATCTTCCGCGCTAAAGCCGCAGACTTTCTGGCCAGGCAAAGGTTTCTTCTTAGCCTATGAGCAGCGCGATCGGCGCCCGAACGAAGATCTCCAGTCTTCCAGCCCGATCGCCGGTATCAAGCAACATCATCAAAACCGGAGGACTCGTTCGCCATCTTCAGTTCATCATCTAACATGGTGGACTACGGCACGAGATCGCCTCCACCGCACAACGTACACCGTCGAAGGTCGGCATTTAACATGACGATCTGAGGTGTAAGAGTGCAGCCATGGTCTTGGTGGTCGATGGAACTGACTGCTTAGGCCATGTAAGGTTCCTTTAGGCTGATATCGCTCGCCCTTCATTTAAATACGAGACAGGCGTAGTCGAAGGACCCTCCAAGTCAATCAGTGGACATGATCGCCCGCCCTCAAAGGTTCATCATCTAACATGATGAACCCGGACAATGCGACGCGTCACTACCACCGTCTCAACGTACACCGTCGAGGGTCGCCATCTTCATGGCGGGCTGAGGTGGAAACAGAGCTAACAAGCCTCGGAAGTGGAGTTGATCAATCCAACGACGCCCCGCGCAAGGACTTCTCCAGACCAAGATCGCACGCCCTTCGTTTAAATACGAGGCGAACCGCAGCCTAACGGAGGACCCTCACAATAAAATGAGTCACGAGACAGACAATGTCGTTCGCGCACAAGACATGGTCATGGAGTCGGTCCATCGAACTCCGCGACTGTGCACGATTCCTCAACGACGAAGCAATCATCTCTACGAGGGATCGGCCAAAATTGTTTTTTGCACGTACAAGACCGAAGATAGCTAGCCAATCGACCAGATCGCCCAAATCTGAAACCAAAGTCCGCTCATCGGTTCGCCCGTCTTCATCCTTCATGATCGCCAGCAAGAACTACCTCACCCCATGTCTTCAACATCGGAGCAAGCTGGGGGGCAATTGTTGTGTCGAGAATTATACGTCTCAACAGGCGATCGCCTCAGAGACCGGGTAACCGAGCCAGGGCCCAGCAGGCAAGGCGGATCTGCCGACCTAAGGCCCCAGGAGCGATCGACATATAAGGCGATCGTCTCTCGGTACTTGGCGATCGACTCCTGGTGGCCGACTAGCTGACGACCGAAGGTCCCAGGACAAGTCCCGGTGCTGAGCGATCGACATCTAAGGCGATCGTCTCTCGGTACTTGCGGATCGGCTCATGGTGACCGATCTATGCCGACCTCTGGTGACTGATCGAATAACGACCGCCTCATGCCACGCGAAGCCATCGATCGTCCAGTCGGCAAGGGCCGCTGCGCGAAGCAAGAGCCCACGTGCAGTTCCGAGACAAGATCCGCATTTCATGGATCATTGACCACAGCCTGTCAGCATCTTTCCACCAGTCGACAGACCCACCGAAAGGTGTTAGTGGGACCGCCCGTGACAGCAACTCAGGACGCGTGCCGACTCCTCATTGGACCGCATAGCTGGCTGCCAGCAGCAGCCGCAAGCTTTATGCAGACAGACCATGTGACATAAAGACGATCGCTCCATTATTATATTGCACAAAAGGCGATCGCCCGCCAGGAAACAGGGCATCTCAGCCCATATAAATAGAAGGCTGCCTGCACTTGGAAAACTCTCCAACTCTCGGCTAACACTCTGAACTCTCGGAACTCTCTCCCTGATTCAGCACACAACTTGGCTTTCTCACTCTTGGCAACAGCTATCTCTCGGTTCTTTCTTCTCTCTCAGCATCTCTCACACAGAAGACGATCGGCAGAGAGCAAGAACACCAAAGCTTCGCTCAAGAGTTAGATAAATAGGATCTTTTACACTCATTGTATCTAGATTCCTACATTAGTACTTGTATCCACGAATATTTGTATTAATAACATCTCGCGAGAGCATTCAAGCCCGGGCCTAACAAACCCGGGAAATCTTGTATTTTTCCATTCCCTCGGACGTGCTCTCGCAATTTGCTGTTGCTCGACCATTCCAGCAATATCTATCTTCAGATAATATTTCGGGCAACAACACATTTTTGCAAAGCCTACTCTTTAAGCAATGTGGGAGCAAGACATTCCTACGGTAAATAAACAAAAGCAGGCATTCCATTCTTACGCTGAATATAAGGAGATATTTGTCGATCCATCCACCTAATATTGTAACACCCCAAAAAGGCGGCCATTACAGTGCCGTGGACCCCACACTGGGACCCACCGGGCGATACCCAAAATACAGATTAAATACGCAATGCTTGTGATACCGAACCACAATAAATAGTACTTACTCCGATTAGGAGTTTACAGTAGTATGACCAACGACCTTATTATACACAGGATCCCAAATACGAGTATAATCCATATGGAGATGGAATATACCTCAAATAAAAATACATTCGGTCAACAATTTAAATAAAGCGGAAAGATAACATTACATGGTTTGAACATAACCGGACAACAAAAGACTTGGGCCCCCCGAACTAGTATCCTTCGAACCCTTCACCGTCACCATAATCTTCCCATGCCTTGCCTTTGCCTCGACCTAAAACACAACATAAGTATTTCGCCCAACACAGGGTCAGATATACATGATAAATGATTTCTCACGATATTATACAATTCAGATATATTAGATCTCAAGGAAAACAACCCAACCAACGAACATACCCCTCGGGCGTATGAACGATTAGTCACAAAATATCGAACACATCCAACTATATATGGACTATGAACGACCAAAATAGTATGGCTCAATATGGACATCACAGTACGCCCGATCCGGAGATGTGTCGGTGCACATGTCCACCTAGTATACCGAATCCAGGATGTACGTAGGACAATGTACCTAATTAGCCTCACGAACTACGTCTCATGTGCAGAGTCCAATACGGAAACATCCACGCATGACTATATATGTGCCTGGCTAAAAATCCTAAACAATAACCAATCGGAACGCAGATATGATTCCGATATATCACGATACAACATAACTGTAATACCCGCAATTTCGGATTTCGATGATTTTCTTTTTTTGGCGGGATTCCGTTTTGATGACTCTCTCATGACCGTTTCGACATTCCGAGAATATTTAGTTCTGCACTTTTTGTCATCCGAGTTCGTTTCGGTATCGTTTTGTTGAGTTCCGTATTTTGAGCGGTTTTTCCGCACTTGAGTTTGATTCTTGCGAATCTCGTCTGAAACTGCTGTTTCGAATTTCCCGTAAGTCTGTTTAACTTTTTTAGACGTGTTGTGAACTTCGGTTTGGTTATTCGATCACGTATCGTGATTTTCGGGCGTTTTGGGCCATTTTCGTAATTTCTCAAAGTTTGGGGTAATTACTTTCCGTTGTCGAATTTTGAGCCTTCGGGTGGTCGGAATCATGTGTTCTCTTAGTGCTCTAATTCGTCTTTGCGAGTACTTCATAACCATATCTTCGATTCATATTCAAGTTCGGGTTTCGGGGTCATTCGGGCTGTCGGAGTTGGCCCCGACCGAGTCATGACCGGGCAGTCTGGGCCCAGGCCGGCACTGGCCGAGTTACGGCCGGTAGTGCTCGGCAGTTACGTACGTAAGGCTGGTTACGTACGTAACGATGCCGGCATTTCTGGGCAGAGATTTCGTCCATGGCCGGTTACGTACGTAAGCGTCCGACAGTGTCCGGGCTATATAAGGCCTGGCAGCGTGTTTTTGACCCATTTCCTCATTCTTTTTCTTCCCTTACGCGGCTGTAGGTGAGTATATCATGGAGCCATGATGTTGTTCTTTCAATCCACGAAGTTCTTGAGTTTCTAACATCAATCAATCATCCCATAACCTCCCCCGATCTACCGAATCAAGGTTAGATTTCTAGAAATCTAGTTTTGGGAATTTGGGTATTTTGGTTGATTTCGCCCGTTTAGTCCGATTTATCTTAGGATTATGATGGATTGATGATTATTTAGATGTATTATATCATTCCCCTTGTTATTCCATGATTGGATCGTATCGATTCGTTGTTTTGGTCGAGTTCTTGATCGACGCCTTGAAGGTGTCCAGTAGAATGTCACAGAGGGGTTTTCGGACGTTCTATGATTATTCTTCCTCGTATGAACGTTGATGTATTAATTATATGTTGTTAGGGTCGAGTTTCTTGTGAAGAAACCGTGTTGAACCCTTCCGTTCATTGTCGTCTTCCTTTTCGATAGCATCGGGCGTTCCGAAGCTTCCCGGTTGAGCCGTGTCCATTCGTGGTTCCGTGCTCATGGTATCGAGGCAAGTATCTTGCCCATACGTTTCATGTTTCGTTGGCATAATTTTTGATAAATGATTTTATGCGAAAATCCAATGTTTAATGAACGTAAAAGGGGATCGGTATGTTCTCGATAAATGTTGTCTTTCAACGATAATTCGTATACTTCGTGAATATGTGTTCTCGGAATATGTGTGTTGGTTTTGTATGTTGAAAGATAATATGATCACTTCGAGTGAGTTTAATAGACCGTAATCCTTTGCCGGGGATTACGAATTGTTATTGTGTACTTGTTCGGTAAGAACGTAATGTGTGTGATATTAGTTGTTACTCCTTGAAAGGAGGTTGTGATGTTTAAGTGCTGCTTGGCTTGATGTTCTTCTCGTTGTTATGTGATCGTGGGAAGTGATGTGCCTCCGGGTAGGATTGATGAATCTCCGGGATCCATACTTGTTAGTATAGGTCGGGCGTGACCGTAGGGTTATCCAATCTGGGTATGTCTTGCGGGGACTCCGAGGTTCGTGGCTTGTTAGCCCGATGCCGAGATAACTTGTGGGGTTATCATCGGGTATGTCTTGCGGGGACTCCGAGGTTCGTGGCTTGTTAGCACGATGCCGGGATAACTTATGGTTGTGATTTGGTTATGAATGTATATGTGCTTGTGGTCACGTGACTGTTGTTATGGTGACATGTGATTTGGTATGGCTTCCTATTGGGTTATTCACTCGGGTATGTTCTGCGGGAGCATCTGAGGTTCGTGGCTTGTTAGCACGGGACGCGAATAATCCTTAGGAATATGTGTTTGATGATTTGGGTCGTGGACCTTGTGGTTTATGATTTGGGTCGTGGACCCTGTGATTTATGATTTGGGTCGTGGACCCTATGTTTCGTGATTTGGGTCTTGGACCCCGTGTTTTGTGAATTGGATTGTGAACCCGTGTTTTATTATCGGAATTGTATTTTGGGAAAGATGATTTTTGGGCCACGTCCCCAAGCGTTTACGAAAGACTTGAGAATTCTTTAATCCCAAATGTTTTTACAAACTCCCGAGATCGTATAATGTTTTGTAAGATCTATATTGGGTTTATTCCCACCTTTCTCACTTTGAACAGTTTGATCAAGTGATTTACCTCGGGAAGTATGTTTTTGAATTCTAAGTCCTTGGAGTATGATATGTATGGCTTGTCTTCGTATTTTATACTTGCACTAGCAAAATAGTGGAGTTTTGCTAACCCCCGAGTATTCGGGGGTGGATGTCTGTTTTTGCATTCAGGTTTTGGGAGCATAACACAGGGTCGGCGCGAAGGATGGTGAAAGATGATCGATATTAATCACATGAGGAACCGTACGTTGTTGTATTGGTTCAGTTGTATTTTATCTCCGCTGCAGTATATTTTTCCCCATTGTACGGGAGCATTTTGTATTCGACCCCTGCGTGGGCATGTAATGTGTTTGAGTTGTATGTATTTATTGAAAGACCAAATCGGTCTACTGAGTCATTTTAGCCTTAAAGGCATTGTTTAGATGTTCGATGTTGTTACCAGCCTGGTAGATCCTTGAGGAAAGGTTCTACGGCGTGTAATATCCCTGAGCGGATTGGGGGTGTTACATAAATGGTATCGGAGCTTAGGTTGTGGAAACCTAGGCTGTCTGGTCAAGTCGTGTTGTTTGAGTCTTGTTTCGTCGGATTTTATCTGACTGAGTTGTGTCGCGACGCGTCATCTTAGTTTGTTGGTCGTGATTAGTATCGTGGGGCGATCATCATCTTCGTGCGACCTGTGGATGTAAGTCTCCCTTCTTTGTGTTTGTGCCTTGTCTGATGCAAGTTACTGGTATGATTATTTGTTACGTGACGGAATCTTTATGCAGATTTTTAGTCTCATGATTGCGTTTATGTGACTCTCATATTTCGTCTATATGAGGAGCGGTGTCTCTGCTAATGTATTTTCGCACTGTATTTTATCCGCTGCGTGAGTTCTTTCAAAATGACTTTCAGTATTTTGCAAACTGATTTTTACTTCGTAAAACCGACTCCCTAAGTCGAGTTTTGTCATTTTGGCCTTGAATGTATTATGACGGTTTGATAAATGATCATGTGAGTTTTTAGGCATTCTAGCCTAATAGATTTTTGAAAACCTTGAGTATCTTAGAAAATAAATTTCGAGACGAACCTTTTAAAATGAATTATTTTCTCGCGGTACTTTCAAGGTGCCTTCTAGTGCCGCAATATGTTTCAAAATTATTCCAATTGAGGACCAAATATTTCGAGATATTTTTAATTATTTTTAGAAATGCAGTTGCTTAGACTCAAGTGTCGAATATTTCTGAAAGTTTCAATTTAAAAGAGAGTGTCCTCGTCTTATCAAATGCAAGATGGTTTTCAAAGTCTCGATAATGGTGTGTTTGTACAACTTTTTGAAAATGTGATACTCAAGATCAACTGGTGTTTTCCAAATTGTCTTTCAAAATGTGGTTTTCGTTTTCTTTAAAACCTATCAATTCCCGTTTGCGGTCCGGGAATGTATGTATGATGTTCGCATTGTCGTTATGACGTTAGCTCCCGAGTATGATCGAATTGGTGGCATGAATGCTGAGGCGTTGCAACGTAATTGTTATTCTAGCCCTCTGTGAGAGGTGTGAACTGATATTTACTGTTTATCCCTCGTGGTGATTTGCGTGTTGACACGCGAGTGTGAGCTGTTGAAGCTTGGGTTGGTACGTTCGTGTATATGTGTGATTATTCCATGATGTTTTGTGATTATGTGCTGGTTATCGTTCGGGCCGTTGAGATTGCTGAACGATACCGTCATTGCAATGATTTTAGTATGCATTTTGCTTTACGATGGAAATCATTGTATGTGGTATATGTTATGATTTTTCTGTTGTGCTGAGTAATTACTTATTCAGTATGCCGAGGGGCCGAGGTCGTAGTCGTGGCAATCAGTTGCGTGGTCGAGATCATGCTGCCGGTGATGATGCTGGCATCGATGTCTACTATTTTACAGCAGGTAGCTACACAGATGACTCAGTTGACTCAGGCAGTTCAGCGCATTACAGATGTGACTCAGAACACTGGTGCAAACCAATGGCTTCGGGAGGTAATTCGTATGAATCCCCCTCGATTCGCCGGTGTTGCGGATGCGTTGGGCTGGGATGGTTGGCTTTTCCAGTTGGGAAAGATATTCGAGGCTGTCGATTGTCCTGAAGAGCGGAAGGTACCTATTGCGCAGTACCTTCTTGACAAAGATACCACTAATTGGTGGGAGGCTGTTAAGCCTCATGATCGTGATGTCACGTGGGCGGAGTTCCAGGTATTTATGGATGCAGAGTTCGGTCCGAAACCTATTAGAGAGCAGAGGATTCATGAATTTTATTCGGCAGAACTGCAAGATGTTTCAGTGTCACAGGCTATCATCGACTATAGCAAACAACTCAGTTATGTGCGAGATTGGGTGAGAACCGAGGAAGAGAGGATCTTTCATTTTGACAGACGAATGAAGCCAGAGATTCGCGTATATATGTCGGGACTCACTTGCACTTCGTTGAGGGACTACCAAGATCGAGCCTTGGCCCGTGAACTAGCTTCATTATCGTCGGAGCGTGTGCCCGAGTCGAAGAAGCAGAGGAAGTCCGATGACCTTGTGGACAGTGCAGGAGTTGGTGTTTCTAGTTCGCAACGTCGTAGTCTTTCGGCTGTGAAGCTATGTCGCTTGTTGCATGGGATTGAGAGTTCCAAGTCTTCTGCTTTGACTCTTGGTAAAGCCAAGAGGTGTTTTAACTGCAATGTGGCGGGGCATGTCCGTGCACATTGTCCTTCTCCGCCAGTAATGTGTTACAAGTGCGGGCTTGAGGGACACCGAGTTCAGTTTTGCGAGTTGGTCACCGAGCCTTCCGAGGCACGGATTTGAGCACTGAAATAAGGACCGACTCCGAGGAGTCCCTGAGGGGCGTGGTCAATCAGTTGTATGTTATGTTATTTCCTTACTCGGTTGTTTCGAATCTCGGAGATTAAGTTCTTTTATTCGAAGTGGATCGTTTTGTGTTTATTTTTCGTTTTCTCGACTGTGCATGGTGCTTAGTGTTTTGTGATTGTTCGGATAATTGACTTGATTGTATTATCTATTTGATGATGTTTGTCACTTGTTGGTTTTACTATGTTTCTACCGGTGGCGTTGTGTTGGTCGTCGTGGAGCGTGTTTTCACACTGTATATTCCTTTGCGTTGTTTGTAACGTTTCGCCGTTGGACGTTAGTTACGCATTCTTGTGTATCTCATTGAAATATTCCTGGAGGTATATTTCTTCTCCCTACTTGTTTTAAGTTTCGGGACGAAACTTCTTTTAAGGAGGGTAGAATGTAATACCCGCAATTTCGGATTTCGGTGATTTTCTTTTTTTCGGCAGGAGTCTGTTTTGATGACTCGCTCATGACCATTTTGACATTCCGAAAATATTTAGTTCTGCACTTTTTGTCATCCGAGTTCGTTTCGGTATCGTTTTGTTGAGTTCCGTGTTTTGAGCGGTTTTTCCGCACTTGAGTTCGATTCTTGCGAATCTCGTCCGAAACTGCTTTTTCGAGTTTCCCGTAAGTCTGTTTAACTTTGTTAGACGTGTTGTGAACTTCGGTTTGGTTATTCGATCACGTATCGTGATTTTCGGGCATTTTGGGCCATTTTCGTAATTTCCTAAAGTTTGGGGTAATTACTTTCCATTGTCGAATTTTGAGCCTTCGGGTGGTCGGAATCGTGTGTTCTCTTAGTGCTCGAATTCCTCTTTACGAGTACTTCGTAACCATATCTTCTATTCGTATTCAGGTTCGGGTTTCGGGGTCATTCGGGCCGTCGGAGTTGGCCCCAGCCGAGTCATGGCCGGGCAGTCTGGGCCCAGGCCGGCACTGGATGAGTTACGGCCGGTAGTGCTCGGAAGTTACGTACATAAGGCCGGTTACGTACGTAAGCCTTGGTCGGTTACGTACGTAACGATGCCGGCATTTCTGGGCAGAGATTTCGGCCATGGCCGGTTACGTACGTAAGGGCCCGGCCGGTTACGTACGTAAGCGACCGGCAGTGTCCGGCTATATAAGGCCTGGCAGCGTGTTTTTCACCCATTTCCTCGTTCTTTTTCTTCCCTTACGCGGCTGTAGGTGAGTATATCATGGAGCCATGATGTTGTTCTTTCAATCCACGAAGTTCTTGAGTTTCTAACATCAATCAATCATCCCATAACCTCCTCCGATCTACCGAATCAAGGTTAGATTTCTAGAAATCTAGTTTTGGGAATTTGGGTATTTTGGTTGATTTCGCCCGTTTAGTCCGATTTATCTTAGGATTATGATGGATTGATGATTATTTAGATGTATTATATCATTCCCCTTGTCGTCTTCCTCGTATGAGGTTCTATGATTTAAGCCATGGTTGGATCGTATCGATTCGTTGTTTTGGTCGAGTTCTTGATCGACGCCTTGAAGGTGTCCAGTAGAATGTCACAGAGGGGTTTTCGGACGTTCTATGATTATTCTTCCTCGTATGAACGTTGATGTATTAATTATATGTTGTTAGGGTCGAGTTTCTTGCGAAGAAACCGTGTTCAACCCTTCCGTTCGTTGTCGTCTTCCTTTTCGATAGCATCGGGCGTTCCGAAGCTTCCCGGTTGAGCCGTGTCCGTTCGTGGTTCCGTGCTCGTGGTATCGAGGCAAGTATCTTGCCCATACGTTTCATGTTTCATTGGCATAATTTTTTATAAATGATTTTATGCGAAAATCCAATGTTTAATGAACGTAAAAAGGGATCGGTATGTTCTCGATAAATGTTGTCTTTCAACGATAATTCGTATACTTCGTGAATATGTGTTCTCGGAATATGTGTGTTGGTTTTGTATGTTGAAAGATAATATGATCACTTCGAGTGAGTTTAATAGACCGTAATCCTTTGTCGGGGATTACGAATTGTTATTGTGTACTTGTTCGGTAAGAACGTAATGTGTGTGATATTAGTTGTTACTCCTTGAAAGGAGGTTGTGATGTTTAAGTGCTGCTTGGCTTGATGTTCTTCTCGTTGTTATGTGATCGTGGGAAGTGATGTGCCTCCGGGTAGGATTGATGAATCTCCGGGATCCATACTTGTTAGTATGGGTTGGGCGTGACCGTAGGGTTATCCAATCCGGGTATGTCTTGTGGGGACTCCGAGGTTCGTGGCTTGTTAGCCCGATGCCGAGATAACTTATGGTTGTGATTTGGTTATGAATGTATCTGTGCTTGTGGTCACGTGACTGTTGTTATGGTGACATGTGATTTGGTATGGCTTCCTATTGGGTTATTCACTCGGGTATGTTCTGCGGGAGCATCTGAGGTTCGTGGCTTGTTAGCACGGGACGCGAATAATCCTTAGGAATATGTGTTTGATGATTTGGGTCGTGGACCCTGTGGTTTATGATTTGGGTCGTGGACCCTGTGATTTATGATTTGGGTCGTGGACCCTATGTTTCGTGATTTGGGTCTTGGACCCCGTGTTTTGTGAATTGGATTGTGAACCCGTGTTTTATTATCGGAATTGTATTTTGGGAAAGATGATTTTTGGGCCACGTCCCCAAGCGTTTTCGAAAGACTTGAGAATTCTTTAATCCCAAATGTTTTTACAAACTCCCGAGATCGTAAAATGATTTGTAAGATGTATATTGGGTTTATTCCCACCTTTCTCATTTTGAACAGTTTGATCAAGTGATTTACCTCGGGAAGTATGTTTTTGAATTCTAAGTCCTTGGAGTATGATATGTATGGCTTGTCTTCGCATTTTATACTTGCACTAGCAAAACAGTGGAGTTTTGCTAACCCCCGAGTATTCGGGGGTGGATGTCTGTTTTTGCATTCAGGTTTTGGGAGCATAACACAGGGTCGGCGCGAAGGATGGTGAAAGATGATCGATATTAATCACATGAGGAACCGTACGTTGTTGTATTGGTTCAGTTGTATTTTATCTCCGCTGCAGTATATTTTTCCCCGTTGTACGGGAGCATTTTGTATTCGACCCCTGCATGGGCATGTAATGTGTTTGAGTTGTATGTATTTATTGAAAGACCAAATCGGTCTACTGAGTCATTTTAGCCTTAAAGGCATTGTTGAGATGTTCGATGTTGTTACCAGCCTGGTAGATCCTTGAGGAAAGGTTCTACGGCGTGTAATATCCCTGAGCGGATTGGGGGTGTTACATAAATGGTATCAGAGCTTAGGTTGTGGAAACCTAGGCTGTCTGGTCAAGTCGTGTTGTTTGAGTCTTGTTTCGTCGGATTTTATCTGACTGAGTCGTGTCGCGACGCGTCATCTGAGTTTGTTGGTCGTGATTAGTATCGTGGGGCGATCATCATCTTCGTGCGACCTGTGGATGTAAGTCTCCCTTCTTTGTGTTTGTGCCTTCTCTGATGCAAGTTACTGGTATGATTATGTGTTAAGTGACGGAATCTTTATGCAGATTCTTAGTCTCATGATTGCGTTTATGTGACTCTCATATTTCGTCTATATGAGGAGCGGTGTCTCTGCTAATGTATTTTCGCACTGTATTTTATCCGCTGCGTGAGTTCTTTCAAAATGACTTTCAGTATTTTGCAAACTGATTTTTACTTCGTAAAACCGACTCCCTAAGTCGAGTTTTGTCATTTTGGCCTTGAATGTTTTATGACGGTTTGATAAATGATCATGTGAGTTTTTAGGCATTCTAGCCTAATAGATTTTTGAAAACCTTGAGTATCTTAGAAAATAAATTTCGAGACGAACCTTTTAAAATGAATTATTTTCTCGCGGTACTTTCAAGGTGCCTTCTAGTGCCACAATATGTTTCAAAATTATTCCAATTGAGGACCAAATATTTTGAGATATTTTTAATTATTTTTAGAAATGCAGTTGCTTAGACTCAAGTGTCGAATATTTATGAAAGTTTCAATTTAAAGGAGAGTATCCTCGTTTTATCAAATGCAAGATGGTTTTCAAAGTCTCGATAATGGTGTGTTTGTACAACGTTTTGAAAATGTGATACTCAAGATCAACTGGTGTTTTCCAAATTGTCTTTCAAAATGTGGTTTTCGTTTTCTTTAAAACCTATCAATTCCCGTTTGCGGTCCGGGAATGTATGTATGATGTTCGCATTGTCGTTATGACGTTAGCTCCCGAGTATGATCGAATTGGTGGCATGAATGTTGAGGCGTTGCCACGCAATTGTTATTCTAGCCCTCTGTGAGAGGTGTGAACTGATATTTACTGTTTATCCCTCGTGGTGATTTGCGTGTTGACACGCGAGTGTGAGCTGTTGAAGCTTGGGTTGGTACGTTCGTGTATATGTGTGATTATTCCATGATGTTTTGTGATTATGTGCTGGTTATCGTTCGGGCCGTTGAGATTTGCTGAACGATACCGTCGTTGCTATGATTTTAGTATGCATGTTGCTTTACGATGGAAATCGTTGTATGTGGTATATGTTATGATTTTTCTGTTGTGTTGAGTAATTACTTATTCAGTATGCCGAGGGGCCGAGGTCGTAGTCGTGGCAATCAGTTGCGTGGTCGAGATCATGCTGCCGGTGATGATGCTGGCATCGGTGTCGCTACTATTTTACAGCAGGTAGCTACACAGATGACTCAGTTGACTCAGGCAGTTCAGGGCATTACAGATGTGACTCAGAACACTGGTGTAAACCAGTGGCTTCGGGAGGTAATTCGTATGAATCCCCCTTGATTCGCCGGTGTTGCGGATGCGTTGGGCTGGGATGGTTGGCTTTTCCAGTTGGGAAAGATATTCGAGGCTGTCGATTGTCCTGAAGAGCGGAAGGTACCTATTGCGCAGTACCTTCTTGACAAAGATGCCGCTAATTGGTGGGAGGCTGTTAAGCCTCATGATCGTGATGTCACGTGGGCGGAGTTCCAGGTATTTATGGAAGCAGAGTTCTGTCCGAAATCGATTAGAGAGCAGAGGATTCACGAATTTTATTCGTCAGAACCGCAAGATTTTTCAGTGTCACAGGCTATCATCGACTATAGCAAACAACTGAGTTATGTGCGAGATCGGGTGAGAACCGAGGAAGAGAGGATCTTTCATTTTGACAGACGAATGAAGCCAGAGATTCGCGTGTATATGTCGGGACTCACTTGCACTTCGTTGAGGGACTACCAAGATCGAGCCTTGGCCCGTGAACTAGCTTCGTTATCGTCGGAGCGTGTGCCCGAGTTGAAGAAGCAGAGGAAGTCCGATGACCTTGTGGACAGTGCAGGAGTTGGTGTTTCTAGTTCGCAACATCGTAGTCTTTCGGTTGTGAAGCTCTGTCGCTCGTTGCATGGGACTGAGAGTTCCAAGTCTTCTGCTTTGACTCCTGGTAAAGCCAAGAGGTGTTTTAACTGCAATGTGGCGGGGCATGTTCGTGCACATTGTCCTTCTCCGCCAATAATGTGTTACAAGTGCGGGCTTGAGGGACACCGAGTTCAGTTTTGCGAGTTGGTCACCGAGCCTTACGAGGCACGGATTTGAGCACTGAAATCAGGACCGACTCCGAGGAGTCCCTGAGGGGCGTGGTCTATCAGTTGTATGTTATGTTATTTCCTTACTCGGTTGTTTCGAATCTCGGAGATTAAGTTCTTTTATTCGAAGTGGATCGTTTTGTGTTTATTTTTCGTTTTCTCGACTGTGCACGGTGCTTAGTGTTTTGTGATTGTTCGGATAATTGACTTGATTGTATTATCTATTTGATGATGTTTGTCACTTGTTGGTTTTACTATGTTTCTACCGGTGGCGTTGTGTTGGTCGTCGTGGAGCGTGTTTTCACACTGTATATTCATTTGCGTTGTTTGTAACGTTTCGCCGTTGGGCGTTAGTTACGCATTATTGTGTATCTCATTGAAATATTCCTGGAGGTATATTTCTTCTCCCTACTTGTTTTAAGTTTCTGGACGAAACTTCTTTTAAGGAGGGTAGAATGTAATACCCGCAATTTCGGATTTCGGTGATTTTCTTTTTTTCGGCGGGAGTCCATTTTGATAACTCGCTCATGACCGTTTCGACATTCCGAGAATATTTAGTTCTGCACTTTTTGTCATCCGAGTTCGTTTCGGTATCGTTTTGTTGAGTTCCGTGTTTTGAGCGGTTTTTCCGCACTTGAGTTCGATTCTTGCGAATCTCGTCCGAAACTGCTGTTTCGAGTTTCCCGTAAGTCTGTTTAACTTTGTTAGACGTGTTGTCAACTTCGGTTTGGTTATTCGATCACGTATCGTGATTTTCGGTCATTTTGGGCCATTTTCGTAATTTCCCAAAGTTTCGGGTAATTACTTTCCGTTGTCGAATTTTGAGCCTTCGGGTGGTTGGAATCATGTGTTCTCTTAGTGCTCGAATTCGTCTTTACGAGTACTTCGTAACCATATCTTCAATTCATATTCAGGTTCGGGTTTCGGGGTCATTCGGGCTGTCGGAGTTGGCCCCGGCCGAGTCATGGCCAGGCAGTCTCGGCCCAGGCCGGCACTGGCCGAGTTACGGCCGATAGTACTCGGAATTTATGTACGTAAGTCCGGTTACTTACGTAACGATGCCGGCATTTCTGGGCAGAGATTTCGGCCATGGCCGGTTACGTACGTAAGGGCCTGGCCGGTTACGTACGTAAGCGTCAGTGATGTCCGCTATATAAGCCCGGCGTGTTTTTCACCCATTTCCTCATTCTTTTTCTTCCCTTACGCGACTGTAGGTGAGTATATCATGGAGCCATGATGTTGTTCTTTCAATCCACGAAGTTCTTGAGTTTCTAACATCAATCAATCATCCCATAACCTCCTCCGATCTACCGAATCAAGGTTAGATTTCTAGAAATCTAGTTTTGGGAATTTGGGTATTTTGGTTGATTTCGCCCGTCTAGTCCGATTTATCTTAGGATTATGATGGATTGATGATTATTTATATGTATTATATCATTCCCCTTGTTATTCCATGGTTGGATCGTATCGATTCGTTGTTTTGGTCGAGTTCTTGATCGACGCCTTGAAGGTGTCCGGTAGAATGTCACAGAGGGGTTTTCGGACATTCTGTGATTATTCTTCCTCGTATGAACGTTGATGTATTAATTATATGTTGTTAGGGTCAAGTTTCTTGTGAAGAAACCGTGTTGAACCCTTCCGTTCGTTGTCATCTTCCTTTTCGATAGCATTGGGCGTTCCGAAGCTTCCCGGTTGAGCCGTGTCCGTTCGTGGTTCCGTGCTCATGGTATCGAGGCAAGTATATTGCCCATACGTTTCATGTTTCGTTGGCATAATTTTTGATAAATGATTTTATGCGAAAATCCAATGTTTAATGAACGTAAAAAGGGATCGGTATGTTCTCGATAAGTGTTGTCTTTCAACGATAATTCATATACTTCGTGAATATGTGTTCTCGGAATATGTGTGTTGGTTTTGTATGTTGAAAGATAATATGATCACTTCGAGTGAGTTTAATAGACCGTAATCCTTTGCCGGGGATTACGAATTGTTATTGTGTACTTGTTCGGTAAGAACGTAATGTGTGTGATATTAGTTGTTACTCCTTGAAAGGAGGTTGTGATCTTTAAGTGCTGCTTGGCTTGATGTTCTTCTCGTTGTTATGTGATCGTGGGAAGTGATGTGCCTCCGGGTAGGATTGATGAATCTCCGGGATCCATACTTGTTAGTATGGGTCGGGCGTGACTGTAGGGTTATCCAATCCGGTATGTCTTATGGGGACTCCGAGGTTCGTGGCTTGTTAGCCCGATGCCGAGATAACTTGTGGGGTTATCATCGGGTATGTCTTGCGGGGACTCCGAGGTTCGTGGCTTGTTAGCACGATCCCGGGATAACTTATGGTTGTGATTAATGTATCTGTGCTTGTGGTCACGTGACTGTTGTTATGGTGACATGTGATTTGGTATGGCTTCCTATTGGGTTATTCACTCGGGTATGTTCTGCGAGACCATCTGAGGTTCGTGGCTTGTTAGCACGGGACGCGAATAATCCTTAAGAATATATGTTTGATGATTTGGGTCGTGGACCCTGTGGTTTATGATTTGGGTCGTGGACCCTGTGATTTATGATTTGAGTCGTGGACCCTATGTTTCGTGATTTGGGTCTTGGACCCCGTGTTTTGTGAATTGGATTGTGAACCCATGTTTTATTATCGGAATTATATTTTGGGAAAGATAATTTTTGGGCCACGTCCCCAAGCGTTTTCGAAAGACTTGAGAATTCTTTAATCCCAAATGTTTTTACAAACTCCCGAGATCGTAAAATGTTTTGTAAGATGTATATTGGGTTTATTCCCACCTTTCTCATTTTGAACAGTTTGATCAAGTGATTTACCTCGGGAAGTATGTTTTTGAATTCTAAGTCCTTGGAGTATGATATGTATGGATTGTCTTCGTATTTTATACTTGCACTAGCAAAACAGTGGAGTTTTGCTAACCCCCGAGTATTCGGGGGGTGGATGTCTGTTTTTGCATTCAGGTTTTGGGAGCATAACACAGGGTCGGCGCGAAGGATGATGAAAGATTATCGATATTAATCATATGAGAAACCGTACGTTGTTGTATTGGTTCAGTTGTATTTTATTTCCGCTGCAGTATATTTTTCCCCGTTGTACGGGAGCATTTTGTATTTGACCCCTGCGTGGGCATGTAATGTGTTTGAGTTGTATGTATTTATTGAAAGACCAAATCGGTCTACTGAGTCATTTTAGCCTTAAAGGCATTGTTGAGATGTTCGATGTTGTTACCAGCCTGGTAGATCCTTGAGGAAAGGTTCTACGTCGTGTAATATCCCTGAGCGTATTGGGGGTGTTAGAATAACGAATTGAATAAATCACATATCCGATTAAGGATCAAGAAACTCACCGAAATGACAATAAGGATCAATGATATCAACGGTTCAAAAATGACGAACTTGGGAATGCAATCCCACGATGAAAACAGAACATCATCAAGAATTACATCAAATCACGGGTCACAATTTCATAAGGGTTTCGTATACACAAAACGCATAACCATCAAGAGAATCCAAACATCATTATAACCAAGCAAGATAACTTGCCTCAATACGGAGACGAGAATAATTCTTCCTTGACGAACGAACGAACGGTCCTCGATTAATATCGGTTACTCGGACAATCAACCTTGAACGAAATATATTTCACTCAATAACACATTCATATAATCATCGATATCGAATTTAGTGAGACGACATCCTAATTTCTATTTGAATAGTTCAACTTTATATATATATATATCCACATTCCATTTCAAGGATTCATACTAACTTCAATTCGTTCTTACGATTCGGTTATCATTTCAAGATGTTCTCAATTACTCGTATGGTTCAAACGGATAAGAATTTATCAAGAACTATCACTAAGAAGGACTTAGTTAAAATATTGATATGCCGGTGGAATTCCCTAAAAACATCATCAATGTTTTGAAAGTGATAATCCAAACAACTTTGACTCACAAAAACATTTATTAATATTATTAAGGTTTACTCAAAGATTATAATCATCCGTACGAACCATGTATCATTCTTGTAAAATTATTACTATGTTCATCAGTTATGAGTTCACCTAGTTAGGTTAACGATATAGTCGAGTTATTCATCAAAGATCATCACGAAATCGTCATCAAGGTGAATCGGACAATTATGCACTTCACGATTCCCAACAATTCTTCTACCATCGGGTAGACCAATTACATAAGGTTCACAATTGGTAACATGATCTAATTGCAACTGACTCAAACAATAAGTGGATAAAAAGGAGTGTGAAGCCCCAGTATCAAAAAGAACACAGACGGGTTGAGATCGGATCTCGACAGTACCTGCAATCATGCTGGCTTAGGGATCGTCGACCTTCTTCATCTCCTAGACTCTGGGTTTTGCAGCCCCGGTACCAGATGTACCAGCTTGGTTTCCATGGCCCATCCCTCTGTTTGCCCCAGTAGTTTGATAAGAAGCGGACGGAGGTACACGATCCTGGACAAAAGACTAAACTGGAGCATGAGATGCTGCTGGAGTACGTCCTGGTCCATTCCTACAATAACGAGCACGGTGTCCACTCTTCCCACAAGTATGGCATGCGACGGCCGGACTCGGGCATTTGGAATTGATGTGTCCCTGGTCTCCACAGTTATAGCACACAACAGATAGGCTGACCACTCGAGGTTGCGATACGGTTGGCTTCGACGCCATGGGTGGCCGTTGAGAAGGATTTGGCACTGGTTGGGGCCTCTTGAATGTTCCCCGGTTGATGTCAGTCTGGTTCTGGTTCCTGAATTTCTTATTGTTGGATTGTGGTTGCTTCTTGGAAATCTCCTTTGCGGTAAGTTCCTACTCCATATCTTTCTCGATGAACTCCAGTAGGGTCATACAGTGGTGATTCAACAGTTGCATTCTCATTCGGGGTTTAAGCCTCTTGAGAATATATTTGATTTTATCGGCCTCCGTTCGGACAACTGTCGAGACAAAAGGAAGAAGTGCCTGAAATTTCTCGGCAACAGATAGTACATCATCGTCTTCAGATGGGTCTGGATTCAACAATTCTGATGATTTGGCCTCACGGAGTGTCCCTGGATAGTAACGGTCTAGCATGAGGTTTTTAAATTCCTCCCAAGTAGATAAGCCATCAGCTGGCCTCACCGAAAGCCACCAGGTGTGGGCGCCCTTGCAAAGATAGTAAGCTGCTACGGAGACGCGATTATCTTCTGGACAGTCTACCATATCGAATAATTTCTCGAAGTGTTCAATCCAATCCAGGATATCAGCAGGCTCATAGGAGCCTTCAAACGTCGGGGGTCGCTGGCGAGAGATATTGCTGATGATCCGACTCATAGGTCCTCCATGTACAGGAGGTGGCCCCTGTTGCTGGTCGGTAGTAGCTCTCTGCATAGCTTCCATTAATTGACCCATCTGGGTCATCTGAGCCATCATGCCCTGCATCACAACGTAAGGATCGACACGCGCATCCTCGCGTCCAGTGTGGTGCGATTGGTACCTAGAAGGCGAATCACTGCCTGTGGAACTATGCTCCGCATTCGCACGCCTGTTAGCTCGTGGTATCGGGATTCGGCCCCTTCCGTGGCCTCGTCCCCCTATGCCACGGCCTCTCAGATTTCTTTCCATACTGAAAGAATCAAACCATAATGATAACCATAAGTACAGTTCATGATACCAATCAAAATTCATGCTAAGTTAATAGCAATAAGGAATTACATATTCAAGAAAATAGTTCATAATGAATTATCGACACTACGTGTGTCACACAGAATATCATATCGACGTTGAGTCGAACAATTTCAATCACATAATCAATCCACAATTTACTTCGAATTATCAATCAGATAAATCCTGCCACAAATCCTCAAAATATCAAGATAAACAAAGAGATCCATTCTGATACCAATATCATGCCAGTAATTAAATCATGGCTCATAAAGTATGTATCGTATTTGGCTCGTAGGGTCAGGCGCTTGTACAAGTCACAAGTGACACGAAGGTATCTTGATACTAGTTCACTTCACAATGACTCTAAAAGAAAATCGACTCTCCGATACCATCTTCTGTAACACCCCAAAAAGACGGCCATTACAGTGCCGTGGACCCCAAACTGGGACCCACCAAGCGATACCCAAAATACAGATTAAATACGCAATGCTTGTGATACCGAACCACAATAAATAGTATTTATTATACACAGGATCCAAAATACGAGTATAATCCATATGGAGATGGAATATACCTCAAATAACAATACATTCGGTCAACAATTTAAATAAAGCGGAAAGATAACATTACACGGTTTGAACATAACCAGACAACAAAAGACTTGGGGTCCCCGAACTAGTACCTTCGAACCCTCCGCCGTCACCATGATCTTCACGCGCCTTGCCTTTGCCTCGACCTAAAATACAACACAAGTATTTCGCCCAACACAGGGTCAGATATACATGATAAATGATTTCTCACGATATTATACAATTCACATATATTAGATCTCAAGGAAAACAACCCAACCAACGAACATACCCCTCGGGCGTATGAACGATTAGTCACAAAATGTCGAACACATCCAATTATATAAGGACTATGAACAACCAAAATAGTATGGCTCAAAATGGACATCACAGTACGCCCGATCCGGAAATGTGTCAGTGCATATGTCCACCGCGTATACGGAATCCAGGATATACATTGGACAATGTACCTAATTAACCTCACGAACTATGTCTCGTGTGCACAGTCCAATACGGAAACATCCACGCATGACTATATATGTGCCTGGGTAAAAATCATACACAATAACCAATTGGAACGCAGATATGATTCTGGATATGTCACGATACAACATGACAACAAATTCAATAAATCACATTTCCGATTAAGGATCAAGCAAGTCACCGAAATGACAATAAGGATCAATGATATCAACGGTTCAAAAATGACGAACTTGGGAATGCAATCCCACGATGAAAACGGAACATCATCAAGAATAACATCAAATCACGGATCACAATTTCATAAGTGTTTCGTATACACGAAACGCATAACCATCACGAGAATCCAAACATCATTATAACCAAGCAAGATAACTTGCCTCAATACGAGGACGAGAATAATCCTTCCTTGACGAACGAACGAACGGTCCTTGACCAATATCGGTTACTCGGACAATCAACCTTGAACGAAATATATTTCACTCAATAACAACTTCATATGATCATCAATATCGAATTTAGTGAGACGACATCCTAATTTCTATTTGAATAGTTCAACTTTATATATATATATATATCCACATTCCATTTCAAGGATTCATACTAACTTCAATTCGTTCTTACGATTCGGTTATCATTTCAAGAAGTTCTCAATTATTCGTATGGTTCAAACGGATAAGAATTTATCAAGAACAATCACTAAGAATGACTTTGTTAAAATATCGATATGCCGGTGGAATTCCCTAAAAACATCATCAATGTTTTGAAAGTGATAATCCAAACAACTTTGACTCACAAAAACATTTATCATTATTAAGGTTTACTTAAAGATTATCATCATCCGTACGAACCATGTATCATTCTTTAAAATTATTACTATGTTCATCGGTTATGAGTTCACCTAGTTAGGTTAACGATATAGTCGAGTTATTCATCACAAGATCATCATGAAATCGTCATCAAGGTGAATTAAACATCTCTGAACTATAACCTTATGTTGATATAATTCAAGGTTCAACCAAATCCGATGAAAAACCTAAGTTCATCTAGTTCAAAAATCTTCCTAAGCATGATAGTTCGATTCAATATAATGATAACAATTCTACAAATCAACCTATCTAAAATGAAACTAAGGATTATTATTGTCCTAGTGATGTTAATAGTCCATCAAGAAGAGTGTGATTCTACTAAACATGATTGCCACCATTAAAACATCAAGAACACATCATTTCAAACCCTTAATCACCATATTCATCACTAAGTTGTTAAAAGATTAACTATAAACATGTTCTACTTGATTAATTCAATCATTAGGTGTAGTATACTATATTGCTAACATTACAACTACGAAAATAGAGAGTAAAATTGTACTACATACCTTACCACAGAAGAATAATGAAGGAACAATAAGGGAACAATGAAACCACTTGGTGCAACGTCGGATGCTTGAACACCAATCTTCAATGTTCTATTCCTTCAACAAATCATGGATAGAGGTTTATATGGGGTGGAAATATCGTGAGGTTGCTGGACCAGGTTGTGGCAGTCGACTAAAGGCCGAAGTTTAGGGTGAAAAATGAAGTGGGGGTGAAGTCTTATTTATAAGAAATGATTATTAGCGTGCGCTACACTTACAGCTTAGTGTGTGCTAACGGGCTCTCAGGCTACTGTATTCTACTATCCTCGGCCTTGCGTACGCTAAATATCCTTAATGTACGCTAATAACATGTTTTAGCGTACGCTATACACTCGTTAGCGTGCGCTAACGAGTTTTACGAAGCTCATTGACTTCATTGACTGCCCACCGACCTTCATTTAGTGCGCGCTAGCAACAACACTGTAGCGTGCGATAAACCCCGTTGACTCAACTTTTCAAAAGTAGTCCGGGTGAGTCCAAAAGAGTTCGGGATTCCCGCGATCCGGTTCCCCACCTACTGATCCTGTCACGATCTAGTTGACTGAGTGTATCGCACGTTAAGTATAACACTAGCATGCGCTACCACTCCAGTATTAGTGTGCACTACGAATAAGTGTAGCGTACGCTAATCACGGATGAGAACATGCACAACTAAAACACTATAAAATCGTGCAATCCACAATGTTGATTCACGAATGTGTAGAAACATACATCAATCAGAAATAGAACATAAGAAAATATCAAAGGTTCCAATACAGATAAATTACATATCAAATATTCGGATATTACATAACCCCCCTTAAAAGTAGTTTCGTCCTCGAAACTAAGGGGTAAACAACTCGAGGTATCTCCCTCGTATGCTGCTCTCCGTCTCCCATGTAGTCTCCTCAACTCCGTGTTGTGACCACTGAACCTTCAGTAGGGGAATCGTCTTGTTCCGCAATTGTTTGATCCTCCTCTCAAGTATCTGTACGGGACGCTCCTCGTACGAATGATCCTCCGCTATCTCGATCTCATCGAATTGAAGTATATGTCCCAGATCGGCAATATATTTCCTCAACCGGGAGACATGAAATATGTTATCAATCCGACTCAGAGCTGGTGGCAATGCCAGACGATAGGCTAGATCGCTTATTCGTTCCAACACCTCAAACAGCCCGATATACCTGGGACTTAGCTTGCCTCTCTTCCCAAAATGAAAAACACATCGAGTAGGGGACACCTTCATTAGTACATGGTCGCCGACCTCGAACTCGAGTGGTCGTCGACGGTTGTCTGCGTAAGACTTATGTCGGCTTTGAGTCGTTAACAAACGACTCCTAATCAAGGCGATCTTCTCACGGGCTGCTAATAACATATCGGGTTCCGTACCCAAAGATTCAGACAGGTCGTCCCAACACAGAGGGGACCTACAACGACGGCCATACAATGCCTCATAAGGTGCCATCTGAATCGAAGCGTGCCAACTATTATTGTAAGTGAATTCCACTAAAGGCAGTTGGGCCTCCCAATCATCCTTCCAATCAAGAGTGCATGCCCTCAACATATCCTCCAGAGTTTGGATAGTCCTTTCAGACTGACCATCCGTCTGCGGATGAAATGCCATATTGAAGTTCAACTGCGTACCCATCGCACGATGAATTGCTTTCCAGAAGTGAGACACAAATCGCCCATGACGATCGAATACAATACTTTTGGGGGTACCTTGCAGCCTTACAATCTCTTTAATAAATACCCGGGCCAATCTATCGGGTCCTCATGTGTCTTTAATCTCCAAAAAGTGGGCTGATTTGTTCAGACGGTCCACAATCACCCAAATCGTATTCATCCCTCGACGACTTGTCGGTAAGCTAGTTATAAAATTCATCGATATGTCCTCCCATTTCCACTCTGGAATCGAGAGTGGTTTTAGCATCCCTGCGGGTCGCTGATGCTCAATCTTAACCTGCTGACACGTTAAACATCTCGAAACGAACTCTGCGACTTCACGCTTCATATTCCCCCACCAATAACATTGCTTCAAATCCTTATACATCTTGCTAGATCCCGGGTGAATGGAGTACGGGGTAGCATGACCCTCTTTCCGGATAGAGTTCCTCAACTCTTCGTCTGCGGGTACACAAACTCGATTCCTGAAGCATATCAATCCATCCTCGTGGATTACAAATCTAAGGGATTTCCCTTGATTTACTTCATCCCGAACTCGAGATAAGAATGGGTCCGTGACCTGCTTCGATCTGATCATATCATCAAGGGATGATGAAATCTCAAGTGTGCAGAGTTGTCCCTAAATACGCTGTAACCAGACTATGATTTCTGGCCTCACAACCTCTAACTGCAATTCTCTCTGGACTGTCAAGCGGGCAAGCATCTGCTCCTGTACTGTCTTACTACTTAAAGCGTCAGCAACCACATTTTCCTTACCCGGATGATAAAGGATCTCGATATCATAGTCTTTGATTAGCTCTAGCCACCTTCTATGCCTCATGTTTAGCTCCTTCTAAGTAAAAATGTACTTTAGGCTCTTATGATCCGTAAAAATCTGACAAGTAACTCCATACAGATAGTGACGCTATATTTTTTAAAGCAAACACCACGGCTGCAAGTTCCAAATCATGGGTGGGGTAGTTGACCTCGTAAGGTCGTAGTTGTCTTGATGCATACGATATCACCTTTCCGTTCTGCATTAGTACACATCCAAGGCCCTGTTTAGACACGTCACTGTATACTACAAATCCTTCAGTTCCTTTTGGTAGAACCAAAACAGGTGCTGAAATCAATCGACTCTTGAGTTCATCAAAACTCCACTGGCATGCCTCTGACCATAAATACTTCTTATCCTTCCTTAACAGGTTAGTCATTGGTTGCGCAATCTTGGAAAAACCTTCCAAGAACCGTCAGTAATAACCTGCCAGCCCCAAAAAACTGTGAACTTCCTTCACGTTCTTCGGAGGTAGCCAATCTCGGATAGCTTCTGTATTCTGTGGCTCTACTCTCACCCCATCAGATGATATCACATGTCCGAGAATGATAACTTCACGCATCCAGAACTCACATTTAGAAAATTTCCCGTAGAGCTATTCCCGCCTCAAAGCATCGAGAACATGATGGAGATGATGCTCATGCTCTATGTGGTCACGAGAGTAAATCAGAATGTCATCGATAAAAATGACTACAAAGCGATCCGGATAATTAATAAAGACCCGATTCATCAACTCCATGAATACTGCCGGTGCATTAGTCAGTCCGAAAGGCATCACTACGAACTCATAATGCCCATAGCGAGTACGAGAAACAGTCTTTGAAATGTCATACTCTCGAATCCTCAACTGATGATATCCGGACCTCAAGTCGATCTTAGAAAACACAGCAGCTCCCTGAAGTTGATCCAATAAATCATCAATACGAGGCAATGGATATTTGTTCTTGATGGTTACCCTGTTCAGCTCACGGTAATCAATGCACAAATGCAGAGATCCATCTTTCTTCCGTACAAAAAGCACTGGTGCTCCCCATGGGGACGCACTAGGTCGAATATCGCCCTTCTCCATCAAATCCTCAAACTGGTTCTTCAATTCCTGCATCTCAGTCGGATCCATTCGATACGGTGCTTTCGAAAGCGGGGACGTACCTGGCTCTAACTCAATAGTAAACTCTACGCCACGATGTGGAGGTAAGCCTGGCAACTCATATGGAAATACGTCTGGGTAGTCTCGGACTACCGGAATATCGGCCAATTCGACTGGTCGATCCGATGTTTTGGTCATGTAACACCAATAACCAATACACCCTTGATTAAGCACTTTCACTACTTTCATAGCGCTGATGACTCTCCGGGAACGGCTGGGATTGTCACCCTGAAAAATACACTCAACACCATCGTCAGATGTGACGGTCACTGTTCACTTGCAAACACTAAGTATGGCATCATGACGATCCATCCAATTGAAACCCAAGATCACATCATCTTTAGGTAAATCGACTAAAATTAAATTTGACAACCACTCACAGTCGGTCATGCGAATCGGACAATTATGCACTTCACGATTCCCAACAATTCTTCTACCATCGGGTAGACCAATTACATAAAGTTCACAATTGGTAACATGATCTAATTGCAACCGACTCAAACAAGAAGCGGATAAAAAGGAGTGTGAAGCACCAATATCAAAAAAACACAGACGGGTTGAGATCGGATCTCGACAGTACATGCAATCATGCAGGCTTAGGGATCGTCGACCTTCTTCATCTCCTAGAATCTGGGTTTTGCTGCCCCGGTACCAGATGTACCAGCTTGGTTTCCATGGCCCATCCCTCTCTTTCCCCAGTAGTCTGATAAGAAGCGGACAGAGGTACACGGTCCTGGACAAAAGACTAAACTGGAGCATGAGATGCTGCTGGAGTACGTCCTGGTCCATTCCTACAATAACGAGCACAGTGTCCATTCTTCCCACAAGTATGGCATACGACGACCGGCCTCGGGCATTTGGAATTGATGTGTCCCTGGTCTCCACAATTATAGCACACAACAGATAGGCTGACCACTCGAGGTTGAGATCCGATTGGCTTCGACGCCATGGGTGGCCGTTCAGAAGGATTTGGCACTGGTTGGGGCCTCTTGAATGTTCCCCGGTTGTTATCAGTCTGGTTCTGGTTCCTAAATTTCTTGTTGTTGGATTGCGGTTGCTTCTTGGAAATCTCCTTTGCGTAAGTTCGTACTCCATAGCTTTCTCGATGAACTCCAGTAGGGTCATACAGTGGTGATTCAACAGTTGCATTCTCATTCGGGGTTTAAGCCTCTCGAGCATATATTTGATCTTATCGGCCTCCGTTCGGACAACTGTCGAGGCAAAAGGAAGAAGTGTCTGAAATTTCTCGGCAACAGATAGTACATCATCCTCTTCAGACGGGTCTGGATTCAACAATTCTGACGATTTGTCCTCACGGAGTGTCCCTGGATAGTAACGGTCTAGCATGAGGTTTTTAAATTCCTCCCAAGTAGATAAGCCATCAGCTGGCCTCACCGAAAGCCACCAGGTGTGGGCGCCCTTGCGAAGATAGTAAGCTGCTACGGAGACGCGGTTATCTTCTGGACAGTCTACCATATCGAATAATTTCTCGAAGTGTTCAATCCAATCTAGGATATCAGCAGACTCATAGGAGCCTTCAAACGTCGGGGGTCGCTAGCGAGAGATATTGCTGATGATCCGACTCATAGGTCCGCCATGTACAGGAGGTGGCCCCTGTTGCTGGTCGGTAGTAGCTCTCTGCATAACTTCCATTAATTGACCCATATGGGTCATCTGAGCCATCATGCCCTGCATCACAACGTAAGGATCGACACGCGCATCCTCTCGTCCAGTGTGGTGCGATTAGTCCCTAGAAGGCGAATCACTGCCTGCGGAACTATGATCCGCATTCGCACGCCTATTAGCTCGTGCTATCGGGATTCGGCCCCTTCCGCGGCCTCGTCCCCCTATGCCACAGCCTCTCAGATTTCTTTCCATACTGAAAGAATCAAACCATAATGATAACCATAAGTACAGTTCACGATACCAATCAAAATTCATGCTAAGTTAATAGTAATAAGGAATTACATATTCAAGAAAACAGTTCATAATGAATTATCGACACTACCTGTGTCACACAGAATATCATATCGACGTTGAGTCGAACAATTTCAATCACATAATCAATCCAGAATTTACTTCGAATTATCAATCAGATAAATCCTGCCACAAATCCTCAAAATATCAAGATAAACAAAGAGATCCATTCCGATACCAATATCATGCCAGTAATTAAATCATGGCTCATAAAGTATGTACCGTATTTGGCTCGTAGGTTCAGGCGCTTGCACAGGTTACAAGTGACACGAAGGTCTCTTGATACTAGTTCACTTCACAATGACTCTAAAAGAAAATCGACTCTCCTATACCATCTTCTGTACCACCCCAAAAAGACGGCCATTACAGTGTCGTGGACCCCACACTGGGACCCACCAAGCGATACCCAAAATACAGATTAAATACGCAATGCTTGTGATACCGAACCACAATAAATAGCCGATTAGGAGTTTACAGTAGTATGGCCAACGGCCTTATTATACACAGGATCCAAAATACGAGTATAATCCATATGGAGATGAAATATACCTCAAATAACAATACATTCGGTCAACAATTTAAATAAAGCGGAAAGATAACATTACACGGTTAACCAGACAACAACAGACTTGGGGTCACCGAACTAGTATCCTTCGAACCCTTCGCCGTCACCATGATCTTCACGTGCCTTGCCTTTGCCTCGACCTAAAATACAACACAAGTATTTCGCCCAACACAGGGTCAGATATACATGATAAATGATTTCTCACGATATTATACACTTCAGATATATTAGATCTCAGGGAAAACAACCCAACCAACGAACATACCCCTCGGGCGTATGAACGATTAGTCACAAAATGTTGAACACATCCAACTATATATGGACTATGAATGACCAAAATAGTATGGCTCAAGATGGACATCACAGTACGCCCGATCCGGAAATGTGTCGGTGCACATGTCCACCCCGTATACGGAATCCAGGATATACGTAGGACAATGTACCTAATTAGCCTCACGAACTACGTCTCATGTGCAGAGTCCAATACGGAAACATCCACGCATGACTATGTATGTGCCTGGCTAAAAATCATACACAATAACCAATCGGAACGCAGATATGATTCTGGATATGTCACGATACAACATGACAACAAATTCAATAAATCACATATCCGATTAAGGATCAAGCAACTCACCGAAATGACAATAAGGATCAATGATATCAACAGTTCATAAATGACGAACTTGGGAATGCAATCCCACGATGAAAACAGAACATCATCAAGAATAACATCAAATCACGGGTCACAATTTCATAAGTGTTTTGTATACACGAAACGCATAACCATCACGAGAATCCAAACATCATTATAACCAAGCAAGATAACTTGCCTCAATACGAGGACGAGAATAATCCTTCCTTGACGAACGAACGAACGGTCCTCGACCAATATCGGTTACTCGGACAATCAACCTTGAACGAAATATATTTCACTCAATAACACATTCATATAATCATCAATATCGAATTTAGTGAGACGACATCCTAATTTCTATTTGAATAGTTCAACTTTATATATATATATAGGAATATATATATATATATATATATCCACATTCCATTTCAAGGATTCATACTAACTTCAATTCGTTCTTACGATTCGGTTATCATTTCAAGAAGTTCTCAATTATTCGTATGGTTCAAACGGATAAGAATTTATCAAGAACAATCACTAAGAATGACTTTGTTAAAATATCGATATGCCGGTGGAATTCCCTAAAAACATCATCAATGTTTTGAAAGTGATAATCCAAACAACTTTGACTCACAAAAACATTTATCATTATTAAGGTTTACTCAAAGATTATCATCATCCGTACGAACCATGTATCATTCTTGTAAAATTATTATTATGTTCATCGGTTATGAGTTCACCTAGTTAGGTTAATGATATAGTCGAGTTATTCATCACAAGATCATCACGAAATCGTCATCAAGGTGAATTAAACATCTCTGAACTATAACCTTATGTTCATATAATTCAAGGTTCAACCAAATCCGATGAAAAACCTAAGTTCATCTAGTTCAAAAATCTTCCTAAGCATGATAGTTCGATTCAATATAATGATAACAATTCTACAAATCAACCTATCTAAAATGAAACTAAGGATTATTATTGTCCTAGTGATGTTAATAGTCCATCAAGAAGAGTGTGATTCTACTAAACATGATTGCCACCATTAAAACATCAAGAACACATCATTTCAAACCCTTAATCACCATATTCATCACTAAGTTGTTAAAAGATTAACTATAAACATGTTCTACTTGATTAATTCAATCATTAGGTGTAGTATACTATATTGCTAACATCACAACTACGAAAATAGAGTGTAAAATCGTACTACATACCTTACCACAGAAGAATAATGAAGGAACAATAAGGGAACAATGAAACCACTTGGTGTAAATAAACGTCGGATGCTTGAACACCAATCTTCAATGTTCTATGACTTCAACAAATCATGGGTAGAGGTTCATATGGGGTGGAAATATCATGAGGTTGCTGGACCAGGTTGTGGCAGTCGACTAAAGGTCGAAGTTCAGGGTGAAAAATTAAGTGGGGGTGAAGTCTTATTTATAAGAAATGATTATTAGCGTGTGCTACACTTACAGCTTAGCATGCGCTAACGGGTTCTCAGGCTACTGTATTCTACTGTCCTCAGCCTTGCGTACTCTAAATAGCCTTAACGTACGCTAATAACATGTTTTAGCGTATGCTATACACTCGTTAGCGTGTGCTAATGAATTTTACGAAGCTCACTGACTTCATTGACTGTCCGACCATCATTTAGCGCGCGCTAGCAACAACACTGTAGCGTGCGCTAAACCCCATTGACTCAACTTTTCAAAAGTAGTCCGGGTGAGTCCAAAAGAGTCCGGGATTCCCACGACCCGGTTCCCCACCTACTGATCCTGTTACGATCTAGTTGACTAGGTGTAGCGTGCATTAAGTATAACACTAGCGTGCGCTACCACTCCAGTATTACCGTGTGCTACGAATAAGTGTAGCGTGCGCTAATCACGAATGAGAACATGCACAACTAAAAATCTATAAAATCGTGCAATTCACAATGTTGATTCACGAATGTGTAGAAACATACATCAATCATAAATACAACATAAGCAAATATCAAGAAGGTTCCAATACAAATAAATTACATATCAAATATTCAGATATTACAAATATGCGGACCATTTATGTATTTATGGTTTTGATGGACATGTTGGTCACATGTCGCTTTTCTGTCCACTCAAAATGCTACAGAACTTCCAAGATAACTTATAAGGGCTCACCTCTCTTATCACATCTAAAGGACTCGATGATGTTGGAGAGTTCACATCAAAAAGTACTTGATCACTATAAGAATAAATGTTAAAGACTTCGAATAATATCTGAAGTAAAAATGTTATAATTACCGAAGTCTATGTTCGTGTAGTAAAAGGTATACTTTAGACTTGGCTGTTTATGCGAAGTCTAATATCCTAATAACCGAAGTCTATCTAGGTTTTTTTCTAATTATGATCCAAATATGGGGGTAAGGGAAGTAAAAGAATGCCTTTAACTTTGGTTATTTTATATAATTGGCGTACTAAAAAGGGACTTTTTACTTCAGTTATTGTATAATATATATTAGTATTTTCTGCAGTAATATATATTAGTATTTCATATTTCAATTTAAAATTCATTGCAAAAATCTACATTCACCTATAACTAACCATCAACCACAAGAGCTCAATAATATAAGAACCAATAATTTCATATCATCTCATCTAAAAAAAATAACATGCATTCCAACCAATTCAAAACCAGATACATATCATAACAATGACAAAGAATGTGTTATAAAATTCTATCTATATCATCATGAACACCACAAATAGGACAAAAGGGATTAAAAGAGATTATATACTTCGAAACGACCAAGTCTCTCTTCAGCACATCATTTCTTTTCATCAAACAATCATACATATCAACTTTCTTCTTCAAATCTTCAACATCGGCACGTGAAGCAAAAAAAATCCACATAATCACTTTATTGCTGGTTTAACAAATCTTCTTCCCCAATAAAGAAATTACAAGGTTTTGCCTGAAAGCCAAAATTATATTACCAACTAAAACATATTAGCATAACGTGTCGTAACACACACATACTACAACATTATCAAACAGTCCAAAATAACTTCTACTCAAACATATTACTTCCTAGACGTAATAGTCAACATTTTCAGTTACCTCCTCAAGATTACTAGTTGTTTTGCAATACCTGTAGCACAAAAGCAGACCACATGTTCAGGATAACAAAAGTTCTACTCAATTAACAGTATCATTTTTTCCGAATGTTTTCATCTTATCAATAGAAAAAGTTTATAATGGCATACCATCGAACGGTTTTCCAAGCTAATAATCAAGTACGCATGATATTCATCTTCATCAGTTGCCGTTTTTGAGGAATCAGTGCGTAAATTCTTGTGGTAGACAGTCCAAATCCCTTTACAACCAGGTAACGATTCCTTCACAAATACAGATTAAGTAATGAGGTCGTAACTTCTGTTTATCATATAACACGATCAACAACAAATGAAAACCTATGGTTGTGGTACAAACAACAAATAAGGACAATGAAGTACTGAAACATAAGTCATATGAAGATCTTAGTATTGGAGTTCAGTTCTACTATGTCTGTAACTGAAGATAATATACATTGTAAAGAACATAGAATTATAGACTGTCATATGAAGTGTACTTCACTGAATCACTACCTTGAAAATTTTTAAAGAAATAATTTAAGAAATTGTAGAGGACATTCAAAGTTTTGAAGAGGAATCAAACTAAAATATTAAACGACTTGCTACTTAAAAGGATAACATCTGATTTAACCAAAACCAACAATACTTCATGATCGAGTCCTGATTTCAATGGTTGCCGAGTAGTTTACCTAATACAAAAACTTCAACAAATAAATATGTTTCTCTATATGTCTGAAGTATAGAAAATTAGCAAACTTCAAACATCAAACTTAAAAGACAAAACAACATCATAGATGGCAACATGAAATCATTAAAAAAGTCATTAGAGTAGATATTAGTTTTTTTATACAACACCCAAAATTTAATTACCATCAGTTCAAACTAACAAACCTTCAAACAATTCCCATTTGTTCTACTTAACTACCAATAAAAAACAACCTTAATCACCTAAAGTACTAAGAAGAATCTTGAAGACAATGAGCTGCATTGTGTAATTCTCACAGTTTAAATTCCACATGTATCCCGTACAAAGACCTTCTTCATAAATCGTACCTAACTTTAGGTAAATTCCTTGTACACCATTCTCACACAAAAAGAATTCCACAGCTCCTCACCAAACGGATGTCCATCCTATTGGTAAATAGGATCGGTATTTCTTGCATTTCGACAAAACTTATTAACAGGCAAAAGATGATCAATTCCGAAAGGATAGAAATAGAGAATACGTACAACAGGTAAATTTTGACCTAGAATACGTACAACAGGTAAATACGTACAAAAGATGATCAATTTTGACAAAACTTATCTTCACACCAGAATACGTACAACAGGTAAATTTCTCTTCCTTAGATTTCAAACACATCATCCTCATTTCTACAGCAATATCACCTTCCTCGGTCGAAGCCCTTCGCCGGTGAAATTCTTCTGTTCCCGGCCATATCAGTTCCATCTGAATCACTACACTAGAAATAACACACATACACACACACACACACTCATACACAATAGTTTCAGAATAACAAAACCTAATTTCAGAAATTCCATTTTTAGAACCCAAAATCCAAATCAGAAAAACAGAAAATAGTAAGGTTCAGATTTAAACAATCAAACCTGTGACTTCTTCGGCAGTGATAATTTCACCCCTCAGCCTACTACCATCGCTGCTAAATTCCACCAACTCCAAAACTAGGGCTCCTTTTTCCGTCTATTGCGGGAGTCGTTTATGAGTCTTAGGGAGCCTGAAAGGAATTGTTGAGTCACGGAGTACAGCCACCACTCCGATTGGGGGCATGGTCACCGCTGGTGTTCTGTCGGCGGTGTCTTGCGGGTCGCAGGTGGGATTTTTTAGAACTCAGGCGAGAGACATGATTTGAGGTGAGCTGGGCAGGAGAGAGGAGAGAGAGAGAGAGAGAGAGGGAGAGAGGGTGATTTAATCTCTTTTCCCTGATAATGTGTGTACGAGTGTGTAAGTGTGTGAGTTTTTTAGAGTGAAAGATAGAGAGAAGAGAGCAGAAGAGAGGGGGAGAGAGAGGAGCCGATATCGTAGGTGAGAGAGTGAGAGAGAAGAAACGAGAGATTTGAAGAGATGTGCTAAAGAAAGTCAATTTATACAGAGTAAGACATAGACGACAAATGGCTACAAGATTCAAAAATTAATCAACACATCAGATTAATTGACTAGAATAGCAGAATTTAAATCCCTAAAATCAAATTAAAGCAAGATGAAGCAAAATATTTCAAATTTTGAAATACCATTTACTAAAGTAACGTTTTGCTTTTCAAAAAAAAAACTGAGCTAAGTGTTTTTTGGAGCCCAAATGAAAGAAATTGAACCTCAAAATATTAATTCCCGGTCTCAAGACATACACTTCGCTATTATAAATTTTTTTTGGTAAAAAATAAAATTTCACACTTTTTACTTCAGTAATTATCAAATTAGCGAAATCTTTGTAACTTAAAATTTCTAACTACCTCCTGTTTTTCTATTTGGTACCATTTACTGAAGTCTATGTGGGTTTTTTACTTCATTAAATTGAAAAGCGAAGTTGTTGTTTGTTTTTACTTTGATAATATACATTATCGAAGTGAGATGTACTGAAGTCTTTGATGTTTATTCTACTAGTGGATGTTTATTACATGATAGAGGTCAATGAATAGTATCTCGTCCCATGTGCATATGCAAATGGTCTCACATAAACCACCATCGAAAGAATATGTATGGTGATTATGTCATTGGTTATGCGCACAAATTTGCATATTTTACCTGGAATTATGCAATATTGCACGCAACTTTACTTAAACCGTTCATTCTTAGACCTTTTGCTAACCAATTAGTTTATGCATACCAGTTGGTAACTGGATAGCCTCATTTTTGCATTTTGGACCCAGACGGATTTGAGTGCCAATTGCGCATATTTGGTTATGCATTATATGTGCCTTCTGCGCCCCACATCGCATCGATCTTTAGAAACGATTAGGTATTCACGTTGGATAAGAATCTCCAGATGTTTATCCGCTATTTGGAACCTTCACAGTGATCTCTTTACCGCACGATTTGCGGATTGTCACTTTAATGAGACAACCTTCCCTTCGTTAGGGGGAGGAGAGAAAACGTAATTTCTCGGGGAACGACAGGAATTGTCGTGGTGTGTCCCCACTTTGTCTCATTGTGATCCCTGAACTTCACAAAGTTACCATGAAGCACAAAGAACACTCGATCTTCAGGATATAGCAGATTCGATGCCTGGTGCATTTACTGATATCGTTCAAGTGACAAGATCTCACATTACAGCTGCAAATGTGTCTGTAAGGTTAGAAGTCCCTTGTAAGGGGCACAACACCAATGGACCGGGTGATGCAACTGCACCTGGTGGAGGTGTGGTTGACGCCGTGGCTCCCTGCAAAGGAAGGGTGGAAGCCTTGTGGTTCGACTAAATACTCACCCAAGTAAGAGGTAGAGTATGGCACAAAATACATGTTAACCATCAATGAACTCGTTTCATGAGATCATGCTTGATTTTATTATATCTATGAGTCATGACGAGGAGGACGCCCCGAAGATATGATTCAGAAAATCAATAATCTCGACGAAATTATGAGGGTGTGGCCTGATCAACCACCCACTTTGATGACATGTCATGAATCATAAAGTACGATGATGCCGAACCTCGCTCAGTTGGATGAAATCAATATAGAGCTGATTGGCCTATAAGACAAATATTCTAGGTAGAACTAGATTGTCTGACAAAGAGTCAGGTATTTGGTGTAGGTAGTGCTAACCTAACCAAGTGTAAAACTTTTAGGACATAAATGAGTCTTTGTCATAAAGCTTAGTCAGAATAATAGAGTTCTAATGTACCAAGGTCATGAAGTAATGCTTCTCACAACGCCCTGGAATTGATTACGAGGAAATCTACTCCCACGTATACGTTCCGTTATTTGATTAGCATAGTAATTTATGAGGGACTGGAACTGCAGCTAAATGGATGTGGTTACTGCGTATCTCTATGGAGATATAGATACGAAGATATATATGGAAGTGCACAATGGCATTTCATTATCCAAATCAAGTGAATCTAGACCACGCAGTGCGTTTGCATTTAGATTGAAACGCTCAACCTTATAATTTTGAAGCAATACCTAAGGATGTGGTATAACCGTCTAAGTGATTACTTGATTGGGAAGGGATATAAGAACGATGATGTAACACCCCAAACTAGGCGACTATTACAGTGCCGTGGACCCCCAACTGGGACCCACCAGGCGGATGAAAATTAATGACTGAAATAATATAATTGTAGTACCGAACCACATTATATCATCAATTACTCCGATGAGGAGTTTCAAGTACAACACACCCAAGATAATACAGAATACATGTATATTTTATATGAAGATAAAATATACCACACTGAATGAAAATGAATATCCAAATGGAAATCTGCAGCGGAAATAAAATGAAGACAACATGAATGACTGAAAGGATTGGGCCCCCTACTAGTATCACTGGGACTCCTCGCCATCAATGTTCTCTTCCCGTGCCTTTGCCTTGCCATGACCTGAAAACAATGTCCTCCAACGGGGTTAGTTACACAGAACAACAATCCTCAAGAGTTGAATATACACAATCATGATATATCTTAATTATGAAATTAAGCTGAAGAGGGGCATCGTAGTACGCCCGTAATGGTATGTGCATGTGCACAAGACGAGTGACCAGACACACCCGCCCTTGTACCTAATTAGTCTCACGGAGGTACGTTACCTTGTGCACAGTCCATTGTGTCGCTGAACCCGAACACGTGACCATCATATGCCCGACTAAAAATTCCACACATCACCACCCAGCCACGCAATATAAACCCAAAAGATCATATGAACGAGAATAACCATGTTGAATATTAATGAATAACAATCCGACAAAGTCAAGAATGACTCACCGAGATGAAATAATAGTGAAGTGAATGATAGCTCAATGAAATGATTGGAACCGTCGTTCCTCGTGAATGAAGTGATTATTCGACAATTACAAGTCTTAATACGGTTAATACATTATGAATTAATTATGATTATGACTGAACAACAACGAAAGGAATGAATATCCTTTTAACCGAGTAAGAATTAACTTACACAACACCGGTGAAGAATGTCCTTCCACGAATAAACGTCCTAAAAGAAGTGTCGGTCGCTCGAACAACCTTGAATAACACAATTACCAACAATCCGTCCAATATACAAATCAAACACGATTATAACTAACTCAAAACGTCGATACGACTAAACCAAGTTCATTGGGGCATTATATCAAACACGTTGTAACCACTCTTCGATTTTTTACAACCAATCCTTAAATATACCAATATCAAATCCCCAAGGAGTGTTTCAAACCAACAAAACATCTTCAATACAATCAATAATCCAATATGAATATTCAATTCGTGATTTCAACAACAATTAATCCAAACCCCCAAACCCAACTCAATATTCAAAGTGTTCTTGAATAATCCTTCAATAATCCAATGAATATTCACACAAACTCATAATCATATGTATATCTCTTCATACAACATGATTATAACATCCAAAACATCATATCTCAACACAAAATCGAAATCCAAGATGTTGAAGAATTTACCTTTGAAGATCCAAACACTTTGATCCGATGAACACGTGTTAAATCGACTATCCAAGCTTCACAAATGAATGAAGATGATGAAATCCGAACACACAAGTGTTTGATGATGAAAAATCTCTCCCTCCAACTCTCTCTCTCTCTCTCGGAACCAAGATGAAGAAGTGGTGAAATGGGCATAAAAATCCCATTCAATCCTTTAAATACAGCTCCGAGTTACGGCCGTAACTCACCTCTCTTACGGCCGTAACTTCCAAGGTCAACGGCCTTACGGCCGTAACAAAGCCCTCCTTACGGGCATAACTTGGCCTCGTCGAAAAATCTGCCGACAGACATACAGCCGTACCCGCACATGCCTTACGGGCGTATCTAGAATGATACGTCTGTACCCGGCAAGACTTATGGGTGTATGAAACCTTCGTCCAAACTGACCGGGCACCTGCTCGAATCGTACGGCCATAACCGGCCAAGCCTTACGGCCGTACCTGCCTCAACTTACAGCCGTATGCCGCAACCCTTACGGCCGTAATCCCTCTTCATCTGACAAGTCCTGAAAACCACGAACGCATGTTACGGCCGTAGCCTGTCTATCCTTACGGCCGTATCTCCCCTTCGGCCAAAACATCCTTAAGCTAACGAATGCATGTTACGGCCGTAATGCCTGATTAGTTACGGCTGTAACTCACTGCTGGAAGTGACAAAAATCCGACAACTCCATCTTCTCGTTAAAAAAGGCGAATGATCCGACATACAAAACTCGTATGAATGTAATTAAGTCCACTAACATGAAATAGGTGATACTTCCAACACAGGACTACCAATCTCGATGATCATGATAATAATCTCGTCTCGATTCTCAAACGGAGATGAATGACGATCGGTAACTGATACACGGCTACATTTCACAAATGAAGAATACAAACGAATGAATCATGAATGATGAGTGATTGTTAATGAGTGAAAAAATTACCGAGTCGCAATTACTGACTGATAATTACTGAATGATAATGAATGAATTACAACCGGGTATTACATACTCCCCCCCTTAAAAAGAGTTTCGTCTTCGAAACTAAGGGTCAAACAACTCGGGATAACTCTCCCGCTGTAATATCCGCAATTTTCGACTTTCGGTAAATTTCTTTTTTCGACCGGAGTCCGTTTTGACGGCTCGCTCATGACCGTTTCGTCATTCTGAGAATGATTAATTCTACACTTTTTGTCATCCGAGTTCGTTTCGGTGTTGTTTTGTTGAGTTCTGTGGTTTTTAGCGACTTTTCCGCACTTGAGTTCGATTCTTGCGAATCTCGTCAAGCTGCTTGTTTGAGTTTCCCGCAAGTCCGTTTAACTTTGTTAGACGTGTTGTGAACTTCGGTTTGGTTATTCGATCACGTATCGTGATTTCAGGCGTTTGGGCCATTTTGTAATTTCTTGAAAATTACGGGTATCCATATCTGTATTTGTCGTATTGACCCTTTTCTTGGTCGCGTATGATTAATTATTGCATTACGTTTTCATCTCGAGTCGTTGACATCGTCCGCGAACTTTTCGTCGTGTCCGTTAGTGCGTTTCGGAAATCGGCGTCGGGTCGTGGCGGGCGGTGGCCGGATGGGTGCGGGGCGCCGGACGAGTCTTGGACATCGCCGAGCAGCACGGCGAGAACCGGCGTAGCGCACGCTCTGGCCGGGGCCTTCTGTAGCCTTCTTCAGCGATGCAGCGCATTGCCGAAGTCGGCCATCTGTCTCGGGCACAGGCAGGTATTACGAGGTTACGGACTCGGTCGGGATCGGCGGGTAGCGCACGCTCTTGTCGGTCGAGCGCGCTAACCGGCGAGGGTAGCGCACGCTACCGGGATGAGTTGTCGATCCGGTGGCTCTTTGGGCCAGTGGCTAGCGCGCGCAGCTTCCGTAGCGCACGCTAGCGGGAGTCGGCGGTCGAGTCACGGTCGAGATTTGGTCGGTGGTGCCGGGTCGTGCGGGCCATGGCCGAGTGTGCTCGGCCGATCTTGGCCGATAAGCGCACGCTAGGCGGGAAGGCTAGCGCACGCTAGTTCCGCCGATATAAAAATGACAGACGGCGACTTTCTCCGTCATTTTCATTTCATTTCTCTTCGGTCCATGGTGGGTTTCGGAGGAGACGAAACCATGTTGTTGAACAACAAATCCATGAAGTTCTTGAGGTTATATCGTTGATCAATCATCCTATAACATCCTTCGATCCATGAATCAAGGTTAGATCTTTAGAACCCTACTTTTGGGTAGATTTGGGGATTTTCGCGTTTTTGTCCGATTCGTTCCGTTTTGTCGATTAATTCATGATGAATATGATTAATCTTGTTGATATTCTTAGTTTCCCTACGGATTCATGGTATATTTCGTGATTTTTACGGAATCGAGAGGGTTTGGTTGTGGTCCGCCCTCGTTGTTGTTTATATACGAATATACATGAATCGTAGGCGGGTTTTCGGTGTATTCCAATTCCATATTCATTTAGAAATGGTTGTGATTGTATTCTTGAATCGTTAGGTTCGGTTTCATTGGTTCTAGCGTTCGTCGGTGACTTTCCTTTCCGTTCGTTGCGTCGTCAATAATTCAAGGCAAGTATTTTTGGAAACCTTTAAGCTTAACATGAAATGGTGATGTATATTACTTGTGTGTAACTCACCTCGTGTTGGCCCGACGGGGTCAAGGAGGGACATCTATCGCCGCCTGGATTTCACGAGTTTGTTTAGCTAGCTTGATGCGGGAGGGTCCTTAGAGGCCTCGTGCGGGAATCTATGATATTACTCTGTTCCCAAGGCGATGCATGTGCGTGTTTTGTTTTGTAATGTAGCCATGCGGGAGGGTCCTTAGAGGCCTCGTGGGAATCTATGATATTACTCTGTTCCCAAGGCAAATTATTCGACTGTTTGTTTAGGAAAAGACATGTCTTGTTTTGGTTTTCGAAATGATTTTTGGTGCATGTACTATGAAATGTGTAAGCGATTGGTTTGCCTTGAATACTTGTACTAGCGTAATTGCTAACCCTTTGGGGACCCGTTGTCGGGAAATTCTTGTTATGGATTTGAGTTATGTTCGGCCAATGGGCAGTATTTGGGATGGTACGAGGATGTTGGCCAAGGTTGTTGACATGTGCAATTGAGTCTTGTTATTTCCTACTGTCTCTTTTGATGTGGATGTTTTCCAAATTGTAAACTTATAGATTGTACTCGCGAGTACTTAGGCTTTTCTTTTCGGATTGTGTTTGGACTTCGTTGGAGTTACTGTATTTGTCGGTTGATGTTTATTATGCCGGTTGTACCGGACGTGTTGTTTTATGTTCTTGTTGTTAATAGTTGTTTCCTTGCTAACCGAGATGGTTAGTCGAGTGGTGTTTTATTGTGTTAGCCTGGTGGGTCCCATGTAGGGGTCCACGGCGCTGTAATACACCTCGAATATCTTGGGGGTGTTACAGAAAATGGTATCGGAGCCCTAGGTTTATGGATACCTAGGCTTGTTGGTTATTTGGGTCTAGTTGTGTTTTGTTTTGCACATTGTCACACCGCTGCCGGCATCTCAGTACATCCAGTGCTCGTAAGTTTTCCTTACTCAATTCTCTTGTTTTCTCGTATTGAAATTCCACTTCTTGAACTGTGATTGCCTCTCTCGTACTTATCGTCGAGTTGTTTTTCGATCCATCCGGTTCGTGCACTTTTGATTCTAGTATTGCGCCGTCCTTTGTCTTTCTGGAGTATGTGCGCCGTTCTGGGCTTGACCGTTTGTCGTTTTGCGAGCCTTCCATCGCTAAACTTCCTAGCATTGGTGGGATCGTTGGTGATCGAAAGATCCGAGTTTTGCTCCGTGGTATATTATGAGAGGGCTTGACTCTCTAGTCTTTTGCTGTGTGATGGAATCTGCGTTTGGTAATTGCGATATACTAAATGTATGTTGAGCCGAATGTACCGATGAGTTGGACACCGAAGGGTGCAGTATGATGTAGAAGTTTTGAACATTGATATGTTCGGTATAGGTATTGATGGCGAGTTTGTTGAGAAACTCACATAGGGTTTCGACATATGTCCAAATCGGTGATCTTTAGTTCTGTTGTCAAACTTGAAGAGATAGTTTGACATATGCTTGGAATTAGTATTCGAGTTGCGCTTGTTGAACTAGTGATTTTGAATGTCGTATATGAGTGTGTCCGGAATTGTTGGTACTTGGCTAATTATTGTTATTTACAACCAATGTGTTTCTATTAATAATAATACATGCGGCGTGCATGCTTGAAAATCTACGAGACTTGATCGTATTGTGGGTTTTGAAAGTGACATGAATTTGGGCGAGCCACCTTGTATTTTCAAATAAAAACTTGCGTCGTATTTAAAGGTCGTGTTTCAAAGTGTTTGGGACATTTTATAAAATGCTACCGCTGTTAAGCCCTTGTCGTGTTTGAAAGGGTCTTGAAAACGATTTTTAACTTATCGGTTTTATTTTCGAATAACTAAAGTATACGATTTTAAAATCGATTAGCCTGGGAAACCTAGGTGTCGAGTCAAGTTGTGTTTTTGAGTTTTGTCTCGCCGGATTTTGTCGACTTAGTCGCATCGACGCGTCGTTTGAGATCATTGGTCGTGATTAGTATCGAGGGGTGGTCGTCACTTACGTGCGATCTATGGATGTAAAACTCCATTCCTTGTGTTGTGCCTCGTGTGACACGAGTTATTTGTATGATTAGTCGTTAAATGATGGAATCCTTCTGTGGATTTTGATTTCACGATATGTGTTTATTAGACTCTCGTATTTGGTTTATACGAGGAGTGTAAATCACTTCCGATGTATTTTCGTACCGTATTTTATCCATTGCGTGAGTTCTTTCAAACGGCTTTCGGTATTTTGCAAATTGAGTTTTATTTCGTAAAACCGATTCCTTGAATCAAGTTTTGGCATTTTGGCCTTGAATATTTCATGATGGTTTGACAAATGATTTTGTGAGCTTTGGAAAAATATTACCGTCATTGGTCTTTTTAGCATTTTCGAAATAACATGGGAAATTGTGCTTAGCACAGTAAATCCTTGTGAGAAAGGTTTACGGCATGTAATTTTTCCGGTGTGTTCATTGTTGTCTCTCGTGGGTCGTTAGCGCACGCTACGCTTTGCGGCTAAGCGCGCGCAAGAGTGCATTGTAGCACGCTAAGGGGAGGATAGCGCACGCTACACGGTAGTTGAGGCGATCCAGAGCTACCGGGTGGACTCGAAGTTCTCGTTAGCGCACGCTAACACTTGGGGTTAGCGCACGCTAATGTATTTTTGGTCGAGTTTTGTTTGGTGCCGTGATAGCGCACGCTAACCTTAATGATTAGCGCACGCTAATTGTGTCGATATAAATCTGGACACCGGTCTAAGTTGCATTTTCTTAATTTCTTCACCTTCCTCCATGAGTTCGAGACGTGGCGACTCGGTTTCGCATCTGGCTGATTTTTCTTCCATCCAAAGGTGTTTTGGAGTATCCTAGATGATTTTTAACATCATCTAATCCATTGTTCTTCGCGAATCTAGGTATTTTCTTGAATCCGTAAAGTTGACTTTTTGGAGTTTTGTTCTTGATATCGTTTTCCATCCGGTTTGATAAACCGATTGTTGTTTTAACGATGTTGTTGAACATATCCCGAGGATTGTATATCACTGTCGTGATTTTGAGCGATTTGATGCGTGTGATATGATGTGTTTAAGTAAATGTTGATACGTGCGAATTTTGGGCATTCTGGCCTATTGTACTTCTGAAAAACCTTGAGTATCTTAGAAAATAAACCTCGAGACGTACTTTTAAAATAAATTATTTTCTCACAGTGCTCTCAAGATGCCTACTAGTGTCACGCTATGTTTCGAAATTATTCTACTTTGAGGATCAAAATATTTTGAAATATTTCTAATGATTTAGAAATGCATTCGCTTAGACCCGAAGGTCGAATATAGCTGACAAGTTTTAATTTAACGAAAGGTGTCTTCATTTCTTTTTTTTCAAACGCAAGATGATTTTTTTTGTCTCGATGACGATGTTTGTACTACTTTTTGATATATGATACTCAAGATCAACTGGTGCTTACAAGTTATTTTCAAAGGTAGCTTTCGTTTTCAAAACCTATCATTCCTATTTGTGGTCCGGGAATATATGTGAGATGTTCGTACTCTCGTTAGGATGTTAACCCCCGAGTTGTTGTTGAATTGGTGGTGTGAGCGTTGAGTCGTTCGCCACACAGTTGTCGTGGTAGCCTCTGTGAGGGGTGTGATATTGATATTTGATGTTGTCGCCTCGTGGCGGTTTATGCTTTATCGCATATATGCGAGCTGTTAGAGATCGGATTGGTATGATTGTGTGCATCGGTGATTGTTCCACGTTGTGTCGGCTGCTTGTTGTATTGTTACCTTGGTTCCGTTGTGGTGAGTTTCGGGGGTGAGGTCAAAAGTAATACCCGTACTATTTTGACTTCTATATCTTCTCTTTCTCCAGTCTATCGATTCGCTCGTGTTCATTGGTACCTTATGAACTTGTTCGTACCTTGGTTTCATCGCTCGAGCGAAATGTAATCTGATTTTGAGTCGATCTGGTTATCGCTGTGACCTTCCGAATTCGGTTCGACTATTGTAAACCTTGTTCGGAAGTAACATCTTTGGTTCTAATAGTTCTTTTATTCGAAGTGGATCGGAATTTTAACTTCGTACTTTTGGCTCTATCAACTCGTTTATGCTCGTTAACATTTCAACTTTCCTATCCCTTGCTTTTGTTGATCGAACGAGGTGGTATTGTTTCGAATAACTCGTTTGTCGTTGTGGCTTTTCAATCGCTATTCCCTTTCTGTGGATATTGTGGGAATGCACGTCTTCTTTGTTCTCACCAGTCATCCCGGGAGTTGTCGTTTGAATATTATTATCCTACGTGTTTCGGACATGATTGTTCGATTCTTGTTGTCTCAATCGTTTGTTTGTTCGGTTTTTGTTCTCGTTTCGCGATTGTTGAGCGTTCAGGCTCCTTCGTAATTCCCTTAAGTTCGGGAAATTAGTCTCGTTTTCGATCTTCCAACCCTTGGGCGGTGGAATTCCGTATTTGTTCAGCGTTGACTCGCGTTTTGGATTGATGAACCGTTGGGTTGGTCAATCGTATTGATTTTCGTTCGTTGAGTTTTGTGATTGTTCGGATAATCGACTCGATTGTATTGTCTATTTGATGACGCTTGTCACTCGTTGATTTTATTATGTCTCTACCGGTGACGTTGTGTTAGTCGCCCTAGAGCGTATTTTCTCGCCGTATGTCTCTCTGCATTCCTTGCAGCGTTTCGCCGTCGGGCGCGAGTCTTCGGTTTTTGTGTATCTCGTCGAGTTTTTCTGGCAAGGGATATTGCTTCTCCCTACTTGTTCTAAGTTTCGGGACGAAACTTCTTTTAAGGAGGGTAGAATGTAATATCCGCAATTTTCGACTTTCGGTAAATTTCTTTTTTCGACCGGAGTCCGTTTTGACGGCTCGCTCATGACCGTTTCGTCATTCTGAGAATGATTAATTCTACACTTTTTGTCATCCGAGTTCTTTTCGGTGTTGTTTTGTTGAGTTCTGTGGTTTTTAGCGACTTTTCCGCACTTGAGTTCGATTCTTGCGAATCTCGTCCGAAGCTATTGTTTGAGTTTCCATAAGTCCGTTTAACTTTGTTAGACGTGTTGTGAACTTCGGTTTGGTTATTCGATCACGTATCGTGATTTAGGCGTTTTGGGCCATTTTGTAATTTCTTGAAAATTACGGGTATCCATATCTCAGTATTTGTCGTCTTGACCCTTTTCTTGGTCGCGTATGATTAATTATTGCATTACGTTTTCATCTCGAGTCGTTGACATCGTCCATGAACTTTTCGCCGTGTCCGTTCCGTGCGTTTTCGGAAATCGGCGTCGGGTCGTGGCGGTGGCGGTGGCCGGATGGGTGCGGATCGCCGGACGAGTCTTGGACACGGCCGGCGAGCACGGCAGGAACCGGCGTAAGCGCACGCCACGGCCGGAGGCTGCTGTGCGCTTCTTCAGCGATGTAAGCGCACGTTGTCGAGTCGGCCAGACGCTATCGGGCACAGGCGGAGGTATTACGAGGTTGGACTCGGTCGGGATCGGCGGGTAGCGCACGCTCTTTCGGTCGTGGCCAGCCGCGGCGAGGGTAGCGACGCCGCGGCCGACTAGCGACGCACGGGATGAGTTGTCGATCCGGTGGCTCTTTGGGCCAGTCGGCTAAGCGCGCGAGCTTCGGCCCGTAGCGCACGCTAGCGGGAGTCGGGCGGTCGAGTCACGGTCGGCAGATTTGGTCGGTGGTGCTGGGTCGTGCGGGCCATGGCCGAGTGTGCTCGGCCGATCTTTGGCGATAGCGCACGCTAGGCGGGAAGGCTAGCGCACGCTAGTTCCGGCCAATATAAAAATGACAGACCAGCGACTTTCTCCGTCATTTTTCATTTCATTTCTCTTCGGTCCGCGGCTGGGGTTTTGGAGGAGACGAAACCATGTTGTTGAACAACAAATCCATGAAGTTCTTGAGGTTATATCGTTGATCAATCATCCTATAACATCCTACGATCCAGCGAATCAAGGTTAGATCTTTAGAACCCTACTTTTGGGTAGATTTGGGGATTTTCGCGTTTTTGTCCGATTCGTTCCGTTTTGTCGATTAATTCATGATGAATATGATTAATCTTGTTGATATTCTTAGTTTCCCTACGGATTCATGGTATATTTCGTGATTTTTACGGAATCGAGAGGGTTTGGTTGTGGTCCGCCCTCGTTGTTGTTTATATACGAATATACATGAATCGTAGGCGGGTTTTCAGTGTATTCCAATTCCATATTCATTTAGAAATGGTTGTGATTGTATTCTTCGAATCGTTAGGTTCGGTTTCATTGGTTCCTAGCGTCGTCGGTGACTTTCCTTTAGTTCGTTGCGTCGTCAATAATTCAAGGCAAGTATTTTTGGAAACCTTTAAGCTTAACATGAAATGGTGATGTATATTACTTGTGTGTAACTCACCTCGTGTTGGCTGACGGTCAAGGAGGGAAATCTATGCTGCCGCCCTGGATTTCACGAGTTTGTTTAGCTAGCCAGTGCGGGAGGGTCCTTAGAGGCCTCGTGCGGGAATCTATGATATTACTCTGTTCCCAAGGCGATGCATGTGCGTGTTTTGTTTTGTAATGTAGCCAGTGCGGGAGGGTCCTTAGAGGCCTCGTGCGGGAATCTATGATATTACTCTGTTCCCAAGGCAAATTATTTGACTGTTTGTTTCCGGAAAAGACATGTCTTGTTTTGGTTTTCGAAATGATTTTTGGTGCATGTACTATGAAATGTGTAAGCGATTGGTTTGCCTTGAATACTTGTACTAGCGTAATTGCTAACCCCTTTGGGGACCCGTTGTCGGGGAAATTCTTGTTATGGATTTCAGGTTATGTTCAAATGCATTGAGCTGCTACTGGATGGTACGAGGATGTTGTCCAAGGTTGTTGACATGTGCAATTGAGTCTTGTTATTTCCTACTGTCTCTTTTGATGTGGATGTTTTCCAAATTGTAAACTTATAGATTGTACTCGCGAGTACTTAGGCTTTTCTTTTCGGATTGTGTTTGGACTTCGTTGGAGTTACTGTATTTGTCGGTTGATGTTTATTATGCCGGTTGTACCGGACGTGTTGTTTTATGTTCTTGTTGTTAATAGTTGTTTCCTTGCTAACCGAGATGGTTAGTCGAGTGGTGTTTTATTGTGTTAGCCTGGTGGGTCCCATGTAGGGGTCCACGGCGCTGTAATACACCTCGAATATCTTGGGGGTGTTACACCCGCATACTATTCTCAGTTTCCCAAGTAGCCTCTTCGACTCCGTGTCTAGACCACTGAATTTTAACCAAAGGAATCGTCTTGTTCCTCAACTGTTTGATTTGCCGCTCTAAGACTCGTATAGTACGCTACTCATACGAATGATCATCCGCAATCTCAATTTCATCGAATTGAAGTATGTGACTCGGGTCGGAAACATACTTCTGCAACTAAGAGACGTGAAACACATTATGAATTCGGCTCAACGCCGGAGGTAAAGCTAATCGATAATCCAGACTGCCTACTCGATCCAAAATCTCAAATGGTCCAATGAATCTCGGATTCAACTTTTCCCGCTTCTCGAAATGGAAGATACCTTGACTCGGGGATACCTTGACGAAAATGTGGTCACCTGTCTCGAACTCTGATGGTCGACGACGATTATCTGCGTATGATTCTGTCGACTCTGATCGGTCAACAAACGACTCCTGATCAAAGCTACCATCTCACGGGCGTCTATAAGCATACCAGGCTCGATGCCAATTGATTCTGATAAGTCATCCCAACACAAAGGAGATCGACAACGACGACCGTACAAGGCCTCGTAAGGTGCCATCTTAATCGAAGCATGCCAACTGTTATTGTACGTGAACTCAATCAACAGTACTTGGGCTTCCCAATCGTCTTTTCAATCGAGGACGCATGCCCTCAACATGTCCTCCAATATCTGAATAGTTCTCTCTGATTGTCCGTCGAACTGAGGATGAAAAGTTGTGCTGAAATTAAGCTGAGTTCCCATAGCATGATGAACTGATTTCCATAAATGTGACACGAATCGTCCGTCACGATCAGAAACAATACTCTTAGGAGTACCGTGCAATCTCACTATCTCTTTGATGAACAACTGGGCAAGTCTCTCGGGACCCCACGTATCCTTAGTCTCAAGGAAATGAGCTGACTTAGTTAAACGGTCCATAATTACCCAAATTGTATTCATGCTGCAACGACTCATCGGCAAACTCGTGATGAAGTCCATTGAAATATCCTCCCACTTCCATTCTGGAATAGGGAGCGGTTTCAGCATACCCCTCCGGTCGCTGATGCTCCATCTTGACTTGTTGATAGGTTAGACATCTCAAAACAAATTCTGCGACCTCTCGCTTCATATTACTCTACCAGTAATTTTGTTTCAAGTCTTTGTACATCTTGCTAGACCCCGGATGAATGGAACAAAGGGTAGCATGAGCTTCTCTCAAAATTGAGTCTTTCAACTCGTCGTTCGCCGGTACGCATAACCTATTCTTAAATCGCAATAGTCCATCCTCGTGGACCACAAATCCAGGGACTTTCCCCTGAGCCACATCCTCTCAGATGCGCAATGAAAATGGGTCTGAACCCTGATTCACTCTGATCGTCTCCTCAAGTAGCGATGAAATCTCTAACATACAAAGTTGTCCTTGTACTCGCTGAACCCAGACCTCGATCTCGGGTCTCAGGAATTCCTGCTGAAGCTCCTTCTGAACTGTTAAACGAGCAAGCATTTTCTCCTGAACGGACTTACGATTCAGGTCATCGGCGACCACGTTCGCCTTACCCGGCTGGTACAGGATCTCAATATCATAACCTTTGATTAGTTCCAACCACCGTCTCTGTCGCATATTTAACTCATTCTGAGTGAATATATACTTCAAACTCTTATGATCGATGAATATCTGACAGGTAACACCATAAAGATAATGACGCCAAATCTTTAACGCGAAAACCACGGCTGTTAGCTCCAGGTCGTGGGTCGGATAATTGTCCCCATAAGGTCTCAGTTGCCGCGAAGCGTAGGCAATAACCTTCCCATTCTGCAATAGTACACATCCGAGACCGTGTCCGGACGCATCACTATGAACCACAAATCTTTCCGTCCCTTGCGGTAAGGAAAGGACAGGTACTGAAATTAAACGACTCTTGAGTTCCTCAAAACTCTGCTGACACGCATCGGACCACGTGTATTTCTTATCCTTCCGCAAAAGGTTCGTCATTGGTTGAGCGATTTAGAAAATCCTTCCACAGCTCGCCTATAATGGCCTGCTAATCTGAGAAGGCTTCGGATTTCCTTAACATTCTTCGAAGGTTGCCAATCTCGGATCGCCTCCGTCTTCTGGGGATCGACACGTACCCCACCTGACGAAATTACATGTCTGAGAAACGTCACCTCGGACATCCAGAACTCACACTTGGAAAACTTTCCATAGAGTTGCTCTCATCTCAACACGTCGAGAACCTGATGAAGGTGAGCCTCGTGCTCCTCTCGGTCACGAGAATAAATAAAAATGTCGTCAATGAAGACAACCACAAGCTGATCTAAATAGTCGATGAAAACCCGATTCATTAACTCCATGAACACCGCAGGTGCATTAGTTAACCCAAACGGCATTACCACAAACTCATAATGACCATAGCGTGTTCGCAACGCCGTCCTTGTGATATCCGACTCTCGAATTCACAACTGATGATATCTAGATCTTAAGTCGATCTTGGAAAATACTGAAGCTACCTGAAGTTGATCTAAGAGATCATCGATGCACAAAAGAAAATAACTGTCCTTCTTCTTGACAATTAACTCTGGTGCTCCCCACGGGGACACACTCGATCGAATATAACCCTTCTCGGTCAAATCCTCCAATTGATTCTTTAGTTCCTGTATTTCGGTCGGGGCCATCCGATACAGTGCCTTCGATAATGGGGACGTACCAGGCTCCAACTCTATCGTGAATTCCACATCCCTCGATGGAGGTAAACCAGGTAGCTCGTCTGGGAATACATCGTCAATCGATAACAATGATACCATGAATGGTTGAACACCTCGATTGCCTTAGAATGGCCAATCGACGACAATGATACAATGAATGATTGAACACCTCGATTGCCTTAGAACGGCCAATCGATGACAATGATATAATGAATGATTGAACACCTCGATTGCCTTAGAATGGCCAATCGATGACAATGATACAATGAATGATTGAACATCTCGATTGCCTTAGAACGGTCAATCGATGACAATGATATAATGAATGATTGAACAACCCTGATTGAGTAATTTCACTGCTTTCATCATATTAATGATTCTTCCGGAACAACTGGGATTACCTCCCTGAAATACACACTCGACTCCATTGACTGAAATGATAGTGACCATATGCTTACGAACGCTGAGGATGGCATCATGATGATCCATCCAATTAATACCCAATATTACATCTTCCTTAGGTAAATCCACCATGAATAGGTCCGCCAACCAATCGTAGTCATTAAGCTTAATTCGGTTAATTCATAACCTCACGATTTTCGAAAATTCTTCTACCGTCTGTTAGACCAATGACATAAAGCTCACAACTAGTGGAACTATTCAGAAGTAGTCTACTCAAACATGACTCGAAAATGAATGAATGCGATGCACCAGTCTCACAAGGGGTACACACAGATTGGGATAGAATTGCGAGTATACTTGAGATCATTTGGGCCTCCAGATCGTCGGTCTTCTTCATCTCGTGAATTCGGGGCTTGCCGGCCCCCGAACCGGTTGCTCCTATCTGATAAGTATGAGCTCCGCCTTTAGTTGCTCCCGTCGTCTTAAACAAGACGGATCGAGTGGCTCGATTCTCAATCACGATTGCTTCGGGGCCTGAGATGCCACCGGAGTATGCTTGGAATCTCTTCGGCAGAAACGGACCTTATGCCCGGTAATCTCACAGTTGAAACAGGTGACAGTTTGCCTCGAACACCTAGTGCTGAAATGACCCGGCGCTCCACAGTTGAAACAGGTGATGGCCGAATTAGCCGCTCGGGACTGAGGTTCTGCGGGTTTATGAGCCGTAGGAGGTCTCTTAGAAAAATTAGAGCCCACACGAGACTTCTTGAAGGTTGACTGACCGCCTTCGGACTGATTACGCTTTGTGATTTCTTGCTAGCAGATGAAGGTTGTTGCTCAGCAATTTCCTTAGCAGTAAGCTGATCAGTAAGATCTTTCTCGATTACTTCGGTCAGAGTAGCGCATTGGTGATTAAGAAATTGCATCTGGGCCATCATGCCTTGCATAAAAACCCGGATTTTTGTTTCTATTTTTCTTAAAATAGTTCTCAACGATCCAACCGTACAGATGTCAACATATATCTAATTGAGTGATGTTCCCAAATTTTCAAAAAACAAAAAATTAAGTTGGTATGAGATCTTAGCAAACCACTACTAAATTGATTAGTAACTAGTGATTTTCACGGATTATTGTTTTTATTTTTTTATAAAATATTTATCAACGATCCAACTATACAGATGTCAAGATATATCTAATTGAGTGATGTTCCCAAATTTGCAAAAAAAAAAATTAATTTGGTTTGAGATCTTAGCAAGCCACTACTAAATTGACTAGTATAATAACTAGTGCTTTGTCCCGGATTTTTGTTTCTATTTTTCTTAAAATAGTGCTCGACGATCCAACCGTACGGATGTCAACATATATCTAATTGAGTGATGTTCCCAAATTTCCGAAAAAAATAAAAAAATTTATTGATTTGAGTCTTAGCAAACCACTACTAAATTGACTAGCACATATAACTAGTGCTTTATCCCTGATTTTTGTTTCTATTTTTCTTAAAATAGTTCTCGCTGATCCAACCGTACGGATGTCAATATATATCTAATTGAGTGATGTTCCCAAATTTCCAAAAAATAAAAAATTAAGTTGGTCTGAGATCTTAGCAAACCACTACTAAATTGACTAGTAACTAGTGATTTTCACGGATTATTGTTTTTATTTTATTTTTAAATATTATCAACGATCCAAGCGTACAAATGTCAAGATATATCTAATTGAGTGATATTCCCAAATTTGCAAAAATAAAAAATTAATTTGGTTTGAGATCTTAGCAAACCACTAGTAAATTGACTCGTACAATAACTAGTGCTTTGTCCCGAATTTTTGTTTCTATTTTTCTTAAAATAGTTCTCGACGATCCAACAGTACATATGTCAACATATATCTAATTGAGTGATGTTCCCAAATTTTCAGAAAAAAAAAATTATATTGGTTTGAGATCTTAGCATACCACTACTAAATTGATTAGTAACTAGTGCTTTTCACGAATTATTGTTTCTATTTTTTTAAAAATATTTATCAATGATCCAACCATACAAATGTCAATATATATCTAATTGAGTGATGTCCCTAAATTTTCAAAAATACAAAATTAATTTAGTTTGAGATCTTATCAAACCACTACTAAAATGACTAGTACAAAAACTATTGCATTGTCCCGGATTTTTGTTTCTATTTTTCTTAAAATAGTTCTCAAAGATCAAAATGTACGGATGTCAACATATATCTAATTGAGTGATGTTCCCAATTTCCAAAAAATAAAAAATTATATTAGTTTGAGATCTTAGCAAACCACAACTAAATTGACTAGTAACTAGTGCTTTTCACGAATTATTGTTTCTATTTTTTCTAAAATATTTATCAATGATCCAACGGTACAGATGTCAAGATATATCTAATTGAGTGATGTTCCCAAATTTGCAAAATAATAAAAAATTAATTTGGTTTGAGATCTTAGAAAGCCACTACTAAATTGACTAGTACAATAACTAGTGCTTTGTCCCGAATTTTTGTTATTTTTCTTAAAATAGTTCTCGATGGTCAAACCATACGGATGTCAACATATATCTAATTGAGTGGTGTTCCCAAATTTCCAAAAAAATAAAAAATTATATTGGTTTGATATCTTAGCAAAGCACTACTAAATTGACTAGTAATTAGTGCTTTTCACGAATTATTATTTCTATTTTTTTTAAATATTAATCAACGATCCAACCGTACAGATGTCAATATATATCTAATTGAGTGATGTTCCCAAATTTTCAAAAAATAAAAAATTAATTTGGTTTGAAATCTTAGCAAGCCACTACTAAATTGACTAGTACAATAAGTAGTGCTTTGTCGAGGATTTTTGTTTCTATTTTTCTTAAAATAGTTTCCGACGATCCAACCGTACGGATGCCAACATATATCTAATTTAGTGATGTTCCAAAATTTCCAAAAAATAAAAAATTATATTTATTTGAGATCTTAGCAAACCACTACTAAATTGACTAGTAACTAGTGCTTTTCACGAATTATTGTTTCTATTTTTTTCTAAAATATTTATCAACGATCCAACCATACATATGACAATATATATGTATAATTGAGTGATGTTCCCAAATTTGTAAAAAATAAAAAATTAATTTAGTTTGAGATCTTAACAAGCCACTACTAAATTGACTAGTACAATAACTAGTGCTTTGTCCCGGATTTTTATTTCAATTTTTTTTAAAATAGTTCTCGACGATCCAACCGTACAGATGTCAACATATATCTAATTGAGTGATATTCCCAAATTTCCAAAAAAATAAAAATTATATTGGTTTGAGATCTTAGCAAACCACTACTAAATTGACTAGTAACTAGTGCTTTTCACGAATTATTGTTTCTATTTTTTGAAAATATTTATAAACGATCCAACCGTACAAATGTCAACATATATTTAATTGAGTGATGATCCCAAATTTTCAAAAAATAAAAAATTAATTTGGTTTGAGGTTTTAGCAAACCACTACTAAATTGACTAGTACAATAACTAGTGCATTGTCCCGGATTTTTGTTTCTATTTTTCTTAAAATAGTTCTAAACGATCCAACCGTATAGATATCAACATATATCTAATTGAGGGATGTTCCCAAATTTCTAAAAAATAAAAAAGTAAGTTGGTTTGAGATCTTAGCAAACCACTACTAAATTGACTAGTAACTAGTGATTTTCACGTATTATTTTTTTTATTTTTTTAAAATATTTATCAACGATCCAACCATACAGATGTCAAGATATATGTAATTGAGTGATGTTCCCAAATTTGCAAAAAATAAAAAATTAATTTGGTTTGAGATCTTAGCAAGCCACTACTAAATTGACTAGTACAATAACTAGTGCTTTGTCCCGGATTTTTATTTCTTTTTTTATTAAAATAGTGTTCGACGATCCAACCATACGGATGTCAACATATATCTAATTGAGTGATATTCCCAAATTTCCCAAAAATAAAAAATTATATTGATTTGAGATCTTAGCAAACCACTACTAAATTGACTAGTAACTAGTGATTTTCACCAATTATTGTTTCTATTTTTTTTAAAATATTTATCAACGATCCAACCGTACAGATATCAATATATATCTAATTGAGTAATGTTCCCAAATTTTCAAAAAATAAAAAAATAATTTGATTTGAGATCTTAGCAAACCACTACTAAATTGACTAGTACAATAACTAGTGTTTTATCCCTGATTTTTGTTTCTATTTTTCTTAAAATAGTTCTCGATGATCCAACCGTGCGGATGTCAACATATATCTAATTGAGTGATGTTCCCAAATTTCCAAAAAATAAAAAATTAAGTTGGTCTGAGATCTTAGCAAACCACTACTAAATTGACTAGTAACTAGTGATTTTCACGGATTATTGTTTTTATTTTTTTTAAAATATTTATCAACGATCCAACCATACAGATGTCAAGATATATCTAATTGAGTGATGTTTCCAAATTTCCAAAAAATAAAAAATTAATTTGGTTTGAAATCTTAGCAAGCCACTACTAAATTGACTAATACAATAACTAGTGCTTTGTCCCGGATTTTTGTTTCTATTTTTCTTAAAATAGTTCTCGACGATCCAACTGTACGGATTTCAACATATATCTAATTGAGTGATGTTCCCAAATTTCCAAAAATAAAAATAAAAATTATATTGGTTTGAGATCTTAGCAAACCACAACTAAATTGACTAGTAACTAGTGCTTTTCACGAATTATTATTTCTATTTTTTTAAAAATATTTATCAACGATCCAACCATACAGATGTCAATATATATCTAATTGAGTAATGTTCCCAAATTTTCAAAAAATAAAAAATTAATTTGGTCTGAGATATTAGCAAACCACTACTAAATTGAGTAGTACAAAAACTAGTGCATTGTCCCGGATTTTTGTTTCTATTTTTCTTAAAATAGTTCTCAAAGATCCAACCGTACGAATGTCAACATATATATAATTGAGTGATGTTCCCAATTTTCAAAAAATAAAAAATTATATTAGTTTGAGATCTTAGCAAACCACAACTAAATTGACTAGTAACTAGTGCTTTTCACGAATTATTGTTTCTATTTTTTCTAAAATATTTATCAATGATCCAACCGTACAGATGTCAAGATATATCTAATTGAGTATATTCCCAAATTTGCAAAAAAATAAAAAATTAAGAGTTAATTACATAAATCGTCCTTGTGGTTTGTCGGATTTTACAGATTTAGTCCTTATACTTTTTTTTCACCGGGTCATGTCCTTGTGGTTTTTGATCGTTACGGGTTTAGTCCTTGTGGTTTGTCGGGTTTCACATGTTTAGTCCCTATACTTTTTTTTCAGATGGTCATGTCCTTGTGGTTTTTGATCCGTTACGGGTTTAGTCCTTGTGGTTTGGCGGGTTTCACAGGTTTAGTTTCTATAATGCCCAAATACTTCCAGAGTTTACACATACGATCGACATTCGAATGGTGGACGTAAAACAAAGGGTCACACCCCGCGGAGTAGAAGTTACCCATGTCCTCATTATTAGGATTTGGCGAGTCACCAACCCATCTTTGCACAGCGGTGTGAGTCCAGCTTCGACCGATCCAATCGACTTGGCACCATTTGCAACAGGTGCATCCCCAACTACGTATGTTTTATGGGTTTTTGTAACAACCAACCGCCATATAAGATATGATAAGATAGATAAAACTTTACCAATCAAACATGTGCTTATTTTCAGTAATTCAAGCCTCTAATATCAATTCGGAGGTGTGGCAAGCTAAAAAAATGTATGTGTTATTTATAGGCCTCATTCCATGTAACTTATGAATGATTGTAATTAACTATCCTCAATTAATAAGGAAATGAAACTGTTAACCTATCATGTCCCAATCGTTTGGTTATTTGTGTTTTATGGTCTTTTGATTTTCTTGTATTGATGGTTGTGTATTATATTCGGATGTTAAAGATAACGAGTTGAAGATTTAAGAGTCCATAATAATTAAGACATAAAAATTGGAGTCATTAAGGCCCCACAATAAATTTAAGGACTCGATCTTTATATGTATAAAATAATCATAAAATAAAGAACTAATTACAACGTACTCAAATAATAATAATAATAAAATATATGAAAAGATGAAAATATCCTTCAAATTAACGATCAACTAACAGAATTATTGGTCAAAGAACTAAACCCGTAATGGATCAATAACCACAAGGACGATTTATGTAATTAACTCAAAAATTAATTTGGTTTGAGATCTTAGCAAGCCACTACTAAATTGACTAGTATAATAACTAGTGCTTTGTCCCTGATTTTTGTTTCTATTTTTCTTAAAATAGTTCTCGACGGTCAAACCATACGGATGTCAACATATATCTAATTGAGTGGTGTTCCCAAATTTCCAAAAAATAAAAAATTATATTGGTTTGATATCTTAGCAAAGCACTATTAAATTGACTAGTAACTAGTGCTTTTCACGAATTATTATTTATATTTTTTTTTAAAATATTGATCAACGATCCAACCGTACAGATGTCAATATATATATAATTGAGTGATGTTCCCAAATTTTCAAAAAATAAAAAATTAATTTGGTTTGAGATCTTAGCAAACCACTACTAAATTGACTAGTAAAATAACTAGTGTTTTGTCCCGGATTTTTGTTTCTATTTTTCTTAAAATAGTTCCCGACGATCCAACCGTACGGATGCCAACATATATCTAATTTAGTGATGTTCCCAAATTTTCAAAAAATAAAAAATTATATTGGTTTGAGATCTTAGCAAACCACTACTGTAGCGACCACTTTTCTAAAATATAATTCTTCTAATTTTAAGAAGAGTAAATAAAAATTTTGCATCGGAAATACATTTCAAAAGGACAAACTTAATAATTGCAAGTAATCTTCTCGAGTCATTGTTAAAACAAAATATACCTTGACATAAAAATAAAACAAATTGAACACTTGTTCATAAACATAGTTTGAGAGAAATAACATTAAATAAATAAACATCTAATCATAGGCTTGATCATCCCACTCTCAATCACATGCCACATCGAGCTCCTCAAACTGAAAGGGGTTAAATAGTGGGGTGAGCTTCCAACTCGCTCAGTGTGGAGAGTACGCAATATGTCTACGTTAATTACTAAATATATTAGCAAGTATAAACAACATGGTGATAAATTACGAAGCCGGCTGGCAGTTCAAGGCTTTATGCACAATTAAGTGCTTCAATGATTTGCACATTTAAGTGCTTCGATAGTTGCACATTTAAGTGCTTCGATCGTTGCACATTTAAGTGCTTCGATCGATTTTACGTGCTAATAAGAGAAAATATATAAAGCAATTAAAATAAACAAAAGCGTAATAAATCCCCACACCTGGATAAAATTGCAGTTCTGAACTTGAATGTGATGAAATGCTTGACTCGACAATTCTAGGCCCGTAAGTTCTTGTTATTATCTACAAATAATAATAATAGTTTATTATTAATATAATACTATAATTGAAGATAAAATACAAGACATAATTTAAATTGAATATTAATATTATTTGATGAAGTCAATAGGTTAAAGGCTTGGTCAAGAAGGGACTGATTTGAGAACATGAAAAACCGAACGAGGTCAAATTGAAATAATCGGTAAATTGGGGACTGAATTGAAAATGCTAGAAAGTTCTTGGGTATAAATACCCATAACCCTAAATAATCGGCCGCTTCACTTCTTCTTCTCCATCAGTTCATCTCTCTCTCTCTCTCTCTCTCTCTCTCTCTCTCAACTCCCTGATAAAACACACACACACGGTGAACTCGACGTATAAGGATTTCATACAAAAGTTGAATTCCTGAACAAGCAAATGCAAGAGAAACCCCCTACCAATCCAGGAAGGAATTCCAAACACGCACCATACAATTGCATCGGACGTATGAGAAAGCTGGAGATGGAAAGTCAGAAGGGCTGGAGGTGTTCGGGTTTGATTGCACCGGGTCGGGCCGAACATTTGTAAAAAAATAGGAATGCAGGAAAACTCTCCCATGTTCTGATCGTGTGTGAGTGGGAGAGGATGTTGGGCTTGGCATTTGGGCTGGGTTATTGGGTTAGACAATAAAATAGGAATTGGGCTGAATATTATAAAGATAATAGGGCTCTTAATTAATTATAGGATTTGAGCTGAGTATTATAATGGGTTTGGCTTAGGCCGGTCCAAAGTGAATGGATTAAAATTAATTAAAATAGACTTGTGAAATCTTATGGGTAACAATTAATATCGCTTAAAATATGACTCGGGCCTATAAATGACGATATAAAATACGATGAAATAAAACGAGGAATGACACGACAAATCACATGAGTGGACATGAATTATAATGACATAGATGAATTTGTATGATCATGAATTAAACGATAAATTATTCGGGCATTAATTTAATAAAATTGAACATGTTTTCTATAATTCACAATAAATGTATATGCGAAATCGGGGCCTTACAACCTACCCCCCTTTAACAAATTTTCGTCCTCGAAAATTAAGTTGCGTACCTTGAAAAATAAATGTTGGATACTTAGAACGGATCTCCTCTTCACGTCCCCAAGTTGCCTCATTTGGTCCATAACGACTCCATTGAACTTTCACCAATTTAACCTCTTTATTTCGTAACTGGTGTACCCTACGCTCCAAAATAGCTATAGGTACATCCTCATAAGTCAGATTCTTGGCTACATGCAACTCTTTGAAATTGCACACATGACTAGGATCATGTACGTATTTTCTCAGCATGGAGACGTGAAAGACATTGTGCACTCCTGATAATTCCACCGGCAATGCCAAACTATAAGCAAGATCACCAACACGACCCAAAATCTCACCAGTATCAAGAACACACGCCCTCAAAAAATCTTCAAGTGTCTTGATAGTCCGTTCATATTGACCATCGGTTAGCGGATGATATGCAGTACTGAAATTCAATTTAGTTCCCAATGCACTTTGCATGCTTTCCCAAAATTTCGACGTAAATCGTGGATCTCTATCCGATACGATCGACACTGGAACACCATGTAACCTCAAAATCTCCCGAATATAAATCCGTGCATATTGTTCCATACTATAAGTCATCCTCACAGGTAGAAAGTGAGATGACTTCGTCAAGCGATCTACTATCACCCAGATAACATCGTTTTTCCTCACGGTTCGTGGCAGACCAACCACGAAATCCATTGTGATATGCTCCCATTTCCATTCTGATTTCCAACGGTTGAAGTAAACCTCCTGGCCGTTGGTGTTCTGCCTTCACCTGCTGACATATCATACACCTCTCCACAAATACACCAATGTCCCGTTTCATTCCTCTCCACCAAAAGAATTTCTTCCGGTCGTGGTACATCTTTGTACCTCCCGGGTGAACGGAGTATGGTGCATTGTGAGCTTCTTCAAGAATTTGCTTCCTAAAGGATGGATCCTTAGGAACACATAACCTCCCATCATAAGTCAAAACATCATCTGCGACAATGATAAATTTCTCAATACTCCCAGTTTGTGCCCGATCTTTCATCTTGCACAAGAACTTGTCACGTGGTTGAGCCTCCTTAATCCTATCCCTCAAGTTTGGTTGCAAGACCAAAGATGATAGGATTGCTTTCGAACTCTTTGAAGACTCAACTACCTCAATCCTCAACTCGGAGAACTCCTTTATCAAACTCTCCTGATCGGTCAAGCAAGCTAACTCGCCTCTCGTCTTCCGACTCAAGGCATAAGCTACCACATTAACCTTACCCGGATGGTAATGGATGGTACAATCATAGTCCTTCACCAGTTATAACCATCGCCTTTGCCTCATGTTAAGATCCTTCTGTGTGAAAAGATATTTCAGACTTTTATAGCCCGTGTATATCTCACACTTCCCTCCGTAGAGATAGTGGCGCCAAATCTTCAGCGCATGTACTACAGCAGCCAACTCCAGATCATGCGTTGGATAGTTCAACTCATGTGGTTTAAGCTGTCTCGATGCATAGGCTACTACCTTACCATGTTGCATCAAAACACAACCCAAACCCTGCTTGGAGGCATCACTATAAATAACAAAGTCTTCCATCGGATCAGGAATCGTTAATACTGGTACCGAGGTTAGTCTCCCTTTCAACTCTTGAAAAATTTCCTCGCACCTCTCGCTCCATTTAAACCTCACGCCCTTCCTTGTTAATTGGGTCATAGGAGTGGTGATTTTAGAAAATCCTTCGATAAATCTTCTATAATAGCCAGCTAGGCCCAGAAAGCTACGAACTTCGCTCGCATTCTTGGGTACTTCCCAACTACTCACTGCTACAACTTTATCGGGATCTACCTCAACAATTCCTTTTGAGGTCACCACATGTCCAAGGAATCCAACTCTGTTTAACCAAAACTCACATTTCTTGAATTTAGCATACAACTTCTCCTTGCGAAGTGTCTCCAATATAATCCTCAAATATTCTTGGTGTTGTTCCTTGTCCTTAGAATACACCAAGATGTCATCTATAAAGACGATCAGGAACTTATCCAAGTAAGGTTGGAACACCCTGTTCATCAAATCCATAAAGACTGCCGGTGCATTACTCAGACCAAAAGGCATCACTACAAATTGAAAATGTCCATAACGGGTTCTGAAAGCCGTCTTGGGAATGTCATACTCCCAAATCTTCAGTTGGTGGTACCCCGACCGTAAATAAATCTTCGAAAAGGTTCCGGCTCCCCTCAACTAATCGAATAGATCCTCGATTCTCGGTAGTGGGTACTTGTTCTTCACCGTGAGTCGATTCAGCTCTCTGTAATCTATACACATCCGAAGTGACCCATCCTTCTTTCTTACAAACAGTACTGATGCACCCCATGGTGACACACTAGGACGAACAAATCCGAGCTCCATCAACTCTTGAATTTGGACCTTCAATTCTTGAAGTTCCATCAGAGCCATTCTATATGGCGCTTTGGATGTTGGGGCCGCCCCAAAGACTAAATCAATACTAAACTCAACTTGACGGTCGGGTGGGACTCCAGACAAATCTTCTGTAAACACATCCAAAAACTCTCGTACTATAGATACGTCGGTAGGGGACATCTCATCAGTACGAGTGTCGACTAAACTCACCAAGTAACCCTGACATTTCTCCTTCCTTAGACTTCTCAGTCTCGTCGTGGTAGTGATTACTCTGGGTACTGTCCTACTCTTAGTACCATAAAAAGTGATCGACTCGCCTTCGGAACACCTCAATGTTACCGTCTTCTCACGGCACCTTATATCGGCATCATGTCTATCGAGCCAGTCTATACCAAGGATCACGTCAAAATCTATCGAGTTAATCAAATACAGGCTAGCATCAAATTCTCTTCCTAGTTAGAGATTTCAAAACTCTCTCTCCATCTTCTCTCGGTAATGCTGTGGGTAGTACTGTTCCATCACTATTTCCTTGAATCAATCCCAAGTCAATGCAGCACGCTCGGCTGCCGGCCTCAAACGCCAATAGCTTATCCACCAGTGTCCAGCATCCTCCACCATTTGGTATTGGCCGCAAAGAATTCTTTGCGCATCAGTACATCCAATGAGCTCAAAGGTGCGCTCGAGCGACATGAACCATTCGTCAACAAAAGCGGGTCCTTCTTGGCAGTTGAATGTTGGTGGGGTGAAACGCCGAAACTGTTGCACAACTTGTGCCTGAGTAGGAGCTGGCACGTTATTGTTGTGGTTATTCTGCCCTCCGTTATCACCACCACCAGCACCAAGGTTGGCATTTTCACCACCAAGATTATCTCCATCTCGGTTAGTTGGGCGTCCACGTTTACGAGTTGCCATTATCCTAAGGCATATCATACTCAATGATCCCTCAGTGCTTGCCCAACGAGAGAGACGAATAAGATGATGAAATTAAATTGCATCTATGGGTTGAAACTCAGAGATTTCTAGCTATGATGATTTACGCATGTCACACATATACTTTTGAATTTATAAGAAAACAATTTCATGCCCAAATACTTTATCATAAAATTCTTATGCACAAAATAGACTAAAGATGCATCTGAATACATGAATCATGGTTGATCTGGGAAACTGCATTTATCACATAATGAATAATAATAACTTAATGTACCTTGGAGTCGACGTGGAGCGGCAGAGGTGGATGATCATAATTGCTAAAAATATTTGACTACTTGCGAAAATAAAATTCCTGTTTATAAAAAGAAACTATTTTAACGAGTCTACAGAACCGTAGAGCCGCTCCGATACCACTTATGTAGCGACCACTTTTCTAAAATATAATTCTTCTAATTTTAAGAAGAGTAAATAAAAATTTTGCAGCGGAAATACATTTCAAAAAGACAAACTTAATAATTGCAAGTAATCTTCTCGAGTCATTGTTAAAACAAAACATACCTTGACATAAAAATAAAACAAATTGAACACTTGTTCATAAACATAGTTTGAGAGAAATAACATTAAATAAATAAACATCTAATCATAGGCTTGATCATCCCACTCTCAATCGCATGCCACATCGAGCTCCTCAACCTGAAAGGGGTTAAATAGTGGGGTGAGCTTCCAACTCGCTCAGTGTGGAGAGTACGCAATATGTTTACGTTAATTACTAAATATATTAGCAAGTATAAACAACATGGTGATAAATTAGAAGCCCGTCGGCTAGCCCGAAGGCTTTATGCACAATTAAGTGCTTCTGACTGATTTGCACATTTAAGTGCTTCTGACTGTTGCACATTTAAGTGCTTCTGACTGGTTGCACATTTAAGTGCTTCTGACTGATTGCACATTTAAGTGCTTCTGACTGATTTCACGTGCACATACGAGACAATATATAAAGCAATTAAAATAAACAAAAGCGTAATAAATCCCCACACCTGGATAAAATTGCAGTTCTGAACTTGAATGTGATGAAATGCTTGACTCGACAATTCTAGGCCCGTAAGTTCTTGTTATTATCTACAAATAATAATAATAGTTTATTATTAATATAATACTATAATTGAAGATAAAATACAAGACATAATTTAAATTGAATATTAATATTATTTGATGAAGTCAATAGGTTAAAGGCTTGGTCAGGAAGGGACTGATTTGAGAACATGAAAAACCGAACGAGGTCAAATTAAAATAATCGGTAAATTGGGGACTGAATTGAAAATGCTGGAAAGTTCTTGGGTATAAATACCCATAACCCTAAATAATCGGCCGCTTCACTTCTTCTTCTCCATCAGTTCATCTCTCTCTCTCTCTCTCTCTCTCGCTCTCTCTCTCTCAACTCCCTGATAAAACACACACACACGGTGAACTCGACGTATAAGGATTTCATACAAAAGTTGAATTCCTGAACAAGCAAATGCAAGAGAAACCCCCTACCAATCCAGGAAGGAATTCCAAAACGCACCATACAATTGCATCGGACATATGAGAAAGCTGGAGATGGAAAGTCAGAAGGGCTGGAGGTGTTCGGGTTTGATTGCACCGGGTCGGGCCGAACATTTGTAAAAAAATCGAGTAGGATTAAGATTTCTGGCTCGAATCTGCTGAAGGGTTGTCATTTTGCAGTGGGTTCGGTCGTTGGTTTGTGATGGTGGGTTTTGTCCGGATAGAATGGTAGGGAAGGTTGAGGTTGTCGGTTACAACGCGCGGCGGTTGCTGGTGCCAATAAGGGTGGAGCATTTTTCGGCGGCCAAGGTCTAAGTTTTTAGATTCTGGTCAGGTACGTTTGGTTTTGATTCTCAATTGGCTGAAGGATTGAAAGTGTTTTGAGTTCCTGAAATTTGCTTGATGGATTTGATTGTTGATTTCAGGCTCGGGTCGGATATGTCCGTGTTATGATTTTTAGGTTGTGTTAAAGGTCCGAGAGCTGGGCGGATGCTGGATTTTTGGGCTGAAATAAAGTTCAGTTTTCATGGCTTGGTTCTAAGACTCTAAGCAGGTTTGATTTGGGTTCTGATTCTTGGTGATGATTGATCTTGAATTTGGATTGTGAAAATCGGTGATGGAGATTTCAGGTTTGTTCTGGGTTAGTGAATCGGATTGCAAATTTCTGAAATGGGATGAAAAAGTAAAAGAAAAGGGAGAAGACATACTGTTAGGCATATTTTTATACGCTTATTTATTATTATTTTGTATTGTTTTGAAGAGTGAATTTGCTTAAATGAGCTTTTAATGCCTTAATTTTGTATGTTTGTCAGGAGATTGGAGTCCGGAAGCTAAAACGAGGCGAAACGGGCGAAAACGGCAAATTTTGGCCGTGAGCCGCGGCACAAGGAAGCAGGGCCGCGACACAGGAAGACAACCAGCGGGCACAAAGTAGACTGTACTCTGTGCCGCGGCACGAGATGAATTAAATGGCGCCTGTGCATCCAGTGAAGGCCATGTGCCGTGGCACAGATTTAGTGAGCCGCGGCACACTAGGCGGTTTTTGTGTCCTCCGCACGCAGTTTAGTGTGCCGCGGCTCACTAAATGCGTGCTGCACATGGCCTTGTGGATGCTCGGGCGCCATTTAATTCATCGTGCGCGGCTCACTGGGATCGTGCTGCGCATGCAGTCTGATCTACTTTGTGCCCGCTGGTTGTCTTCATGTGCCGCGGCTTTGCTTCCTTGTGCCGCGGCTCACGGCCAAAATTTGCGGTTTTCGCCCGTTTCGCCTCGTTTTAGCTTCCGGACTCCAATCTCCTAACAAACATACAAAATTAAGGCATTAAAAGCTCATTTAAGCAAATTCACTATTCAAAACAATACAAAATAATGATAAATAAGCGTATAAAAATACGCCTAACAAATACCCCCAAACTTAAGCCTTTGCTTGTCCTCAAGCAAAAAGAATTAATTTCAATCAAAAGAATGTCGTGAATAATCGTGCGACTCATAGTGCTCTACCTAATCAATACTATCCTGAAATTCTCTCTGACAAATACGAGTATCGTAATAGCGAGCTGCACTCAGAACACTGATTCTACAAAGTAACCAAGTTCAGTCCTAATTACTCGTTCATGAAGAAAATCCGACTCAAAGATTAACAAACGTGAATCAAATCGACCGTCAATATGAAAAATTAAAATAAACAAGCTAGTTCGCCCCGTTCCACAGTCTAATGGCAAATTTTCACGAGTTTCCTAAAAATAATCCTCGGACAGTATTCCCTTATATATATATGCTCAAGAAATTGATTCGAGTTGACCACTAGGTTCGGATCTCGGGATGTTTCATCGGGATAATCCTAGGGTGGAACTTCCATTATCATGTATTGGGAAACCGTTTGACGTAAAAGACATTCATGGGGCACATGGATGCTTCTAGTTACTATGTCCCCCTCTACAGCGGCGAAACAACTCGAATAGCTAATTCCCGCATGTCCGAATCAAGGTCGCTGTTTTACGCGAGAGTAAACAACGGGTCACGTGAATACCCCCGGTTACTAGGCTCCCTATCATCGGCACATGTGAAATTTCTAAATCACTAGTCTAATCAGGGTCATCGTTTTACGCGAGAGTAAACAACGGGTCACGTGAATACCCCCGGTTACTAGACTTCCCATCATAGAACAAATATTATCTCGACTTCTGGGAAAAACTGACCGACTCTAAACTCAATCTAAGTGCCAACACGACTTATGTAACTGGACGACTAGCTAACCGAAAAATGTAACCAAACGTATCGAAGGTGATTTTAAAACACGTATGTATCCTCTCTTATCCGCCAAGACCTCAATAATAACGATAAAAATTTCGAACCTAAATGACGACTTAGCAGAAACAGAAATCACTGACTACAACGCGACTAAAACTCGACCGTTTCTTCAGAGAGAAAAACAGTATCGTAACATCAGTATTACACAAATAGAAGCATGAAAAATTCACGAATAGAGAAAAATTAAAACAAGCAAGGCTATCGGAAAAAAAAAATAACGCAAAGTAATGAAAAGTGCAACAAAATCAGTACAGCAATGAATGTAGCAACAGAAAGTAAACCCCCCCCAAACTTAGGACGTACATCGACCTCACTGGACAAAATATAATATGCAATAGAATAAGAAGGTCAAGTACTCCCCTCCAGTCCTCTCACGAGCTGGTGCCGGCATCATCCGGTGAGGAGGGTGGTGTGGCTGGCCGGGCGGGTGCAATAAATGGCTCGTCTGGATGCATGATATGGGCCGTCCATGCGGCAAGGTGCTCCTGATGGTAGGCGTCCCTCGCTGCCAGACGCCTCGCCTCTCGTCGGTTGGCCCGGCGGGCCTGCTCTCGCATCTCAGCTCTGACGGCAGCAATAACGCTCTCTCGCTCCATCCGCTGCTCCTCTCGCATGGTAGCCAGCATACTCTCCCTCTCTCTCCTCATCTCATCTCTCTCTCCTCATATCCTCTCTCATATCCTCTCTCTCTCTCCTCGTCTCCTCTCTCAGCTCCTCTCTCTCTCTCCTCAGATCCTCCCTCAGCCCATCAAACATCTCCTGCAATCTCTCTCTGTCGGGCGGCGGGCCGCATCACTGCCCTGTGTCGGCAAAGAGGCTCGGGGGACCCCTCGTGGGCCTCATCCAGTAGAAATCCTCTCCCCCGAGCGTGCGCCGACGCTCCTCCCCACTGGTCAAAATGTGAGATGATGCGGTGGTCGATCGGGGCCTGGGGAGCAAGCATCGGCTCGTCGTCCGACCACGTCAGCCCCGACTACCGGCACAGAGCGCAGATGAGAGAGGGGTGCTTCAACCCCGTCTTGGCTCCTCCCTGAATGCACTGGAATATAGAACGGACTAAGATAGGGGCCACATCGAAACGCAACCCGGATGTGATAGCATATAGTGTCCGGGCACGGGAAAGAAAAACAGTGCGGATCTGAGATGTGGGGTCTATACGAGCGCAAATAAAATATAGCCAGGCATGCCCGAGCCGACTGAGGCGCGAGCTCTTGAAATGTAAAGTGGAAGAACCCGGTGCGCGCTGCTCCCAGTCGGAGTCGGGCTGCGCAATAGTCTCGAGCAGAGCCTCCTTCGTGAGGCTAGTCATAACTCGGTCATAGGCCGACTCATCTACCACCGGAAGCCCAAACAACCTCCGAATAGCAACTGTGGAAAAATCAACTGTAACACCTCGGACATCGACCTGAGTCCGAGTGTCTGACGGCTGCAACATCTGGCCTGCTCGAATGTGCTTCAATAGCGCACTGGCATAGAACTCCTGCACTATCGATATCACCACTGGCTCGGGGGGTGCAGCAAATCGGGCCCACCCCATCTCATCTATCATCGTAAGCAATTCCCCGTCTTGGGGGGCTGGAGTAAATCCCCTCTCCGGGATAAGAGGTCTCGGCCGAATCTTCTCATTGAAGATTTTGTGGATTTCAGGATCGGAAAACTGGTGCCCCTCTGACTCGGCGCGGCTACGAGAGGTTTCCCCTCGAGTGGGGGATGACTGAGTCCGGGCCCTCTTGTTCAGCTTCTTAGTCCTAGCCATAGTGATTCCTGAAAAAAATTTAGACACCAAAGGTTACTTACTCAAAATAATAACGAGAATAATCATCACTCGGCTAAGGATATCCGGCCTTAAATCAGAAATTTTTACGAGATAGCACAACCGTGAGAGAAAAATGAAATTGAACCATAACGTTTAAACTAGACGTACGGGTTGGGGTTGCTGTAATTCCAGAACGAATACGTTGCACAAAGATTCAAAATATTGCCTTAACAAAGAAAATTTTTCATTTAGACATTTCATCGAACACCTAATGGGCAAGAGTTTACTTGAAGAACAAACATGGCAATAGCTCGATTCAATCCCCAAGAACAAAAACACGAATCATTCACCATCAAAACTACATACTCAATTCATTCATAATCAAAAATAACCATCAAAATCGATCAAAAGTTCATGTCATCCACTAAACCATCCTAGAACTTTTGAAGGAAATAAACATATTCAATCCATCCAATGCATAACACAACTTCAAATTTAAATTCATAGAACAATTTGATATTAGAGATTGGAACATACCTTGCTTGGTTTGTGAAAAGTGCAAGAAAAACCGCAAGAAGAAAAGGCGAAGAAGAAGAGAGCTCCTCGGCCGATCGCGCGCGCAAGGGAGAGGGAAAGAAGAAAGGAAGCGTACCTGGTTAGTCGGCCGACAGAGAGTTATAAGATACCTGGGCTTTTCAAATTCCACAAGGTGTGCCGCGGCACAGCTCAAGTGAGCCGCGGCACAGAGTACAGTCCCTTTTTACCTGCTCGTTTGTTTTGTTGTGGGCCGCGGCTCAGATTTCGTATGCCGTGGCTCAGTGCTCAAGTGTGCAGCGGCTCATTTATGCCGTGCCGCGGCACAGGGTACAGTGGGTTTAGCTCACCCTTTCGATTTGTGTGTGCCACGGCTCACAATACTTGTGCCGCGGCTCAGGCATCAGTTTCTCCACTGGGACTTTTCCTGCACAGAATTTCAAGAAGAACACATCAAGAGCGAGAGGTAAAAGCAAATCAAAGCACAAAATGATGAAAAATAAAAATTCAAGAATGCAAGAAAAATATAGAAACGCAAAAATCTACAACTACGAACTCGGGTTGCCTCCCGAGAAGCGCTAAGTTTATAGTCTTCAGCCGGACCTACTTAAAAATCAGTTCGCTTTTCGCAAACTCCATTTGATCTCCGCCCCGTTCATCGAACCGTTAATATGGTTTTTAAAATTATGACCATCGGTCGTTAACGATTCGACTTTCGGTTCGGACATCGAATGTTGTTTGCGGAAAGGTTTTGACGAGAATAACTTTCCGAAACACCCGTTTTTCTCATGACTAGACGTCCGTTTGGCTTCCGGCTTACTCCCCTCTTTCAAAAATGACTTTATGACCGCAGTAGACTTGTCCGCATGCTCGAGAAATGTTACTCGTTCTACATCTTTCTTAAACGTCGGACCATCTGAAAATGAGTCTTTCGACCGACGATGTCTTCGGTGTTTCTCTTTTGCAACGGCCTCCACACTTTCACTTTGAGAGCTTTTAGCAACACCTCCCGACCATGAAAAGGATTTGAATACTTGGAACGTAACATGCTCGTCTTGGACCCGCAGAGTTAATTCTCCTTTTTCCACGTATATAAGAGTTCTGCCGGTCGCTAAAAATGGTTGTCCCAAGATAATCGGGATATCTTCATCTTCCTCCATGTCGAGAACAATAAAATCCGCTGGAAAGATAAATTTATCCACTTTTACTAGCACATCCTCAATCACTCCTCTCGGATACTTAATAGATCGATCCGCTAATTACAAGGAGACCGTCGTCCGCTTTGCTTCTCCAATTCCCAGCTTTTTAAAAATCGACAGAGGCATGAGGTTAATACTAGCACCGAGATCGCATAATGCCTTATTAAAAGAAAGATTCCCCATGGTGCACGGTATGTTGAAACTTCCCGGATCTTTCAATTTTGGTGGAAGCTTCTTTTGAATAATCGCGCTGCATTCCTCCGTCAAGGCGACTGTTTCAAACTCCTCGAGTTTTCTTTTCTTTGACAATATCTCTTTCATGAATTTAATGTAGCTTGGCATTTGTTCCAACGCGTCGGCAAATGGGATGTTAATATGAAGCTTTTTGAACACGTCGAGGAACTTAAAGAATTGCTTGTCTGCCTTCTTCTGCTGTAATCTCTGCGGAAACGGGACGGGTGGCACATATTGTAATATCCGCAATTTCGATTTTCTGGTAATTTTCTTTTTTTCGACGGAAGTCCGTTTTGACGACTCTCTCATGACCGTTTCGTCATTCCGAGAATATTTAATTCTGCACTTTTTATCATCCGAGTTCGTTTCGGTATCGTTTTGTTGAGTTCCGTGTTCTTAAATGGCTTTTCCGCACTTGAGTTCGATTCTTGCGAATCTCATCCGAAATTGTTGTTTCGAGTTTCTAGTAAGTTCATTTAATGTTATTATTCATGTTGCGAGCTTTGGCTTGGTGTTTCGATCGTGTATCGTGTATTTCGGACGTTTTGGGCCATTTTCGTAATTTCCCAAAGTTTGGGGAAATTACTTTCCGTTGTCGAATTTCGAGCCTTCGGGTGGTCGGAATCGTGTGTTCTCTTAGCGCTTGGATTCGTCTTTGCGAGTACTTCGTAACCGTATCTTCGATTCATATTCAGGTTCGGGTTTCGGCATCGTTCGGACCGTCGGAGTGGCCACGGCCGGAGTCGGGCCTGGCCTGGCCGAGTTACGGCCGTAAGGTACTGGTTACGGCCGTACATTCTCGGCAGGCATGGCCTGAAGAATGCCAGTTACGGCCGTAAGGGCCGAGAGTTACGGCCGTACGGGCGCTGGGCATCTTCCGGACGTAGGCCGGTTACGGCCGTAATGTGTGCCAGTTACGGCCGTAAGTGTCCGAGTCTTTGGCGATTTTTGACGAATGCGATTCTGGCCGTAAGGCCTGCCGAGTACGGCCGTATGGGCCGAGTTACGGCCGTAAGGCACTGCCGGTTACGGCCGTAACCCTGCCGGCTATATATAGCCTGGGCTCGTCCAGAGCTGCATTTCTCACCTTTTTTACTCGTTTTTGTTCGGCTGCGGACGGAAGGCTCGGGAAATCGAGTTCTTGGCCGATTCTAATCAATTCCAAGACGTTTTGGAAGATTCTTGTTGATTATATCATCATCCAATCCGTGTTCTTCGTCGAATCAAGGTATATTTCTTGATTTTCCTCCAAGTTGACTTTTTGGGGAATTTGTTCTTGATTTCGATTCTAGTCCGATTTTGATGAATCGGTTGATGCTAGTGAACATTATTAATCGTGTTCTATGGATTGTATATCCATTTTTTCGATTCATTCAACCCGATTGATGATTCTTAGGATCTTGAGGAACTTTGAACATTTAGTTTTCGATTAAATGCCTCAAAGAGTTTCTTTCGGTCGTTATGTTGATTTCGATTGATATTGTGTTATTGAATGAACTGTATTTCATTCAAGGTAGTTCGAGTACTTGTGTTTATCGGAGGACGCCGTTCGTTGTTCGTGGAAGGAATTCATCGCCTTCGGTTGAGGCAAGTTTTATACTTGTACTAGTCAATGAGATTAATGTTATCATATATGTGTATGAATGTGTTGTATCATTCCGAGACTTAGTCTCTTCTTGAATTCATTGATATTAAGAGATCGTTCGATGCGATACCTTTCGGCAATTATGCCAAATGTTTTTATTGTTCGTTAATGGCCGGTTCAAGGCATTGTGATACTCGTTGTTAATGTTATTATCGATCACCGGTTCGCGGTATCGATGTATCGATCGTTGTTGTTGATATTAATTTCGATTTAATACGCCGTTGTAATCATTGTTATTAATGTTGGAGTTTTGTCCTTGAAGTTGTTTTGGCCGATTAAAGGCGTTGACGTATTCATTTCTCTTCTTCGTTGTCGGTAACCGATTAAAGGTGCCGAGGCATCCTTCGTATCATTGTTATCGATTGGCCGTTCTCAGGCAAATCGAAGTGTTCAATCATTCATCCTATCGTTGTTATCGATTGGCCATTCTAAGGCAATCGAGATACTCAATCATTCATTGTATCATTGTTATCGATTGACCGTTTTAAGGCAATCGAGGTATTGAATCATCAGCTGCATCATTGTTATCGGTTGGCCATTCTAAGGCAATCGAGGTATTGAATTGGGGCTGTCGAGCACGGTGCCCATCCGTGAGTCATCGTTATCGTGTTGGCCGACTCAAGGCAGCACACTATCATTTTCGTGAATTCGATAATCTTCAGATCGTTGCCGTTTGTGATTAATTATATTTTGGAAGCTAGTCTCGGCTAGTGCTTATTATGGGTAAGTTTGGGGCTTGAACCTTCGCGGTTGGCTTCCCAACACCTACAACTCAGTAGGTCACGGTCGTGTTTATGATCTTATGGGTAAGCTTGGGGCTTGAACCTTCGCGGTTGGCTTCCCAACACCTACAGCTCAGTAGGTCACGGTCGTGTTTATGATCTTATGGGTAAGCTTGGGGCTTGAACCTTCGCGGTTGGCTTCCCAACACCTACAGCTCAGTAGGTCACGGTCGTGGTTATGACCTTATTAGCCCTCATTAACTATAGCTTCGGGTTGTTCCGGTTTCATGTGATTGTGATATTCGACAGCTTCGGCTGAGTGGCTTTCAGGCCTTTGTGATTGTCTCGATAATTTCATTGGAGCCTTCGGGCATTGTTATTCATATTTAATTCAGCTCTGGTTTGGTTCATGTTGTGTAATTCATTGTGGTACTCTGTGATTATGATTCGCCGTTGGGCACTTATGTTCTAACCTGTCAAGCAGGTATTAATAGTATGCCGTGGGCATAGTGTTTCACGAATGCTCGATTCTTACATTGGTTTGTGAGCATCTCGTATCATTATTATCATTGTACCGTTTCATTCTGCCTTGGATGCATATCATGTTATACATGTATTTGATGTTCATTATCTGGATGGCCCGAGTGGCGGAACATGTTTTCATGTTTTAGGTGCTTGTGAGGAGAGAGTTGAGACACAGGGGCATGATGATGGCGACGAGGCATTCGAGCGATATTAGTCCGAGTTGTTCATGTTGGTCAGTCAATTGGAGTGTTCTCCAGTTTGTCAGTCATTGTCATTATGTATTACCCGAGCAGATGCTCGTGGATGTTGTTGTATTTTATTTTTGGCCATGTAGGCCTATCATTGTCGTTGAAATTCCTTATCGGAATATTGTGTCGGATATCATGGTAGGGACTATGATTTTCCCTTGTTGTTTAATTTAATGTATATTAGTCATGTTCGCCTGGTGGATCTCCTGGCGTGGGGTCTACGGCACTGTAATAACCCAATAGGATTTCGGGGTGTTACAGAAGATGGTATCAGAGCGTTTGGGTTGTCAGATACCCTGATATGTGAGTTATGTGGCTCCACCGACGCGGTAGTAGTGGGACTGTCAGGTTATGACAATCTGGACAGTCGGGTTTTGTGAGTCGTGATATTAGTACGACTGCACGAGTCATTCATTCATCGAGTCGTCGCCAGTGAAGACTAGTATCGTGAGACCTCGAAGCTTCGTATGACCTGTGTAAGGACTCTATTCTCTTTATGTTCATATATTCATCATGTCATTAATTATTCATGCTTTGTTGAAACATATATGTGATATTAGTGTTATGATTGATTCATGACTAATTGTTTTGGAGCACGTGTGACATGTGTAAGCATTAAGGATCAACACATTCATCAGTTGATAATCCTCAATCATCATTTTGATCTTGTCGATCATGTTAATTCATTCATCACTCAGTTAATTCATTCATCATTCAGTCAATCTCATTGTTCAGTTAATTCATTCATCACTCATTTAATCTCATTGTTCAGTTAATTGATTCATCACTCAGTTAATTCATTCATCATTCAGTCAATCTCATTGTTCAGTTAATTCATTCATCACTCAGTTAATCTCATTGTTCAGTTAATTGATTCATCACAGAATTAATTCATTCATCATTCAGTCAATCTCATCATTCAGTTAATTCATTCATCACTCAGTTAATCTCATTGTTCGGTTAATTGATTCATCACTCAGTTAATCTCATCGCTCAGTTAATTCATTCATCATTCAGTCAATCTCATCGTTCGGTTAATTCATTCATCACTCAGTTAATCTCATTGTTCAGTTAATTGATTCATCACTCAGTTAATCTCATTGCTCAGTTAATTCATTCATCATTCAGTCAATCTCATCGTTCAGTTAATTCATTCATCACTCAGTTAATCTCATTGTTCAGTTAATTGATTCATCACTCAATTAATCTCATCGCTCAGTTAATTCATTCAACATTCAGTCAATCTCATCGTTCAGTTAATTCATTCATCACTCAGTTAATCTCATTGTTCAGTTAATTGATTCATCAGTCAGTTAATCTCATCGCTCAGTTAATTCATTCATCATTAAGTCAATCTCATCGTTAAGTTAATTCATTCATCACTCATTAATCTCATTGTTCAGTTAATTCATTCATCACTCAGTTAATCTCATTGTTCAGTTAATTCATTAATCACTCAGTTAATCTCATCGCTCAATTAATTCATTCATCACTCAGTCAATCTCATTGCTCAGTTAATCATTCATTACTTATTCAATCTCATTGCTTAGTTAGTTCATTCATCACTCACTCATTGCTCAGTCAATTCATTAATCATCCAGTCCAACTCATTGTTCAGTTGTTGATCTTGTGGATCGAATTTTCAACCTTGTTAACTTGTTCAAGGTAATCATTTCAGGAATTTCATCAGGTAATCATGTTACCTCATTTGATCTTTCATGCGATCTTTATCATATTCCGGCGTCATGTGGACGATCATTTTACCGCATTATTAATGCATTCATTGTGTTAGAGTGTGTATGCTCATTGTTATCATTCCATCTCATAATCATAATGCAATCTTCATACGAGATATGTAATTATCACGTGACTTTCCTGCCTCGGTATGGAAAGAGCTGTCAGAGGGACATCGGACTCCGACGTCCAAGAGATCGTTTTCTAGTCGTCTTCGTGCTGGGAGAGCATCATCATCTCAGACAACGAGTTCGACTATTGTTTGCTTTAACTGTGATACAATAGGACATTCATCACCGGTTTTGAGCAAGTTAATTCTTGCTCGGTAATAGGATAATCATTCATTTCATCGTCGTTCATTCATTCGTATAATCCATTCATCATATATCAATCACATTGAGACTTATAATTATCAAACTAATCATTCACTTCACGGGGAACAATGGTTCCAATCATTTCATTTGAGCTATCACTCATTACGTTATCATTTCACCCCGGTGAGTCATTCTTGATCCTTGTTGGATTTCGATTCATTATCATTCATTGTAATCATTCTTGTTTGTGTGTATCTCGTTGATTTTTCCTAGCGGGATATTGCTTCTCCCTGCTTGTTTTAAGTTTCGGGACGAAACTTCTTTTAAGGGGGGTCGTATGTAATATCCGCAATTTCGATTTTCCGGTAATTTTCTTTTTTTCGACGGAAGTCCGTTTTGACGACTCTTTCATGACCGTTTCTTCATTCCGAGAATATTTAATTCTGCACTTTTTGTCATCCGAGTTCGTTTCGGTATTGTTTTGTTGAGTTCCGTATTCTTAAACGGCTTTTCCGCACTTGAGTTCGATTCTTGCGAATCTCGTCCGAAACTGTTGTTTCGAGTTTCTCGTAAGTTCATTTAATGTTATTATTCATGTTGCGAGCTTTGGCTTGGTGTTTCGATCGTGTATCGTGTATTTCGGACGTTTTGGGCCATTTTCGTAATTTCCCAAAGTTTGGGGAAATTACTTTCCGTTGTCGAATTTCGAGCCTTCGGGTGGTCGGAATCGTGTGCTCTCTTAGCACTTGGATTCGTCTTTGCGAGTACTTCGTAACCGTATCTTCGATTCATATTCAGGTTCGGGTTTCGGCTGCTCGACCGTCGGAGTGGCTACGGCCGAGCGGCCTGCCTGGCCGAGTTACGCCAGAAGGTCTCGGTTACACCAGACGTGCTCGGCAGGCATGGCCTGACGAATGCCAGTTACGGCCGTAAGGGCCTAGAGTTACGGCCGTACGGGCGCTGGGCATCTTCCGGACATAGGCCGGTTACGGCCGTAATGTGTGCCAGTTACGGCCGTAAGTGTCCGAGGGGTGCTGGGTGTAACACCCCCAATATGTTCGGGAATATTACAGCGCCGTAAATCCTTTACATAAGGATTTACAAGGCTGAAGGATTGAACAAGTATAAAAAGTGCTGACGAATGGAAATAACGGAATTACAAATACATCAGTTCTGACCAAATACAGAAACAGTACAATTGTCCAACAGAACTCAATATTACATCACCAAATTCAAAACATCACAAACGACTTCGTACTCGAGTACTTATTGAAAATAACGAATAAACGACGGATAAATAAACCCGATCGGGACATCACTCTGCACCCTCGTCGTCATACAGTTCCAGTGGTTGTTTCCCCGCTCTCCTGGATCCTGAACACAAACAAAATGTTCACCCCCGAAGGGGTTAGCACAACGATGCTAGTACAAGTACCACAACATATTATTCATATCTCACGGTGAATAATAATAACGTAAACGACAAAATACCAACGAGTCTTCTCATACGAGAAATTCAAACATAACATATACAACTGATAATCACAACATGATATCAATACATACACATGGTAATTCCATCGATCCAGCGTTCACTGCCTAGAACCCACGATGACCCCGCAGACCAACCCGTGGTGGAAAACCCGTCCGATGATCCAAAGACGCTAGCATAGATCCCCCGATGATCCCGTCGGACCAACACGAGGTGGACACACAATAACGACATACATGCACGACAATATGTATAACAACAATACATAAAACAATTAAGGTACTTGCCTCGATTTGAAGACAATAACAATACTTCCACGAAAATGAACACTCGAAGATCGTCCTCCTCAATCAATCACGTAACGAGACCAAACCTTAACAAAAGAAATGATATAGAGTTTATCTCACGTCGTATGAATGTTTAACAATTCGATTAACGGTCAAACGTTCATAAACTGCAATCTGCCCGAAAAGCTTAGCGCACGCTAAGTACTTCTGTGTAGCGTGCATGCCTCGCCCGATAGCGCACGCAAACAACAAAGCCTAGCGACGCTAACGACGCATGGTCGCATTTCACCGACCAGCCAATCGACTTGCTCGATGGTCCAACAGACGTTACGTACAAACGTAGCGCACGCTAACTACGCTTTCGATAAGACGTTACATTGCATAGCATAGCGTGCGCTATCTATGCATGGCGTTATCACGAGCAGAATCGCTTTTCTTGCCATGTTTGGAACAACGAAATCTTGCGTGATAATTCATGTTACTTCCATGAATACTATGTCTACACCCTCATGAATGATTATACGGATAAAGACAACTTCGGATTCAAGGTTATGCATGCCAATATAAAATCATATTCTTTTCCGACTTCAAATCTTCATACGACAATACGAAAAGCTAAACGGTTGATATCAACACCTCTATATCAGTCCATAATATCCTACTGAAGTTGATAAACGTCCTATATATACTAGATAAATCCTTCCATGATCAAACCTTTAGATTTATCTAACAATAAGGATGTTAACGTCTAGTCCAAGATTACTATGAAATCATCTATTAGATTCGGTTAACCAATGATAGAAGCTTCTCTTCACATATCCAGTGTACTAAGATTCGAATCATGATGATTATAATCAAGGTATTCCAGGCTTATACAACTCACTATTCCAAACATGATATACTTGGATAATTCATCTATGAAAATCCATATCTTGTTAACATGATCATCCAAATCGTTAGAATCCAACTCTAAGTCTGGAGATAGATTGAACATACCTTAAAATGACGAAATCACTGAACCGTAAGGTAGAATCCAACTCCGGTTGGTTGTATGCCCTTCCAAGGTGCTATTCCACTTTCATGAACATTCCACGTGGTAACCAATGTATAAACATCAACAATATGTGTTCTAAGTGTATAAGAGTATTTCTACAACTCTCTGAACTCTCAAGATTGAGGAAAGTGCGAAAGAAATGCAAGCCAACACGGTTGATGTCCCATTTATAATTTTCTGCATTATTGATAAGTTAGCGCACGCTACTAAGCATCCATTAGCGTGCGCTAATAATGGTTGACTTCAGATTTTGTCCGGGTGCGTCAGCGGGAATCTCATCCGGACCCATGTCCCGGATGGCGCATGTGTTATCTGTCCCGCTCAATAATTGAGCTCTTAGCGCACGTTACTACTACCTGTGTAGCGTACGCTAATAGTGGCCCGATAGCGCGCGTTAAGATACATTCTTAGCGTGCGCTATCACAGGTTTGTTTGAGCAATTATACATGTTTCTATACTTATGCATAATGATATTAATGCACTAAATATCATACTCTAATAATCAAAATCACCAATCCGAAATAATACATGGTTGAATACAGATGAAATACACTGTAATAAATCCGGATATTACATACTCTCCTACTAAAAAGGAGTTTCGTCCCGAAACTCAAGACGAAAATAACTCGGGATATCTAAACTTCATATCAGCTTCCGTTTCCCAGGTGGCTTCTTCCGTCCCATGACGTGACCACTGAACTTTGACCAAAACGATTGACTTGTTCCTCAGTTGCTTAACTCGACTCTCGAGTATCTTGACTGGTCTTTCTTCAAACGTCCCATCCTGCTCGACTTCGATCTCGCCGAAATCAATGATATGACTGGGATCTGGTATATATCTCCGCAACTGGGATACATGGAACACGTTATGAACATGGCACAATGACGGCGGCAATGCTAATCTGTATGCCAACTCCCCAACTCTCTCGAGGATCTCAAATGGTCCGATATATCTCGGACTCAGCTTTCCTTTCCTTCCGAAACGAAAGATTCCCCGAGTAGGAGAAACTTTCAAAAGTACATGGTCCCCAGATTGAACTCAAATGGGCGATTTACGTACGTCCGCATAGGATTTGGCGACTGCGGGCGCCAACAACCTTTCACGAATCAAGGCTATCTTCTCCCGAGTCCGCTCGATCAACTCGCAGTTACATTTCGATCAAGTCCGATGAATCGTCCCAAAGATAGGGGCGATCTCGCATCTCCTTCCGTATAATGCCTCAAACGGTGCCATCTTAATAGAAGCATGCCAACTATTGTTGTAGGTAAATTCAATCAACGGTAGATGAACTTCCCAATCGTTTGACCAATCTAAGGCATGTGCCCTTAGCATGTCTTCCACCGTTTGTATAGTTCTCTCAGATTGTCCGTCATCATGGGTGATAAGTCAGATCTGAAGTTCAATTCGGTCCCCAAGGCCTTATGAATCGCTTTCCAGCGAGATACAAAACGGCCATCTCGGTCAGAAACAATGGTCTTTGGCGTACCATGCAATCGAACTATCTCCGAAATAAAGACTCGTGCCAACCTCTCTGGTCCCCACGTATCCTTAATGCCTAGAAAATGAGCCGATTTGGTTAAACGATCAACTATCACCCAAATCATGTTCATTCTGTCCCGGTTTTCGGCATATTAGTGATAAAGTCCATCGATATGTCCTCCCACTTCCATTCGGGAATCGGGAGCGGCTTCAACATTCCAAAGAGCCGTTGATGCTCGATCTTAACTGTGACAAGTCAAGCATTTGAAACATAGTCCGCTACGTCTTTCTTCATGTTGCCCCACCAGAAGTTCTGCTTCAAGTCCTTATACATTTTACTGGTGCCCGGGTGGATAGAATAGGGCGAACTATGAGCTTCCTTCATAATCGTCTGTTTCAGAACATTAACATCGGGAACGCAGAGTCGGTTCTGAAATCTCAAAACTCCATCGTCATGAATTATGAATCCGGGGGCCTTACCTTTGATCACTTCATCACGCAACCGAATCATCATAGGATCATCTGCCTGTCTAGATTTGATTTCTTCGGTTAATGACGAAGTTATCTCCATCACGCACAGCTGTCCTTGGACTCTTTGTAACCACACTTCAATCCCTTCACGAATCATCTCTCGTTGAAGGCTAAGTTGGGATGTCAGCGTTTCCAGCATCTGAATAGAGACAGGCTTGCGGCTAAGTGCATCGGCCACTACATTTGCTTTGCCTGGATGATATAAAATCTCCAAGTCATAGTCCTTAATCAGTTCTAACCATCTTCTTTGCCGCATGTTCAACTCTTTACGATGAATATATACTTGATACTCTTATGATCCGTAAAGATCGGCGGTGAGTCCTGCATGATAATGCCTCCAAATCTTCAAGGCAAAACCACTGCTGCTAGCTCCAAATCATGTGTCGGGTAATTCACTTCATAAGGTTTCAGTTGTCGCGACGCATACGCGATCACCTTATCATTCTGCAACAACACGCACCCAAGTCCTTGGTTCGAAGCATCACTGTAAACTATGAATCCTTCAGTTCCTTGCGGAAGTGATAGAATCGGTGTCGTCGTCAATCTCTTCTTCAATTCATCAAAGCTAATCTGACATAATTCATTCCACTCAAACTTTTGAGTTTTCTGCAGAAGTCGAGTAAGTGGGCGGGAGACTTTAGAAAACCCTTCCACGAATCGACGATAGTATCCAGCAAGTCCTAAGAAGCTTCGGACCTCTTTCACGTTCTTTGGAGGCTTCCAATCCAGTATTGCTTCGATCTTCTGAGGATCTACTCGGACTCCTTTAGCTGACACCACATGGCCGAGGAACATTACTTCTTTTAGCCAGAATTCACACTTAGAAAGTTTGGCGTACAATTGTTCGTTCCTCAAAAGTCCCAATACAATCCGCAAATGCTGTGCATGTTCTTCCGGACTCTTAGAATACACCAGAATGTCATCGATAAACACGACCACAAATTTATCTAAAAATTCAATGAACACACGGTTCATCAATTGCATAAATACTGCAGGTGCGTTAGTGAGACCAAACGGCATCACCACAAACTCATAATGCCCGTAACGAGTTCTGAATGCTGATTTCGGAACATCAGATTCCTTAATCCTCAGTTGATGGTATCCTGATCTCAGATCGATCTTAGAAAATACCGTTGCCCCTTGTAACTGGTCAAACAAATCATCAATCCGTGGCAACGGATACTTGTTCTTAATCGTCATCTTGTTCAGCTCTCGATAGTCAATACACAGTCGGAGCGATCCATCCTTCTTTCGGACAAAAAGAACTGCACTCCCGGTGGTGAAACGCTTGGTGAATATAGCCCTTGTCCAAGAACTCCTCCACTGCTTCTTGATTCGTACATCTCAGTAGGTGCCATACGATACGTCGCCTTAGAAATTGGTGTCGCTCCAGGTTCCAGCTCAATAGTAAATTCCACATCCCTTCGTGGAGGTAGTCTAGGTAACTCGTCAGGAAACACATCTGGAAATTCGTTCACAACAGGAATGGATGAAAGTTCCACAATTTCATCTTCTTTCTTCATTGCGTAACACGCATCTGCATAACCCTGTCTTAACAATTTGACAGCTTTCATTGCCTTGATCAATTTTCCTGAACTTCCTGGTTTCCATCCCTCAAATAGAATCTCGGAACCATCGTCAGCGATCAGCGAGATATTCCTCCTTCGGTAGTTCACAATTGCTCCATATCGATTAAGCCAATCGTCTCCGAGTATTAGGTCATCTCCTTGCATTTCTATCACGATCAGGTTTGAGAGCCACTCTCTGCCCCCAAACGATACAGGGAAATTTCTAGTTTCTAAATTTCCGACAATCCTCTCTCCACTCGGTAAACCAACCACATAAGGTTCACAAGCATGAAAACCGAAAATATTCAAACGATTTACACAAGACAAAGATATGAAAGAATGTGTAGCTCCTGTATCGAATAAAACGCTAACTGGCTGGGAAAGAATGCGGACGATGCACGATGCGGCAATGAAGATCCCGATCGTCTGTCCTCCTCATCTCGCATGCACGTGGCGGAGCAGATCCGGCACTCGATGTCCCCTTTCGGTCCCATTGTCCTCTGCCTCGCCCGCGGCCAAAATTCTGAGGCATCTGAACACTTTGCTGCGTCTGTGGAATACTGGCCTCCTTCTGGACTGGCTGTGGTGTACGGGCTCTGAAAGACTTTGCAGCCTCTTCACAAAACACCGCCCGATGTCCCTCTCGTCCACAATCAAAACAAATCACGGCAGGAAGGGGGCAATTCCGCCGATAGTGCCCCGTCTGGGCGCAGTTAAAGCATTTCCTGGTAACATCAGTAATAGTTGATGTCGCCCCGAAATTCTTTCCGCTCCTAGCTGGGTGCGGAGGTTTCTTAAAAGAGTGAAAAGATGACTGGGCCTTACGGGCCCCGCTGTTTTTGTGCTCTGTGAAAGTACCAGAGACTTTCTGTTTCTTGTTTTCCGCAAATTTCTCCATGGCTGCTTCCTTGATCTCATATGCCAACGCCTTATCTTGGTATTGGCGGAGTGTGGTACATTCGAATCCGGACATGTACCTCTGAACTTCTGGTTTCATTCTCATATCGAAATGAATCATCATTTCTGCATCTGTTCTGACCAGATGCCGAACAAATGCCAGCTGCTGGTTAAACGTCTTGATCGCCTGGGATACTGGCACATCAGAAGGCTGAGCAGAGAAAAACTCCCGAACTTTGGCTTCCCTCACAGGACGAGGGCACATCGAGCTTCCATCATCAATCTAAACTCTGTCCCAATCGGCATCATGGTCTACCGGCCGGATGGCTTCCCACCATTCGACGCTTCCCTATCGTAAAATATTGAGCGATAGAGGCTCTCCTGTCGTCAGGCGATTAATTCCGCAAAGATCTTCTCCACTCCTTTAACCAATGATCCTGTGGGAGTCTCGAAATACCGTCAAATTTGGGTGGTTGCATCTTTGCTACTTCTTGCAGCCACCGGTCACCTCGATTTCCCATATCTGGGATCCCTTGCTGTCCCTCTCCTGCTGTAGCCCAACCGCCACTTGCATTCGGTCCACGACTGGGCGAACCGAGTCATCCGGTTCACCACTTGACGAAGGATATCTGCAAAGCAGATCTGGTTCATTATTAATAGACTGCTGCGGCTCGCCCGAGCTATGATCGGCTCGGTTAGAAGGCGACGCCTCCTTTCGGCATTTCTTCGTCGCGCCCACGACCGCGACCACGTCCACGTCCGCCTCTCAACATATGTAAGCATAAATACTCAATATACAGAAACAACATCGTTCTAATATTCGAGTATAAAGAGTTACAATATGCAAAGAACGAGATAGAGTTTAGGAACTTACAACCACCGTTCGCATGAAGACGTAGGCGGCGGTGATGTCATTCACGTCCGGTTATCCCAAAAGACATAAATGACCCTATTTTAACCCAACGGCCAAGATATCCATAATCTTAGCTCGATACCATATTCGTAACACCCCAATATGTTCGGGAATATTATAGCCGTAAATCCTTTACATAAGGATTTACAAGGTCAAGGATTGAACAAGTATAAAAGTCTTGTGCGAATGGAAATAACGGAATTACAAATACATCAGTTCTGACCAAATACAGAAACAGTACAATTGTCCAACAGAACTCAATATTACATCACCAAATTCAAAACATCACAAACGACTTCGTACTCGAGTACTTATTGAAAATAACGAATAAACGACGGATAAATAAACCCGGTCGGGACATCACTCTGCACCCTCGTCGTCATACAGTTCCAGTGGTTGTTTCCCCGCTCTCCTGGATCCTGAACACAAACAAAATGTTCACCCCCGAAGGGGTGAGCACAACGATGCTAGTACAAGTACCACAACATATTATTCATATCTCACGGTGAATAATAATAACGTAAACGACAAAATACCAACGAGTCTTCTCATACGAGAAATTCAAACATAACATATACAACTGATAATCACAACATGATATCAATACATACACATGGTAATTCCATCGATCCAGCGTTCACTGCCTAGAACCCACGATGATCCCGTCAGACCAACCCGTGGTGGAAAAACCCGTCGGATGATCCAGCGCACGCTAGCATAGATCCCCCGATGATCCCGTCGGACCAACACGAGGTGGACACACAATAACGACATACATGCACGACAATATGTATAACAACAATACATAAAACAATTAAGGTACTTGCCTCGATTTGAAGACAATAACAATACTTCCACGAAAATGAACACTCGAAGATCGTCCTCCTCAATCAATCACGTAACGAGACCAAACCTTAACAAAAGAAATGATATAGAGTTTATCTCACGTCGTATGAATGTTTAACAATTCGATTAGCGGTCAAACGTTCATAAACTGCAATCTGCCCGAAAATCTTAGCGCACGCTAAGTACTTCTGTGTAGCGTGCGTTACGTCTGCCCGATAGCGCACGCAAACAACAAAGCCTAGCGCACGCTAACGACGCATGGTCAGTACTTCACTGACCAGCCAACTGACTCGTCTGATGGTCCAGCGTACGTTACGTACCAAACGTAGCGCACGCTAACTACTGCTCGATAGCGCACGTTACATTGCATAGCATAGCGTGCGCTATCTATGCATGGCGCTTTCTTCACGAGCAAGAAACTGTTCTTGCCATGTTTGGAACAACGAAATCTTGCGTGATAATTCATGTTACTTCCATGAATACTATGTCTACACCCTCATGAATGATTATACGGATAAAGACAACTTCGGATTCAAGGTTATGCATGCCAATATAAAATCATATTCTTTTCCGACTTCAAATCTTCATACGACAATACGAAAAGCTAAACGGTTGATATCAACACCTCTATATCAGTCCATAATATCCTACTGAAGTTGATAAACGTCCTATATATACTAGATAAATCCTTCCATGATCAAACCTTTAGATTTATCTAACAATAAGGATGTTAACGTCTAGTCCAAGATTACTATGAAATCATCTATTAGATTCGGTTAACCAATGATAGAAGCTTCTCTTCACATATCCAAAGGTACTAAGATTCGAATCATGATGATTATAATCAAGGTATTCCGTGCTTATACAACTCACTATTCCAAACATGATATACTTGGATAATTCATCTATGAAAATCCATATCTTGTTAACATGATCATCCAAATCGTTAGAATCCAACTCTAAGTCTGGAGATAGATTGAACATACCTTAAAATGACGAAATCACTGAACCGTAAGGTAGAATCCAACTCCGGTTGGTTGTATGCCCTTCCAAGGTGCTATTCCACTTTCATGAACATTCCACGTGGTAACCAATGTATAAACATCAACAATATGTGTTCTAAGTGTATAAGAGTATTTCTACAACTCTCTGAACTCTCAAGATTGAGGAAAGTGCGAAAGAAATGCAAGCCAACACGGTTGATGTCCCATTTATAATTTTCTGCATTATTGATAAGTTAGCGCACGCTACTAAGCATCCCTTAGCGTGCGCTAATAATGGTTGACTTCAGATTTTGTCCGGGTGCGTCAGCGGGAATCTCATCCGGACCCATGTCCCGGCTGGCGCATGTGTTATCCGTCCCGCTCAATAATTGAGCTCTTAGCGCACGTTACTACTACCTGTGTAGCGTACGCTAATAGTGGCCCGATAGCGCGCGTTAAGATACATTCTTAGCGTGCGCTATCACAGGTTTGTTTGAGCAATTATACATGTTTCTATACTTATGCATAATGATATTAATGCACTAAATATCATACTCCAATAATCAAAATCACCAATCCGAAATAATACATGGTTGAATACAGATGAAATACACTGTAATAAATCCGGATATTACACTGGGCAGATTTTTTGACGAATGCCGGTTACGGCCGTAAGGCCTGCCGAGTACGGCCGTATGGGCCGAGTTACGGCCGTAAGGCACTGCCGGTTACGGCCGTAACCCTGCCGGCTATATATAGCCTGGGCTCGGCCACACCTGCATTTCTCACCTTTTTTACTCATTTTTGTTCGGCTGCGGACGGGAGGCTCGGGAAATCGAGTTCTTGTCCGATTTTAATCAATTCCAAGATGTTTTGGAAGATTCTTATTGATTATATCATCATCCAATCCGTGTTCTTCGTCGAATCAAGGTATATTTCTTGATTTTCCTCCAAGTTGACTTTTTGGGGAATTTGTTCTTGATTTCGATTCTAGTCCGATTTTGATGAATCGGTTGATGCTAGTGAACATTATTAATCGTGTTCTATGGATTGTATATCCATATTTTCGATTCATTCAACCCGATTGATGATTCTTAGGATCTTGAGGAACTTTGAACATTTAGTGTTCGATTAAATGCCTCAAAGAGTTTCTTTCGGTCGTTATGTTGATTTCGATTGATATTGTGTTATTGAATGAATTGTATTTCATTCAAGGTAGTTCGAGTACCTGTGTTTATCGGAGGACGCCGTTCGTTGTTCGTGGAAGGAATTCATCACCTTCGGTTGAGGCAAGTTTTATACTTGTACTAGTCAATGAGATTAATGTTATCATATATGTGTACGAATGTGTTGTATCATTTCGAGACTTAGTCTCTTCATGAATTCATTGATATTAAGAGATCGTTCGATGCGATACCTTTCGGCAATTATGCCAAATGTTTTTATTGTTCGTTAATGGCCGGTTCAAGGCATTGTGATACTCGTTGTTAATGTTATTATCGATCACCGGTTCGCGGTATCGATGTATCGATCGTTGTTGTTGATATTAATTTCGATTTAAGACGCCGTTGTAATCATTGTTATTAATGTTGGAGTTTTGTCCTTGAAGTTGTTTTGGCCGATTAAAGGCGTTGACGTATTCATTTCTCTTCTTCGTTGTCGGTAACCCATTAAAGGTGTCGAGGCATCCTTCGTATCATTGTTATCGATTGGCCGTTCTCAGGCAAATTGAAGTGTTCAATCATTCATAATATCATTGTTATAGATTGGCCGTTCTCAGGCAAATCGAAGTGTTCAATCATTCATCCTATCATTGTTATCGATTGGCCATTCTAAGGCAATCGAGATACTCAATCATTCATTGTATCATTGTTATCGATTGACCGTTTTAAGGCAATCGAGGTATTGAATCATCAGCTGCATCATTGTTATCGGTTGGCCATTCTAAGGCAATCGAGGTATTGAATTGGGGCTGTCGAGCACGGTGCCCATCCGTGAGTCATCGTTATCGTGTTGGCCGACTCAAGGTAGCACACTATCATTTTCGTGAATTCGATAATCTTCAGATCGTTGCCGTTTGTGATTAATTATATTTTGGAAGCTAGTCTCGGCTAGTGCTTATTATGGGTAAGTTTGGGGCTTGAACCTTCGCGGTTGGCTTCCCAACACCTACAACTCAGTAGGTCACGGTCGTGTTTATGATCTTATGGGTAAGCTTGGGGCTTGAACCTTCGCGGTTGGCTTCCCAACACCTACAACTCAGTAGGTCACGGTCGTGTTTATGATCTTATGGGTAAGCTTGGGGCTTGAACCTTCGCGGTTGGCTTCCCAACACCTACAGCTCAGTAGGTCACGGTCGTGGTTATGACCTTATTAGCCCTCATTAACTATAGCTTCGGGTTGTTCCGGTTTCATGTGATTGTGATATTCGACAGCTTCGGCTGAGTGGCTTTCAGGCCTTTGTGATTGTCTCGATAATTTCATTGGAGCCTTCGGGCATTGTGATTCATATTTAATTCAGTTCTGGTTTGGTTCATGTTGTGTAATTCATTGTGGTACTCTGTGATTATGATTCGCCGTTGGGCACTTATGTTCTAACCTGTCAAGCAGGTATTAATAGTATGCCGTGGGCATAGTGTTTCACGAATGCTCGATTCTTACATTGGTTTGTGAGCATCTCGTATCATTATTATCATTGTACCGTTTCATTCTGCCTTGGATGCATATCATGTTATACATGTATTTGATGTTCATTATCTGGATGACTGACCCCGTGGGGGCGGAACATGTTTTCATGTTTTAGGTGCTTGCGAGGAGAGAGTTGAGACACAGGGGCATGATGATGGCGAAGAGGCATTCGAGCGATACTAGTCCGAGTTGTTCATGTTGGTCAGTCAGTTGGAGTGTTCTTGCAATATCCGCAATTTTCGATTTTCGGTAAATTTCTTTTTTCGGCCGGAGTTCGTTTTGACAACTCTATCATGACCGTTTCGTCATTCCGAGAATGATTAATTCTGCACTTTTTGTCATCCGAGTTCGTTTCGGTGTCGTTTTGTTGAGTTCCGTGTCCTTAATCGACTTTTTCACGTGAGAGTTCGACTTTGTAAAGTCACCATTAATTCTTGGAAACTCCAAAAATTCTGAATCTTTTCAACATTATAGAGAATCAAGTTAGCTTTCCAATGGTTCAAACGGTGAGTCAATCAGAGTCCAGACGAAGGAGTTATGGTCGAAATAGCGAAGACTGCACGGTGTGCCTTTTTGGTGTTGAAGGGGGCTGTACCGTGTGCCGCGGCAAACTCAGGCTGTGCCACGGCACTAAGCTAATTCCTGGGCGTTCTTCTTCGCCCTGGGCCGTGGCACACTCATCCTGTGCCGCGGCACACGGGCTTTTTCTGCGTTTTTTAGCAGATTTGCGAGGAGAAAAACTTCATTTTTTCTCCTCTCTTCTTCCTCCTTCATCTTAGGCGATTGTGGGCGATTTTTGGGCGATTTTGAGTGCTCCCAAACTTGTAGAGATCATCCACCTCAAGTCTTGTTGTAGATTTTCGACCTCTACTTGAATCCTTCATCCAAATCAAGGTATTTTGGCTTGAACCCTTGTTTTTGTAGATTTGGGGATTTTCCTTTTTGATTTCGATTCCAATCCGTTTTTGATCAATTAATTGTTGTATAAACGTTGTTTTGAACTTGTTCTACAGATTGGATACTCGTATCCTTGGTTTGTTCGACCCGACGGGTGATTTCTTTGTTCTTGAAGGGTCTTGAACATTTAATGTTCGATTAAATGTTCGAATGAGTTCCCTTTGATAGTTTGTTGGGATTTCCGTTGTTTTGGCCTTGATTCTCATCGTAACCATGTGTTATTGTTCCTTCCGAAGGTTTATAGGTGTTCGAGGATTCCGATGTTGAATCCCGTTTGGTGATTGATGATTCGTGTGGTGTTATTCTCGTAATACTCGTGGTGCTATCACGTTCTTGTTATTGTTCGGGGGTTCGGGGCTATTCGACCGCGTCCTATCCGTCGTCTTATTGCGATCGTGATTTCGAGGCAAGTACCTTGTCCATACTATTCTTGTTTTGTGGATATGATAATTGGTGATCGTCTTGGTGTGTTTGTTTATTTGTTTGAAATGAGCTTTCAAAAGATTCGACTAGCCTCGTTAAAGGCCCTATTTCAAAACCGCGTGTGTTTTGTGATTGGTGTGTTTGATGAACGAGTATGTGACTCCTGTGGATATGTTTGGTGTGTTTGTGCACTTGGTGTTGCGTGTGGATGTATATTGTTTCATTTCGGTGCGTTGTGGTTTGACGATTACGTCGTGCTTTGTGTTTGTTGTCTTTGGTGGATTGTATGAATGTCCTTGTTGTGACGTGTTAATTGTGTGAATGTATTTCGCTCACCGTGGGTTGGTTCGACGGGGCCACGGTTGGAGTCCAATGGTATAGCCCTGGATTCACGAGTGCGGTTGCTTATGTTTTAGTGAATGTATTTTACTCACCGTGGGTTGGTTTGACGGGGCCACGACGGGAGTCCAATGGTATAGCCCTGGATTCACGAGTGCGGTTGCTTATGTTTTAGTGAATGTATTTTACTCACCGTGGGTTGGTTCGACGGGGCCACGACGGGAGTCCAATGGTATAGCCCTGGATTCACGAGTAAAACTTCACGAGTTGGTGTATATGATTTCGAAAACGCATTCTGCTCACCTTGGGAGGGTCCGACGGGGCCACGAAGGGAATCCAATGGTATAGCCCTGGATTCACGAGTTGGTGTTGTATTTTTGGTGACCAAGGTTTACGTATCTTGGGCGATTATATTGTATTGATTTTATTGTCCGCCGAAGACACGTGACGTGGGTTTTAACCCTGTGAACTGTTGTCGGTTTTCTATTGGCGAAAACAAAACCTTTGGGCTATGACCCTGTTGATTTTTGGAAAGATAAGGATTCGGTAATCCTAAATTGTTTTCTATTAAAACTCTCGATGGCATTTCAAACTGTTTTATAAATTGATTCCCTTTAACTTGTGGTCTTTGGTTTTGGAATGTTTACCCAAATTCTTGCCTCGGGAAGTACTTTTCGTTACGTTTGGATTTTTGAGGATTCCTGGTTATTGTTATTCGTGGAATGTGAATTGTATGGCTCGTATTTTTGCACTTGTACTTGCACTAGCAAAACAGTGGAGTTTTGCTAACCCCCGAGTATTCGGGGGGTGGATGTCTATTTTTGCATTCAGGTTTTGGAGCATGGCACATGGTCGGCACGAAGGATGATGAAAGATGAACGATACTAATCACACGAGGATCCGTTGATGTCATATTGGTCTAGTTGTATTTTCTTTTCCGCTGCAGTATCTTTTCCCCGTTGTACGGGAGTTTATTGTATTTTGACCCCTGCGTGGGTATGTGATTGGAATTGAGTTGTATGTTATTATTGAAAGACCAAATCGGTCTACTGAGTCAGTTAGCCTTGAAGGCATTGTCGAGATGTTAAATGTTGTTACCAGCCTGGTAGATCTTCAAGGAGAGGGTCTACGGCGTGTAATATCCCTGAGTGGATTGGGGGTGTTACAGTTCTCCAGTTTGTCAGTCATTGTCATTATGTATTACCCGAGCAGATGCTCGTGGGTGTTGTTGTATTTTATTTTTGGCCATGTAGGCCTATCGTTGTCGTTGAAATTCCTTATCGGAATATTGTGTCGGATATCATGGTAAGGACTATGATTTTCCCTTGTTGTTTAATTTAATGTATATTAGTCATGTTCGCCTGGTGGATCTCCTGGCGTGGGGTCCACGACACTGTAATAACCCAATAGGATTTCGGGGTGTTACACATATGCCTTCGGGTTATCCGGAAACGTTATCGAAGGTCTCCAATCTTGTGACTCCTCTATCGCTAAATTATTCTTCTCCTCAATTTCACTCCTCTTTTCACACCTCTCGGGCTGGTCCAACACCTCCTTCCCGCTTCTCAGACTGATCGCATTTAGACTTTCTCTAGGATTTGTCTCGGTCGTACTGGGAAATGCTCCCTCCGGGCGGGCTGTCAACACATTAGCAATTTGGCCCAGCTGGACTTCCAAGTTTCGAATGGAAGCGGAATGATTCTGCAATGTCGCTTCAGTACGGGTCATGAATTGACTCGTATTCGCCGCCAATTTCGCAATTGCTTCCTCGAGAGAAACTTTTGGAGCGGGAGGGGGCCGCTGTTGGTTTTGAGCAAACGGAGGCTGGTTCGAGTTCTGTCCGTTTTTCCACGAAAAGTTGGGATGATTACGCCACCCCGGATTATACGTGTTGGAGTACGGATTATTTTGCCGGTTTCCGTTTCCTACAAACTGAGCTTGTTCAATTTGGGGCTGCTCAAACGGATTTCCAACTTGACACTCCGCGCTAGGGTGGGATCCGTTACACCAATTGCAAGTCTCAATGGTAACGGGGGAAGGAGCATGCAAAAATGCTTGGAGCTGCTGCGTTAATGCTGCGACTTGGGCTGACAATGTGGATATCGGATCATTACTAGAAACTTCCATAACTCGCTTCGGCGTTAATCTTTCAGATGGACATTGATATGCATTTGCGGCCATAGCTTCCAACAACGAGTGTGCCTCGGCCATAGTCTTTCCCATCAAATCCCCACCGGCAGCTGCATCCACGAGAGTGCGTGTAGAGGCACTCAATCCATTGTAGAACGTCTGAATTTGAAGCCAGTCTGGAAGGCCATGATGTGGGCATCTCCGTAACAAATCTTTGTATCGCTCCCACGCCTCGTGGAGCGATTCCATATCATACTGACCAAAGGTGGTGATCTCGTTTCTCAATCTCGCTGTCTTAGAAGGTGGGAAGAATTTAGCAAGGAAGGCTTGCGCTAACTCTGCCCATGTTGTGATCGACCCCGGCGGTAAGGAATTCAGCCAAAATTTCGCTTTATCCCTCAAAGAGAAAGGGAAAAGCCTTAATCGGATAGCATCTTCAGTGACACCATTGTTCTTGAACGTGTCACAAATCTCAAGAAAAGAAGCAATATGAGCGTTTGGGTCGTCATTCGGCAATCCACAGAATTGGCTCGCCTGCACCATCTGAATAATAGCAGGCTTGATCTCGAAATTGTTGGCTTGGATTGTGGGACGCCGAATCCCCGAAAAATTCGCATTAATCTGCGGCATAGCATAATCTCGAAGTGCCATTTCCGGTTGAGCTTGTTGCACAATATTATTTCCTCCTGGAATTTCGATATTTTCGGCCATGGTCACCATCGTCTGTAACTCTCGTTTCTCCTTCTTGTTCCTTCGAAGAGTGCGCTCGAGTTCCGTATCCAAAGGTAGTAGGCCTTCGTTACCGAATTTTCTCATGCACTACGCGAAAGATCCTGAAAGGAAAAACAAATAAATAAAATTAAATACACAAAAATAAGTAAAATAAAAACGTTCAAACTAAGACTAGAAATACTGAAATCGATATTAGCTAAATTTCAGTCCCCGGCAACGGCACCAAAAACTTGTTGCGATATTTCTTGAACGCAAGTGTACGTTATCGTATACAAGTAATAAAGTGATGAGTGAGTATCGTTCCCACGAGGACTGAATCACTAACTACCGATTTTTATGTATTCTAGTTTTATCTGAACAATCGAACTTGGGTTTTGCGATTAATTACTAAAAGAATTAACAAAAGATTAAACAGTAAAAAACGATCGCTTGAGGAAAGAAAATCAAATGATGAATAAGTCTAGGATTCTGAATCCACCTCGGTTTATCTGAATTTACTCTCGATTATCTGAAGTTAATAATTTTCCCAATTTATTGAAGGCGAAGACTGCTAATATATTCTACCGCCTCTCCCGAGTTCAATATATTTTTCTAAAGGCGAATAATGCACTCTATCCCTAGGTGAATTAATTCGTCAATAGGCAAAAAGCATAAAATCTCCAAAATGCCACGTAGTTCCTATGAGTATATTCCTCTCTCACAGAATAAAACGGTCCTCACCAATAGTTCCTCACCAATTCTCCTCTCCTGATTCGAATTGAATGATTAAAACAATACAACTATTGGCCAGATAATTGAAAGCATTAAACATGATTGGGAAAACTCAACAAAAAGGTAATTAATTAGATAATCTCAATGCAAATCCGTCGAAACGTAGGTTTCATCAAAATCCTAGATTAGGGTTTTAGCCTGACATGCTAATAAATGACAATACAGAATTAATAAATAGAAGCATGAAAATCAAACGCAGATGAAGCTCGGATTCCTCCGTTCTTCGGCTTCCGCCCTCTGCTCTTGAAGTCTTCTGCTTCTCTTCCTCTTCTGCCGTCTCCTCACGATTCTCTAATTCCAAGTTCCCCAAAGATTCAAAGATAAAAGATGATTAATTAGGGTCTTAAACCCTTATTTATAGCTCTACACAGTCTCCAAATCGCGTCCGTGTGAGTAGGTCGAGAACTGGCTTCGAAACGGCCCAAATCCGCGCGGAGGACACAAAAACCGCCTAGTGTGCCGCGGCTCACTAAATTTGTGCCGCGGCACATGGCCTTCAGCTGGATGCCTGGGCGCCATTTAATTCATCTGTGCCGCGGCTCACCTGGACTGTGTCGCGGCACAGAGTACAGTCTACTTTGTGCCCGCTGGTTGTCTTCCTGTGCCGCGGCCCTGCTTCCTTGTGCCGCGGCTCACGGCCAAAATTTGCCGTTTTCGCCCGTTTCACCTCGTTTTAGCTTCCAGACTCCAATCTCCTAACAAACATACAAAATTAAGGCATTAAAAGCTCATTTAAGCAAATTCACTCTTCAAAACAATACAAAATAATGATAAATAAGCGTATAAAAATACGCCTAACAAATACCCCCAAACTTAAGCCTTTGCTTGTTCTCAAGCAAAAAGAATTAATTTCAATCAAAAGAATGTCGTGAATAATCGTGCGACTCATAGTGCTCTACCTAATCAATACTATCCTGAAATTCTCTCTGAAAAATACGAGTATCGTAATAGCGAGCTGCACTCAGAACACTGATTCTACAAAGTAACCAAGTTCAATCCTAATTACTCGTTCATGAAGAAAATCCAACTCAAAGATTAACAAACGTGAATCAAATCGACCGTAAATATGAAAGGTTAAAATAAACAAGCTAGTTCGCCCCGTTCCACAGTCTAATGGCAAATTTTCACGAGTTTCCTAAAAATAATCCTCGGACAGTATTCCCTTATATATATATGCTCAAGAAATTGATTCGAGATGAAAAAATAAAAGAAAAGGGAGAAGACATACCTTGATCGGTGAGAAGAAAAGGCTTCTGGCTTATGATTTTGTGTAATAATGTAGTTTACTGAATTTGCTGTATAATGAGATGTAGTGTGTGTGGTTTTCTGCTGTTCATCGTGAATTGTAGGTATTTTTCCTTCTTATACTGATTTTATTAACTGCTGATTAATATCCCATCACCTCCACTAAGGTGGTTAATGTAGGAAAACTCTCCCATGTTCTGATCGTGTGTGAGTGGGAGAGGATGTTGGGCTTGGCATTTGGGCCGGGGTATTGGGTTAGACAATAAAATAGGAATTGGGTTGAATATTATAATGATAATTGGGCTCTTAATTAATTATAGGATTTGGGCTGAGTATTATAATGGGTTTGGCTTAGGCCGCCCCAAAGTGAATGGATTAAAATTAATTAAAATGGACTTGTGAAATCTTATGGGTAACAATTAATATCGCTTAAAATATGACTCAGGCCTAGAAATGACGATATGAAATACGATGAAATAAAACGAGGAATGACACGACAAATCACATGACTGGACATGAATTATAATGACATAAATGAATTTGTATGATCATGAATTAAATGTTAAATTATTCGGGCATTAATTTAATAAAATTGAACATGTTTTCTATAATTCACAATAAATGTATATGCGAAATCGGGGCGTTACAACTACTAAATTGACTAGTAACTAGTGCTTTTCAAGAATTATTGTTTCTATTTTTTTCTAAAATATTTATCAACGATCCAACCATACAGATGTCAATATATATATATATATATATATATTTATATATATATATATATAATTGAGTGATGTTCCCAAATTTGTAAAAAATAAAAAATTAATTTGGTTTGAGATCTTAGCAAGCCACTACTAAATTGACTAGTACAATAACTAGTGCTTTGTTCCGGATTTTTGTTTCTATTTTTCTTAAAATAGTTCTCGACGATCCAACCGTACGGATGTCAACATATATCTAATTGAGTGATATTCCCAAATTTTTGAAAAATAAAAATTATATTGGTTTGAGGTCTTAGCAAACCACTACTAAATTGACTAGTAACTAGTGCTTTTCACGAATTATTGTTTCTATTTTTTTAAAATATTTATCAACGATCCAATCGTACAAATGTCAATATATATCTAATTGAGTAATGTTCCCAAATTTTCAAAAAAATAAAAAATTAATTTGGTTTGAGATCTTAGCAAACCACTGCTAAATTGACTATTACAATAACTGGTGCTTTATCCCGGATTTTTGTTTCTATTTTTCTTAAAATAGTTCTCGACGATGCAACCGTACGGATGTCAACATATATTTAATTGAGTGATGTTCCCAAATTTTCATAAAATGAAAAATTATATTGGTTTTAAATCTTAGCAAACCACTACTAAATTGACTAGTAACTAGTGCTTTTCACGAATTATCGTTTCTATTTTTTTAAAATATTTATCAACGATCCAACCGTACAAATGTCAAGATATATCTAATTGAGTGATGTTCCCAAATTTGAAAAAGTAAAAAATTAATTTGGTTTGAGATCTTAGCAAACCACTACTAAATAGACTAGTACAATAACTAGTGCTTTGTCCCGGATTTTTGTTTATATTTTTCTTAAAATAGTTCTCAACGATCCAACCGTACAAATGTCAACATATATCTAATTAAGTGATATTCCTAATTTCCAAAAAATAAAAAATTATATTAGTTTGATATCTTAACAAACCACTACTAAATTGACTAGTAACTAGTGCTTTTCACGAATTATTGTTTGTATTTTTTTCTAAAATATTTATCAACGATCCAACCATACAGATGTCAAGATATATCTAATTGAGTGATGTTCCCAAATTTATAAAAAATAAAAAATTAATTTGGTTTGAGATCTTAACAAGCCACTACTAAATTGACTAGTACAATAACTAGTGCTTTGTCCCGGATTTTTGTTTCTATTTTTCTTAAAATAGTTCTCGACGATCCAACCGTACAGATGTCAACATATATCTAATTGAGTGATGTTCCCAAATTTCCAAAAAATAAAAAATTATATTTGTTTGAGATCTTAGCAAACCACTACTAAATTGATTAGTAACTAGTGCTTTTCAGGAATTATTGTTTCTATTTTTTTTTAAAATATTTATCGACGATCCAACCGTACAGATATCAATATATATCTAGTACAATAAAAAATTAATTTGGTTTGAGATCTTAGCAAACCACTACTAAGTTGACTTGTACAATAACTAGTGCTTTGTCCCGAATTTTTGTTTCTATTTTTCTGAAAATAGTTCCCGACGATCCAACCGTACGGATGCCAACATATATTTAATTGAGTCATGTTTCCAAATTTCCAAAAAATAAAAAATTATATTGGTTTGAGATATTAGCAAACCACTACTAAATTGACTAGTAACTAGTGATTTTCACGAATTATTGTTTCTATTTTTTTGTAAAATATTTATCAACGATCCAACCGTACAGATGTCAAGAAATATCTAATTGAGTGATGTTCCCAAATTTACAAAAAATAAAAAATTAGTTTGGTTTGAGATCTTAGCAAGCCACTACTAAATTGACTAATACAATAACTAGTGCCTTGTCCCGGATTTTTGTTCCTATTTTTCTTAAAATAGTTCTCGACGATCCAACTGTACGGATGTCAACATATAATTAAGTGAGTGATGTTCCCAAATTTCCATAAAATAAAAAATTATATTGGTTTGAGATCTTAGCAAACCACTACTAAATTGACTAGTAACTAGTGCTTTTCACGAATTATTGTTTCTATTTTTTTTTAAAATATTTACCAAAGATCCAACCATACAGATGTCAATATATATCTAATTGAGTGATGTTCCCAAATTTTCAAAAAATAAAAAATTAATTTGATTTGAGATCTTATCAAACCACTACTAAATTGACTAGTACAATAACTGGTGCTTTATCCCGAATTTTTGTTTCTATTTTTCTTAAAATAGTTCTCGACGATCCAAATTTACGGAAGTCAACATATATCTAATTGAGTGATGTTCCCAAATTTCCAAAAAATAAAAAATTAATTTGGTTTGAGATCTTAGTAAACCACTACTAAATTGACTAATAACTAGTGATTTTCACGGATTATTGTTTCTATTTTTTTAAAAAAATTATCGATGATCCAACCGTATAGATGTCAAGATATATCTAATTGAGTGATGTTCCCAAATTTTCAAAAAATAAAAAATTAAATTGGTTTGAGATCTTAGCAAATCACTACTAAATTGACTAGTAACTAGTGATTTTCACGGATTATTGTTTCTATTTTTTTAAATAATTTATCAACGATCCAACCGTACGGATGTCAAGATATATCTAAGTGAGTGATGTTCCCAAATTTTCAAAAAATAAAAAATAATTTGGTTTGAGATTTTAGCAAACTACTACGTATTTTAGATAAAGTACGTGCTTTAGATAACGATTTTAATCTTTCGTTGTTTGAAGTATGATTAAATATAAAATATCAAAAAACACTTGCCTGAGTCACACAACGGTTTTATGACGTTGTGTGAAATGTAATAAAACAAGCATAGTTAAAAATATTTGTCTTATTTCAACAACGGTTTGACGTGGAATTGTCTTAAGCTAATTCCCACAATATATATTTAAAACGGTTGTCTAATCCTCCAAGTTTGCACAACACCAACGACAAAAAGCCTTGTCTGATTGTTTTTTCTAGACAACGGTTTTTAAACCGTTGTAATGTTCTTGGATTACACAATACTTTTTCGAGGATGAAAATAAACCGTTGTCTGTTAATTTCAGCCAATACTTTTTCGGCCGACTGTTGTCTGATTAATGTTGTCCGATTCCATTTTTCCTGAGTGTATATATAACTTAATTAGGAAGGTTGAGCTTACGAGTATCGTAATAGCGAGCTGCACTCAGAACACTGATTCTACAAAGTAACCAAGTTCAGTCCTAATTACTCGTTCATGAAGAAAATCCAACTCAAAGATTAACAAACGTGAATCAAATCGACCGTCAATATGAAAGGTTAAAATAAACAAGCTAGTTCGCCCCGTTCCACAGTCTAATGGCAAATTTTCACGAGTTTCCTAAAAATAATCCTCGGACAGTATTCCCTTATATATATATATATATGCTCAAGAAATTGATTCGAGATGAAAAAGTAAAAGAAAAGGGAGAAGACATACCTTGATCGGTGAGAAGAAAAGGCTTCTGGCTTATGATTTTGTGTAATAATGTAGTTTACTGAATTTGCTGTATAATGAGATGTAGTGTGTGTGGTTTTCTGCTGTTCATCGTGAATTGTAGGTATTTTTCCTTCTTATACAGATTTTATTAACTGCTGATTAATATCCCATCACCTCCACTAAGGTGGTTAATGCAGGAAAACTCTCCCATGTTCTGATCGTGTGTGAGTGGGAGAGGATGTTGGGCTTGGCATTTGGGCCGGGGTATTGGGTTAGACAATAAAATAGGAATTGGGTTGAATATTATAATGATAATTGGGCTCTTAATTAATTATAGGATTTGGGCTGAGTATTATAATGGGTTTGGCTTAGGCCGCCCCAAAGTGAATGGATTAAAATTAATTAAAATGGAATTGTGAAATCTTATGGGTAACAATTAATATCGCTTAAAATATGACTCGGGCCTAGAAATGACGATATGAAATACGATGAAATAAAACGAGGAATGACACGACAAATCACATGACTGGACATGAATTGTAATGACATAAATGAATTTGTATGATCATGAATTAAACGTTAAATTATTCGGGCATTAATTTAATAAAATTGAACATGTTTTCTATAATTCACAATAAATGTATATGCGAACTCGGGGCGTTACAACTACTAAATTGACTAGTAACTAGTGCTTTTCAAGAATTATTGTTTCTATTTTTTCTAAAATATTTATCAACGATCCAACCATACATATGTCAATATATATATATATATAAATAATTGAGTGATGTTCCCAAATTTGTAAAAAATAAAAAATTAATTTGGTTTGAGATCTTAGCAAGCCACTACTAAATTGACTAGTACAATAACTAGTGCTTTGTCCCGGATTTTTGTTTCTATTTTTCTTAAAATAGTTCTCGACGATCCAACCGTACGGATGTCAACATATATCTAATTGAGTGATATTCCCAAATTTCCAGAAAAATAAAAATTATATTGGTTTGAGGTCTTAGCAAACCACTACTAAATTGACTAGTAACTAGTGCTTTTCACGAATTATTGTTTCTATTTTTTTAAAATATTTATCAACGATCCAATCGTACAAATGTCAATATATATCTAATTGAGTAATGTTCCCAAATTTTCAAAAAAATAAAAAATTAATTTGGTTTGAGATCTTAGCAAACCACTGCTAAATTGACTATTACAATAACTGGTGCTTTATCCCGGATTTTTGTTTCTATTTTTCTTAAAATAGTTCTCGACGATGCAACCGTACGGATGTCAACAAATATTTAATTGAGTGATGTTCCCAAATTTTCATAAAATGAAAAATTATATTGGTTTTAAATCTTAGCAAACCACTACTAAATTGAATAGTAACTAGTGCTTTTCACGAATTATCGTTTCTATTTTTTTAAAATATTTATCAACGATCCAACCGTACAGATGTCAAGATATATCTAATTGAGTGATGTTCCCAAATTTGAAAAAGTAAAAAATTAATTTGGTTTGAGATCTGTAATATCCGCAGTTTTTCTTCTTTTTCCGATATTCCCATTTTGGTGTATTTTTATTTTCGGTAGCTCGCTTGTAACCATGTCGACATTTTGAATTTATGTTATTCTTGGAGTTTCTCCATCTGGGATGATCCTGGTGATATTTTGATATTATTCCGTTTTATGTCATGTATTATGGCATGGACGTTCTATTCTCGTGGAACTCGTTCGCTTTGTAATTTCTTTGGTTTCACGAGTTCGTATAGCTGAATTGTTCGCGTTGGGAGTTTCGATTTGTTAATCCGACGTCAGACGCGGATTTTGAACGCTTGGGCCGTTTCATAATTTCTCTAAGTTGCGGGGTGGTTTCCATCCATGTCTATTCGAACCCTCGAGTAGTCGGAATCACGTTTCATTTTTTTATCTTTGTCGTTGGCTTGAATCATGGAAGTATATCCGTTGGTAGCAGATACGCCTCGTTACTTCCCGATCATTTCCTCGCCGAGAAGTGATCCGTGTTTCGCTTTGCCTCGTGCTATGTTACGGCCGTAGCCGCATTGTTACGGCCGTAATGCTTGAGAGTTACGGCCGTAAGTTTCCCTATACGGCCGTAATATGAGTTCGCTTTTCGCACTTGATTCCAAAGTTGGGCGTAACACTCTAGAGTTACGGCCGTAAGTATTGATACGGCCGTAATGGTGTCTTGATACGGCCGTAAGTGTCGCTCGTAAATTTGGCCCAGCTTTCATTCTCGAACTGCGTTACGGCCGTAAGGCTGATGAGTTACGGCCGTAATGTCCCTATGTTACGGCCGTATGTCATGGATGTTACGGCCGTAACACCGGCAAGTATATAAACTGGCAGCAACCGTGTTTTTTCTCATTTCTCACCTCTCTCACTTCTCTACGCGACGGGAACGACTTGGAGAGCTAGGTTTCGCCCGATCCTCGCCCAAACACCATTGTAGAAGTATATTCAAGCTTCATATCATCAACCTATCACTAATCATTCGTTGTTCATCGTCAAATCAAGGTAAAATTTCCTAGAACCCTATTTTGGGAAAGATTTGGGGGTTTTCACGTTTTCGTCCGATCCGTTCCGTTTTGCTAGTTAATTCATGATGAATATGATAAATCTTGTTGGTATTCCTCGTTTCCCTACGATTCATGGTGTATTTCGTAGTATCTTTCGTTATCGAGAGGGTTTGGTTGTGGTCCGCCCTCGTTGTTGTTTTTGTACGAATATACATGAATCGTAGGCGGGTTTTCGGGTGTATTCTATTTCCGAAATAATTTAGAAGTGGTTGTGATTGTGCTATTCGAATCGTTAGGTTCATTTTCGTCGGTTCCTCGCGGTCGTGCTTGGTTCTTCCGTTCCGTTCGTGTCGCCGTCTATTTAATCGAGGCAAGTATCCTTATGAACTTACAATCTTGACATAGTAGTTTTGTGTGAGAATTGTGTGTGTGTGTATACTCACTACGGGTTAGACCCGACGGGGTCTCGGTAGGGCTCCACGAAGCTGTGGAACCGCGAGTTGCTTTTAACCACTACGGGTTAGATCCGACGGGGTCTCGGTAGGGATCCACGAAGCTGTGGGTCCGCGGTTAATTGTGGTGCATTTTACAAATGTGGTTTGATTATTGGCATTTCCGGAAATGAGTGTTTTGGAACTATGATTTCTTGATTGCATGCATTACTATATGTGTAAGATGTTGATTGTTCATTTGGTTACTTGTACTAGCGTAATTGCTAACCCCTATGGGGACCCGTCTTGGGGAAATTCGTTTTATGAATTTCAGGTCAGGTTAATCGAGACGAGCGGGCGCTGGACCAGTACGCGGATGATGGCCGTGCGTGATGATTGTGCACGAGTGACGTCTTAGTGTCTTTTATCTTTTCACCTTTTGTGGATTTTGAACTAATAGTAGTACTCGAGTACTTAAGAGTTCTTGTTCGTCTGGATTGTATTGTCGTCTATTATGTTTGTGTTGGATGATGGTGTTATGTTTGACCGGTTGGACCGGGTGGATTATTCTGTTTTGCGTCTTTATGACGAGGTGTTATTTTGTCGTTTCTGTGAGTCGATGAGTATGATGTCTGTTCAGCCTGGTGGGTCCCATATAGGGATTCACGGCGCTGTAATATACCTCGAATATCTTGGGGGTGTTACAGAAAATGGTATCAGAGCACTAGGTTTATGGATACCTAGGCTTGTCGGTTTATTGGGTCTTGTAGTGTTTAGTTTTGCACATCATCGTCACGCTGCCATGATTCCGGTACTACCAGTGTCCGTAAGTTTTCCTCCCTCTGTTCATTATTTCCTTATATCGTACCTTTGATTCTCGACTTGTGATTGTTCTTTTCTCGTACTTACCCTCGTATGGCTTTTGCTACTTATTTAACTCCAGTATGGATGCTGGAAGAGGTCGTGGTCGTGGTCGCGGTCGTGGTCGTGGACGCGTCCGGGGACGTGGGGCAGCCGGTGGGGCGGCCACGTCCACGATCTTCGAGCCGGGCAAGACGGGCGATCACGGCCATGCTTCCTCTCGAGCGCGCCGACCTTGGTATTGCGGCCGTTATGCAAAGAAATGGTGAATCAAATGGCGGCGATAGCTCGGGCGGTTCGAACCGATCCGGCCCATGCTAATCGGGCGGAGCGGACCGTTGGCTTCAGGATGTCATCAAGATGCATCCTCCTCGGTTCGGGAGCTTGGACCCGATTGGGTAGGAAGGGTGGATCAAGGAGATATCTAAAGTCTTCACTGCTACCAATCCCCGAGGACCGTAAAGTCCCTATTGCTCAATACTTTCTCACAGTGGGACGCTACGGATCGGTGGGAGGCCGTGGGCCCAAAGATCATGCCGTCGTGCCGAGTTTCAAGAATTGATGGAGATCAATATTGCCGTGGCCGCCGATGTGCTCGGGTACATGCTTTTTATGATGCTCAATCGCGGGATATCCCCATATCTCAAGCTATTGCTGATTTTAACAAGGAGTTGGGTTATGTGAAGACCCAAGTTGTCGAAGAGAGTCACAAAATTTTCCATTTTTCCAGACGGATGAAGTTGTCGATCCGGGACTATATGTCGGGGCTCGTCGTACTACCTTGAAAGATTACCGAGCAGGGGCCCTTGCTTACGATATGTCCGTGACGGCGAGTGAGGCGGCTCGCGAGAGCAAGAAGCGTAAGTCTCACGGGAATTTTTCAGCCACAAAGGTGGAGGTCGCAGAAATTCCACCTGCTAACTTTTCCGCCGGGCAAGGCTCACTCGATCTCTCGGGTTTCCCAAGGCGGCAAAGGCCCCTTCTCGAGAGGTGAAGTGCTTTAACTGTGGCTAGCAGGGCCACATCAGTCGTATTTGTCCGAACCCTTTGCTGACGTGTAATCAGTGTGGCCAGCCGGGTCACAAAGCGGCTTTCTGTGCTGAGAGGGAGAAAATCCTTGGTGCCCGGGCTTCCATTCCAGCGCCTAGGGAACCAAGTGTGAATCAGGGATCGTTTGCTCCTCAATCTCCGCCGAGTGCTATTCGGGGGAGAGGTCGGGGTCAGCCCTCTAAAGGGGGAGCTTCCAGTGTCGGCTCAGCCCACCCGCGTGTCTATGAGATGCGGAGAGCCGATGACCCAGCGGCTACCGTGGCGACAGGTACCGTTTATATTCTTTCTCATCCTGTCAGTGTGCTTTTCGATTCCGGTGCTATGCATTCGTTCATATCTTTGGATTGTGTGCGCCGTTTGAGTCTCGACTGTTTGACGCCTTGTGAACCCTTCATCGTTAAGCTTCCTAGCGGTGATAGGATCGTTGGTGATCAGGAGGTTCGAGACTGTTCTATACTTATTTGTGAGAGGATTTGGCCCTCTAATCTTATTGTTGTGAGTATCGAGGGTGAGGATTTGATTCTTGGGGATGATTGGCTTGAGCGGCATGGAGCGATCATGAACTACCGCACGAGAATCATCACTATGTTAGCCGAAGACGGCACCGAGCACTCTTTCGCCGGGCGAAAGAGGGGGAACCAGAATTGCTATTAACGCCTTGAAGGCGATGAGACTCTGCGAAAGGGGTGTACCGGCTATTGTGCTACGCCTTGCAAAGTGAGAGTGGTGGAGTCGAGCTTTCGTCGATTCCAATCGTTAGCGAGTTTCTGATGTATTTCTGACGAGTTACCGGGATTGCCACCGGATCGTGAGGTCGAGTTTGCTATAGAGTTAGAGCCGGGCGCGGCTCCTATTTCGAAGGCGCCCTATCGCATGGCACCTTCAGAGATGTCCGAGTTGAAGAAGCAGTTGAGTGAGCTTCTTGAGTCGGGGTATGTTCGACCGAGCGCCTCGCCTTGGGGCGCACCGGTCCTATTTGTGCGGAAGAAGGATGGTTCACTACGTTTGTGTATCGACTATCGCAAACTAAACAAGGTGACCATCAAGAACAAGTATCCTTTGCCGAGAATTGATGACTTGTTCGACCAGTTGTAGGGAGCTGCAGTATTCTCGAAGATCGATCTGAAATCGGGGTACTATCAGCTCCGGATGAGGGAGTCCGATGTGCCGAAAACAGCTTTTCAGACGAGATACGGACACTATGAGTTTGTAGTTATGCCTTTCGGGTTAACTAATGCGCCGGCGGTGTTCATGCAGTTGATGAACAAAGTCTTTATCGAGTATTTGGATAAGTGTGTCGTCGTTTTTATTGACGATATTCTTATTTATTCGAGGAACGAGGAAGAGCATGCCCATCATTTGCGAGTAGTATTAGACATCTTGAGGACCGAGCAACTCTATGCGAAGTTCTCGAAATGTGAGTTCTGGCTGAAGGAAGTGATGTTTCTAGGTCACGTGATTTCAGCCGAGGGGGTTCGTGTGGATCCACAGAAGATAGAGGCCGTATTGGATTGGGCACCGCCCAAGAATGTGAAGGAGATCCGTAGTTTCTTGGGTTTGGCTGGCTACTACCGTAGGTTCGTCGAGGGTTTTTCGAAACTAGCTCGGCCACTTACTCAGTTGCTCCAGAAGTCCGAGAAGTTCGTCTGGAATGACGAAAGGCAGTCGAGTTTTGAGGAGCTGAAGAGGCGTTTGACTTCAGCCCCGGTTTTGGCGTTGCCATGTGGCAACGAGGGTTTTGCCGTTTATAGTGATGCTTCAGGACGTGGTCTCGGGTGCGTATTGATGCAAAGACGGCAAAACCATTGCCTATGCGCCGAGACAGCTTGAGGCCGTATGAGCCGAACTACCCTACTCATGATTTGGAGTTAGCGGCGATGCTTTTGCGCTCAAGATTTGGCGTCACTATCTTTTCGGCTCTGCATGTCGATTTTTACCGATCATAAAAGTCGAAATACATATTTACCATGAGAGTTGAATATGAGGCAGAGGAGGTGGTTAGAGCTGATTAAGGATTATGACCTCGAAATCCTTTATCATCCGGGCAAGGCGAACGTCGTGGCCGACGCCTTGAGTCGGAAACCGGTTGCGTTGCGAACGCTTGAGATCTTTACGTCTCAGTCTGAGCTTCGGCGGGCTTTGATCGAGTTAGATGTTGAGGTTTTGATGACTGGGGCTGTCGGGCAACTTTGTGCTTTAGAGATTTCGTCGTCTTTGATCGATGAAATTAAGCTGAAACAGTTAGAGGATCCGATGATTACTCAAATCCGAGAGAACGTTCCTAAAGGAAAGTCCCCTGGGTTTGTGATCCATGAGGATGGTGTTTTGAGATTTCAGAGTCGGCTTTGTGTACCGAATGACTCGGAGTTGAGACAGAGTATTTTGCGTGAGGCCCATACTACACCTTACTCCGTTCATCCTGGTTCGAGTAAGATGTACAAGGACCTGAGGAGGAATTTCTGGTGGAATAATATGAAGGAGGAGGTCGCACAGTTTGTGGCGAGATGTTTGACTTGTCAGCAGGTCAAAATCGAGCATCAGCGACCGGCCGGATTATTGCAGTCACTTCCCATTCCGGAATGGAAATGGGAAGATATAACGATGGATTTCGTCACGAGTTTGCCGAGATCGAGGTCGGGCATGAATATGGTGTGGGTGATTGTTGATCGTTTGACCAAGTCGGCACATTTTCTGGGCATCAAGGACACTTGGGGCCCGGAGAAGTTAGCTCGTGTGTTTATCGCGCAGATTGTGAGGCTTCACGGTACTCCGAAGTCTATCGTTTCGGATCGTGATGGCCGTTTTGTATCTCACTTTTGGCAGGCGGTGCATAAGGCGTTGGGTACTCGTTTGCGTTTGAGTACCTCTTTTCATCCCCAGTCAGATGGACAGTCGGAACGCACTATCCAGACGTTCGAGGATATGTTGCGCGCTTGTGCTCTCGATTGAGCGATGAATCGGAGGAGCATTTGCCATTGATCGAATTCACGTACAACAATAGTTGGCACGCGTCAATTCGGATGGCACCGTATGAGGCACTTTATGGACGGCGATGTCGATCACCGATTTGTTGGAATGAGGCGTCCGATTTGATCGGGACAGAGCCAGATGTCGTTTTAGAGACGAGGCGGAAGATAGAATTAATTCGGGAACGGATGTTGACTGCCCAGAGTCGACAGAGGTCATATGCCGATGTTCGTCGTCGACCTTTGGAGTTCGAGGTGGGAGACCACGTTTTACTAAAGGTGTCGCCGACGAGAGGTGTTTTCCGTTTCGGGAAAAAGGGGAAGTTGAGTCCGAGATTTATCGGGCCCTTCGAGATTCTCGAGCGAGTCGGTGGGTTAGCATACCGTTTGGCGTTACCTCCGGCCTTGAGTCACGTCCATAGCGTTTTTCATGTTTCCCAGCTGAGGAAGTATGTTCCGGATCCTAGTCACGTCATCGATTATGGGGAGATTGATGTTGCCGAGGATATTACTTTTGAAGAACGTCCTTTGAAGATTTTGGAGCACCGTGAGAAACGACTTAGGCATAAGACCATTCCCTTGGTCAAGGTGCAGTGGGCGAGGCATGGTGTCGAGGAGGCAACTTGGGAAACCGAGGATAGCGTGCGTGCTAAGTACCCTGAGTTGTTTGTTTCTTAAGTTTCGGGACGAAACTTATTTTTAGAGGGGTAGATTGTAATATCCGCATTTTTTCTTCTTTTTCCGATATTCCCATTTTGGTGTATTTTTATTTTCGGTAGCTCGCTTGTAACCATGTCGACATTTTGAATTTATGTTATTCTTGGAGTTTCTCCATCTGGGATGATCCTGGTGATGTTTTGATATTATTCCGTTTTATGTCATGTATTATGGCATGGACGTTCTATTCTCGTGGAACTCGTTCGCTTTGTAATTTCTTTGGTTTCACGAGTTCGTATAGCTGAATTGTTCGCGTTGGGAGTTTCGATTTGTTAATCCGACGCCGTATCGCGGATTTTGAACGTTTGGGCCGTTTCGTAATCTCTCTAAGTTGCGGGGTGGTTTCTATCCATGTCTATTCCGAACCCTCGAGTAGTCGGAATCACGTTTCATTTTTTTTATCTTTTGTCGTTGGCTTGAATCTGTTGGAAGTATATCCGTTGGTAGCAGATACGTCTCGTTACTTCCCGATCATTTCCTCGTCGAGAAGTGATCCAGGTTTCTGCTTGCTATCTCAGGCTATGTTACGGCCGTAAGCCGCATTGTTACGGCCGTAATGCTTGAGAGTTACGGCCGTAAGTTTCCCTTATACGGCCGTAATATGAGTTCGTTTTCTGCACTTGATTCCAGTGGGGGGGTTACGGGCGTAACACTCTAGAGTTACGGCCGTAAGTATTGATACGGCCGTAATGGTGTCTTGATACGGCCGTAAGTGTCGTTCGTAAATTTGGCCCAGTTTCATTCCTGGAACCGTTACGGCCGTAAGGCTGGTGAGTTACGGCCGTAATGTCCCTATGTTACGGCCGTATGTCATGGATGTTACGGCCGTAACACCGGCCAGTATATAAACTGGCAGAAACCGTGTTTTTTCTCATTTCTCACCTCTCTCACTTCTCTACGCGACGGGAACGACTTGGAGAGCTAGGTTTCGCCCGATCTTCGCCCAAACACCATTGTAGAAGTATATTCAAGCTTCATATCATCAACCTATCACTAATCATTCGTTGTTCATCGTCAAATCAAGGTAAAATTTCCTAGAACCCTATTTTGGGAAAGATTTGGGGGTTTTCACGTTTTCGTCCGATCCGTTCCGTTTTGCTAGTTAATTCATGATGAATATGATAAATCTTGTTGGTATTCCTCGTTTACCTACGATTCATGGTGTATTTCGTAGTATCTTTCGTTATCGAGAGGGTTTGGTTGTGGTCCGCCCTCATTGTTGTTTTTGTACGAATATACATGAATCGTAGGCGGGTTTTCGGGTGTATTCTATTTCCGAAATCATTTAGAAGTGGTTGTGATTGTGCTATTCGAATCGTTAGGTTCATTTTCGTCGGTTCCTCGCGGTCGTGCTTGGTTCTTCCCTTCCGTTCGTGTCGCCGTCTATTTAATCGAGGCAAGTATCCTTATGAACTTACAATCTTGACATAGTAGTTTTGTGTGAGAATTGTGTGTGTGTATATACTCACTACGGGTTAGACCCGACGGGGTCTCGGTAGGGCTCCACGAAGCTGTGGAACCGCGAGTTGCTTTTAACCACTACGGGTTAGATCCGACGGGGTCTCGGTAGGGATCCACGAAGCTGTGGGTCCGCGGTTAATTGTGGTGCATTTTACAAATGTGGTTTGATTATTGGCATTTTCGGAAATGAGTGTTTTGGAACTATGATTTCTTGATTGCATGCATTACTATATGTGTAAGATGTAGATTGTTCATTTGGTTACTTGTACTAGCGTAATTGCTAACCCCTCTGGGGACCCGTCTTGGGGAAATTCGTTTTATGAATTTCAGGTCAGGTTAATCGAGGCAATGGTACTGACCAAGATGCGCGGATGATGGCCGTGCGTGATGATTGTGCACGAGTGACGTCTTAGTGTCTTTTATCTTTTCACCTTTTGTGGATTTTGAACTAATAGTAGTACTCGAGTACTTAAGAGTTCTTGTTTGTCTGGATTGTATTGTCGTCTATTATGTTTGTGTTGGATGATGGTGTTATGTTTGACCGGTTGGACCGGGTGGATTATTCTGTTTTGCGTCTTTATGATGAGGTGTTATTTTGTCGTTTCTGTGAGTCGATGAGTATGATGTCTGTTCAGCCTGGTGGGTCCCATATAGGGATTCACGGCGCTGTAATATACCTCGAATATCTTGGGGGTGTTACAAGATCTTAGCAAACCACTACTAAATAGTCTAGTACAATAACTAGTGCTTTGTCCCGGATTTTTGTTTATATTTTTCTTAAAATAGTTCTCAACGATCCAACCGTACAAATGTCAACATATATCTAATTAAGTGATATTCCTAATTTCCAAAAAATAAAAAATTATATTAGTTTGATATCTTAACAAACCACTACTAAATTGACCAGTAATTAGTGCTTTTCACGAATTATTGTTTCTATTTTTTTCTAAAATATTTATCAACGATCCAACCATACAGATGTCAAGATATATCTAATTGAGTGATGTTCCCAAATTTATAAAAAATAAAAAATTAATTTGGTTTGAGATCTTAACAAGCCACTACTAAATTGACTAGTACAATAACTAGTGCTTTGTCCCGGATTTTTGTTTCTATTTTTCTTAAAATAGTTCTCGACGATCCAACCGTACAGATGTCAACATATATCTAATTGAGTGATGTTCCCAAATTTCCAAAAAATAAAAATTATATTTGTTTGAGATCTTAGCAAACCACTACTAAATTGACTAGTAACTAGTGCTTTTCAGGAATTATTGTTTCTATTTTTTTTTAAAATATTTATCGACGATCCAACCGTACAGATATCAATATATATCTAGTACAATAAAAAATTAATTTGGTTTGAGATCTTAGCAAACCACTACTAAATTGACTTGTACAATAACCAGTGCTTTGTCCCGAATTTTTGTTTCTATTTTTCTGAAAATAGTTCCCGACGATCCAACCGTACGGATGCCAACATATATTTAATTGAGTGATGTTTCCAAATTTCCAAAAAATAAAAAATTATATTGGTTTGAGATATTAGCAAACCACTACTAAATTGACTAGTAAATAGTGATTTTCACGAATTATTGTTTCTATTTTTTTCTAAAATATTTATCAACGATCCAACCGTACAGATGTCAAGATATATCTAATTGAGTGATGTTCCCAAATTTACAAAAAATAAAAAATTAGTTTGGTTTGAGATCTTAGCAAGCCACTACTAAATTGACTAATACAATAACTAGTGCCTCGTCCCGGATTTTTGTTCCTATTTTTCTTAAAATAGTTCTCGACGATCCAACCGTACGGATGTCAACATATAATTAACTGAGTGATGTTCCCAAATTTCCATAAAATAAAAAATTATATTGGTTTGAGATCTTAGCAAACCACTACTAAATTGACTAGTAACTAGTGCTTTTCACGAATTATTGTTTCTATTTTTTTTTAAAATATTTACCAAAGATCCAACCATACAGATGTCAATATATATCTAATTGAGTGATGTTCCCAAATTTTCAAAAAATAAAAAATTAATTTGATTTGAGATCTTATCAAACCACTACTAAATTGACTAGTACAATAACTGGTGCTTTATCTCGAATTTTTGTTTCTATTTTTCTTAAAATAGTTCTCGACGATCCAACTTTACAGAAGTCAACATATATCTAATTGAGTGATGTTCCCAAATTTCCAAAAAATAAAAAATTAATTTGGTTTGAGATCTTAGTAAACCACTACTAAATTGACTAATAACTAGTGATTTTCACGGATTATTGTTTCTATTTTTTTTAAAAAAATTATCGATGATCCAACCGTATAGATGTCAAGATATATCTAATTGAGTGATGTTCCCAAATTTTCAAAAAATAAAAAATTAATTTCGTTTGAGATCTTAGCAAATCACTACTAAATTGACTAGTAACGAGTGATTTTCACGGATTATTGTTTCTATTTTTTTAAATAATTTATCAACGATCCAACCGTACGGATGTCAAGATATATCTAAGTGAGTGATGTTCCCAAATTTTCAAAATATAAAAATTAATTTTGTTTGAGATTTTAGCAAACTACTACGTATTTTAGATAAAGTACGTGCTTTAGATAACGATTTTAATCTTTCGTTGTTTGAAGTATGATTAAATATAAAATATCAAAAAACACTTGTCTGAGTCACACAACGGTTTTATGACGTTGTGTGAAATGTAATAAAACAAGCATAGTTAAAAATATTTGTCTTATTTCAACAACGGTTTGACGTGGCATTGTCTTAAGCTAATTCCCACAATATATATTTAAAACGGTTGTCTAATCCTCCAAGTTTGCACAACACCAACGACAAAAAGCCTTGTCTGATTGTTTTTTCTAGACAACGGTTTTTAAACCGTTGTAATGTTCTTGGATTACACAATACTTTTTCGAGAATGAAAATAAACCGTTGTCTGTTAATTTCAGCCAATACTTTTTCGGCCGACTGTTGTCTGATTAATGTTGTCCGATTCCATTTTTCCTAGTGTATATATAACTTAATTAGGAAGGTTGAGCTTTATCCAAGGATATGATTCACCGGGCTAATTGTGTCGAGCAGAGGGCTTTGTTCATCATCATAAAGTGAAGGCAGCGGTTTCCATGCGCATCAAAAGTCACCTCAATCATATTCACCATTCTCAAAAACGTAAGCTGCTATTTTCTTTACATCCAAATTATTATCATCTATAATTGCTCTTTAAAGTTTGAACAATATATATGTACGTCCTAAAAGAATTTTGAATAATCCATGTTGAAGAGGGCAGGTTTATTAACGATCACTTGAATTTAATTACTACTACAAGTTTTTGATACTTTTTGTGTTTTGGTTGCGGTTAATCATTGGTTTACATATTTTCAACCGAATTGGGGATTGGATGATTTTTTTTTTTGGGAAAAGTCAATTGAATTAAATAAATAAGATTGACCAACAAGGCAGACCAGTACTCAACAACCATTACAGAAGGTGCACCAACAGCACGAAATAGAAAAATAATAAAAGAGTTACAATGGATCTACCAAGCAACCCTCCAAATACGCCTAACAGCGACCGCGGATAAGGAATGAGGCGGCCAACGCCGAGAGATAATGTCACGAACAAGACCAATCCCCTGAAAAGTAAGTGTGTGTGGATCACGACGCCTCTGATCGAATCTCCTCTCATTACGCTCCTGCCAGAGTAAGTAGACCATCGCCGCTAAAAAGATACGGTAAGCCACGTTAACCACATGCTTACCTCTCCACCTCCTAGCCGCCCAAAGAATACCCGTACTCCACTCTGAGTGAGACCAACAAAATTTTACCTCCCTCCTAGCAATAGAGATACACCTAGTAGAGTAAGGGCACATGAAGAATAAGTGAGAATGAGACTCTAACTCCATCCCACAAAGGACACAAATACCATCTACATGCTGCAGCCAAGGCTTATCCATAGTCGACAGACGCTCCTGAATAGCCAACCATAAGATGAAGGAGCGCCTAGGAATCTTCCCGGGACCAAGAAGGAGAGGGGCCCACGGAACAGAAGGAGAATACGCTCTAAGGAATCGAAGAGCGGACGAGGAAGAATAGGAACATGAGCTATGCGGTCTCCAAGAGATGCGATCATGGCCTCCATAGATATGAGGGAGAGCAGAAACAACCTGCTGAAACTCGGAACGAACAACCACCGGCCAAACCCAATGACCATTAGAAATAACAGAGCCAAGACGGGCATGCAGATCAATACCAGTCCAAAGAGGCGCTCTAGGCAGAGCCATCACCAACAGAATACTGAAACGCTCCCATGACAAGAGGACGCAGCTTCAGCAGCTGTTTCCAATACCAAGAAGACGCAGCAGAGATAGGAATATCCCAGAAAGAACACTGCTGAACTCTATACGAACGAACCCAGCTAACCCAAACAGAACGAGA